>JAMWYP010000414.1:0-281278 GCA_025563575.1 Acacia pycnantha | reverse complement strand
CTCACAACCCGCCGCCGCCGCATAGATGGGACATATCAGGCTAAAAGGGCCTCTAATGGCTAAGTATCTTAGCAAAGTCAAGAATATCCTAGCCGAGTTCGAAGAAGTAAAGGTTACCCATATACCAAGAGGGAAAATGTCCGAGCGTACATACTCCAAACTCGCTAGCACTAAAGGGACGACAAACCACGTGAACCGTCATACAACAAAAGGTGGAAGAGCCGACCCGTAATGGTCATATCCGATGCCACCGACCCGAGGAAGCCGCCGAGGACTACATGGAGAGGGGAATTATTCCCCTTGGAACGGCGAATGCTCAAACCGATACGGGAAGCCGCGGTATACACAATGATAGACGATCGGCTTTACCAAAAGGCTTGCATACACCGACGTTAAGGTGCTCAAGGACTCACGAAAGTAGATATGTCCTCGCCGAGACCCACGGGAGGGATTAACGGGCAACATACGGGTGCAAAAGCATTAGCAAGAAAGGCACTTAGGGCCGGGTACCATCGGCCCACCATGTGGGCGGACGCAAGCGAATTTGTAAAGGCATGTGATAGTTGCCGAAACACGCCAAAATCATTTGGTCCCCTCCATCGTACATGGAATATATCTCCGCCCATGGCCCTTACCCAAATGGGGAACGGATCTACCCTAGACCATTTAAACCCCCCCTGACAACCGGGATGGCTAATCGTGGCGGTGGATCACTTTACCAAGTGGATTGAGGCCGAACCGCCGCCACCATCACATCTAGGGTCCGGCGGGTCATCCAACAGCATTTTCTCCCGCTTCTAATCCCCTACGAGATAGTAACGTACAATGGCACTCGCCTTACTGGACAGGAACTTCCTGTGATATGATGGTGGACCTCGGCATCACACATCATTTTGCCTCGCCGAACACCCACAATCAAACGGACAAAGGTGTTTGTGAACAAGGTAATCCTCGATGGACTTCTTCAAAAGATGCAAGAGGCCAAGCACTGGCTGGGTCGAACAGCCTTATAACGTCTTGCGGGGAGTTCGCACAACTATCCAATCGCCTACCCAAGAGACGCCTTTCCGCATGACATATGGATGCAAGCCATGATCCCTGGGCCGAAGTTGGTCGGCCATCTTGGAGAAGGCTCGAGAGCCTCGAGGAAGGAGAACCCTCGAATTCAAGGGCGTTGGGCAACCGAGACGGAGCCGTGCAGATGAAGTCGAACCACGCGCCATTGCCGAGACATAGAGCACCAAACAACCGATGGCGGCGAAACACAATAGAAAGCAATCAAACCTGTGGCATTTGACCGGGGCGACCCGGTCCTAAGAAGGGCCGACATCGGTAACAAGAACGCCTGTGACGGCAAGCTCGCCGCAAATTCAGGACCGCACGAGTCAAGGAGAAGTTGGAAAAGGAGCGTATGTTCTCGAAACACCGACAAGAAAACTGGTCAAGAGAACATGGAATGGCGACAAATTAAGGGCCTATTATAGCTAGGGCCCGGGCCACGCCAAGGATGCGCAACAACGGACACCCAATGTCCGAGCTAAGTTTTTGATTTATTATTTCAAGCTTATTTTGCTTTCGCTCATTTCCCTTCGCAAACTTCTCTTTTCATTGTCGGCTTTATAAAGCTAATCATCTCTTGAATAAATAAATGGTTTGTTCACCAAATGTTCAATTTTAAGAGGGTCAAAATGATTCGTTAAATAAGGCATGGCACACCGAGGTCTATACACCCGGTAAATATTTTGATGCATCGAAATTGACACCTAAGTAAGAAGGTGAATGGTCATAACGGACCTCGACTGTGTCCACATGGTCAAAGTGTGTCCCAACGACGACCACGGATGAGCATGTGACCATTCACCCTTGCCCGGTGTTAAAATCCCGAATACGACTCCGAACCTCGTAGCGCGCCATATAGACACCCCTACCATGCACCCGGTTTCGACACCTTCAAGAGTACTAAGCGGACTCTAATTCTTTAAAGACCCCGGTGGCCTAAAACTATCCCATGTGCACCGAACGCATGAAGGTAAAAGTACGAAACGAGCTACTTAATTGAATATTCATTCATAAAGTTAAAAGTTCGGAGGTACAATATACAATCGGCATCAAAAGCCGAAAACAAAGAAAGCAAAAAAGAAAAGACACCTAAGCATCCGGGCCGACCTATCCTCAGGAGATAAAGGCGGAGGAATAAGAACACCATCTTGGAAGCGGGAGCGACATCCATACCCAGAGCCTCAACCTTCTTTCTTCCGCGCCGGTTTCACCTTGCTCAGCCGACTCTAAATTTTCCTTCGAGTTCTGGACTCCGCAGAGCTCGAGCATAATAACCATGGAGATGCGGCTGTGCCCGAGATAATCCAAGAGCCCGCCAAGATGACCTGACATACCGGAGCTCATGAAGGTCCTCGTCCAAAGAGGCCGAGGAGACAAAAGCCGACGTGGTGGAAAGAAGGCCATGCCGATCCCTCGAAACATCCTCACCTCAGCCCCGGCTCCGCTCTAAGCCACTTGGTCGAGGTACAAGGGGCAATGGGCGCAAAGGAGAAATGTAATCGAGACAAGAACCTCGTTTCGCTTTATCCAAGGATGGAGGAGACGTGGTCTGAATGTGGAGATGTTCTCTACAAAGAAGAGAGACCGGCCCCCAAGAAGGCACTACCTCCGCCTCGGCTATCAATGACGGAGAAGACCGAAGGTAACACTTCGGGAGCAGCCGGGCGGTAGTGGTCGACCGACCTTGGCCCTCTTCGACGCCAAGGCCTTGGAACCATAGAGGCCGGGGAGCTCGCTTCCTAGAAGGCTCCTCACACTGACGCTTCGGGAGTTTTCCTTGGCTTCCCAAGCAGCCCTAAGCAAGGTATACTCCGTATAATCGGGGTTCGTATCATAGCAACTTGACCTCGTTGCGTAAGCATAAATCTAAAGTCGGATGCTAGTTAGATAACAAAAGGCAGTGTAAAAGCGAATTAAGTAGCAAAGTTGACATAACGGAGGCCGAGTCGGATGACTCACCGGCCTTCTTAATATAGAAGGCCGCCCTCTTAACACCATGTTCGGCAACGTAAGACACCAAATGAGCAAAGGATACTCTCATCTTCGTGAGAGGTCTTTTAACGAAAATTGATAGGTGGAAGAGGAGAAGTGACGGTGCTCGGAGGACCAATAAAGGGGGAAGCGCCATTCAACGCCTGCACTCCTCGCCGGTTTTCCAAACCAGGGCACTTCCTCGTGGATTGCGACAACTTTGAAGAAAGAATTCTTGAAATGCTTAAAGGAGTCTCGAGAAAGCATTCATGAGTTTCCGGTCCGCCTCTAAGGACGAAGAGAAGCTTAGCCCTTTCTGCAGGCTACTTCCCTACCCGACCGAGGGGCGAAAGGGGAGAAAATGAAGGAATAAGGCGGGCAGGATACCGAATAGCGGGTTCCATTGTCCCGCATAGATAGGCGAACGCCGCCAGATAAGCCTCACCCGCTCGGGTGAAGCCGAGAAGGAGCCCCATGAAGGTAAGGTAGCAGACTGACATTTGGAACCCGTAAACAGAAGCGAATACCGAGCCTAGTCATATAATCCCGATAGAAAAGAAAGAAATTAGGAGAGGGCCCGGTTCCCGAAAGGCACAGAGCGGCTCATCCTCCCTGGGAGGGGAAAGACGACATCCCGATGACCCCCGAGATCCCACTTTATCCATATCCGTTTGGGTCATCGCCGAACGTACGGTTAGCATTTCGCTAGTCACCCAGGATACTACAACGGGGCAGGTCAAAGGGGACTATCTGAGTCCGCCTCCGTTTCGGAAGCCAAAGACGAGGGGAAGACGTAGACTCCATTTACCTACAACAAAATGAAATAAAACTAAAGTCGAACTAGGCGGGGGTCACTGACCTGACGACAAATCCGAGAAAGGAAGACCCTTGAAGTCCCGGCACAAAGAGCTCGCCCAACCAATTATGCCGACACGAGCCTGTGATGACTTCGGCCATACGGTCTTGCCCACTCGCACTAAGTGGAAGAGTTTCGGCAACACAATCCCAACAGGGACCGTGATAGCCACCGGGTAACGACCCCCGACTTGGACCCGACGATGCGTTTGGTAGGCGCCCATCTAGCCCGGCTAAAAGAGGCTCGGGACATCGATGAACTATGAAAATCCGGCCTAATAAGGCCGTGTTCCGATTGATCCGGGTCCAGGAACCACAGGGCCGGGCCTCCCGCGCTCTCGCACCCGATCGACCACCAGGGCTAAAGACCGTTTTCCTTTACGACAAGGAGGTCCCTAGCAGCCCAATAACTAAAAAGGGATAACGCTCACGAAGCACTTCATCGACATTAAGATCTAAAGGCCATGAGAAGACGAAGAATGTTTTCCCTATCCATCAAGAGCTCAAACCTATACAACCAACATAAGGGTAAGAAGGAGGGGGAAACAACTAAGAACAAAGACACTCAAAAGGACGAAACCTATAGGTTCGATAGCTCTACTCATAAACACTCCGCCTGAAAACCCGTAACAAAGTACACCAAAGGAAAGAAAATGGGAAGAGGGAGAATTAAAATGCTAGAACAATATAAAAGGATAAAATACCGAATACGCGAACCTTGCAGAAAATCGATACAAGGGAAAGGAAGATGAACAATTCGAACGAGAAAGGAGCTTGATTCTTCGTAGTATTCTCGAGACACCGGTGCTGAGAACAAAATTCGACTTTGCGTAAAAAGAGAAATGCCAGCAAGTTATATCGAGAGGAAAGAAGGAGGGAAATTCAAATCAAAAGAAACCCAACCGACGAGGGTAATCACGACTTTTCACCCCAAAGGCTGAGAAGACGTGTAACGTACCAATGCAGCATTAAATGCGCACGAAATCCGGGGCGGCGGGACACGAGGATCAAAGCACCTCCCTAATCTCGACAGACAGTGTCATAGGCAATCATGGCAAGACGAGGAGGTTTCCTAAGAGTCACACCGAGGAAGTAACAACGCCCCCGAGCTTCAATGACAAGCCTTGGTGCCGATGTCCCGCCTCCCTCGGATGGAGTGCCTGTGTCTTGATTCGCACCATCTCACGCTTGTAATTTCACAGGCCAAACCACTGGCACTTTCTGATGCCCGCCACGGCCAACCGCCCGCAAACCACAAGGGACGTCAAAGACGCATCGCATTAGAGATCGAGGATATCTAGGAATACATCCGCATATGGATAGGCAGTTCGGATATAGGCCGGGAATCACGCCAAAGCCGCTCTGTGTAGGTCCTATAAATACCCAAGCAATGTACCTTAAGGTACACGCTCTAAACCTAGACTAATCTACATACTGTCACACCGAGCACACACCCCACTCCTTCGGCCAAGCACCCTGTGTTCAGTGATCCTCTCTCTGTCTGTGTACTATCACATTGGTACCCAGATCGAGACACTTGATCCTATATCAAATCACCAGCCCATACAAGCGGCTGGACATCTGTGTTCTACACCAGAACACACTAATAAACTAATATATAATCTAGTAATACACAACATATGATATTATGCCAAAAAAAGTCAATAAGGCCTTATAATTAAGACTAAAAGTTGTAATAGGGTAGAGTGCTTGTATTATAAGTTGAGAATCTGGGATGTGCCTGCACTTTGAGAAGCAGAGATAGCGCTACTAGTGCACATGTGACAAGATCTGCACTCGATGATGTATTTGATTATTATCAAATTTGGTGTACGTCACACGTAGGTCATACAAGTCATCATACACATCCTCAAACCCCTCTTTTTATAAATATATATTAAATAATATGTGCATTTAGCTAGGTATAGCTAGCTATTATATATATATATATATATATATTAATTTACTAGTCGCTAATCATGATCAATGTTATGTGTGAGGCTCCATGACTAAAGCCAGTTTCAACATAATATAATCCTGCCCTACAAATAGATATACATATAAATATGAACACGTGAGGACTATATATATATTATAGATGGAAGCCCCACCCCCTGGCCTTGTCAATTAAGTTGGTGAAGATAATGGGATCTGCTGTATTTTATATATAAGTGAATCCTCTTCCAGACGTCCAAATTGATAGCTGGAATTAAATAATGGTAATGGGCACAGAACCTTCAACTTTGTGACTAGACCTGTCCGGGCAGGTGTGTGTGAAAAAGTCTCTATATAGTAAATAAAGAGAGAGGAGAGTTTGCTGTTCAAACTTCAAAGTAAGATAAGTATGGCTCGTTGGAGCTACTTGCTTGAAAATGACACCCACCCCTAACGATCTTGATGTGCAATTCCACTCATGAACTTGAACCTTAAAACAGTTCTCTCTCTCTAAATATATTGATTCCTCACCTGAATTGGCTATATATCCCTAGTAGTGCAAAAGTTTCTGTATAAGTACATATGCGCTTAGATTGACATGACATGGATTCTAAGCAACATGAATTGAAAGGCGTGCTAAATAATCTGAGCCAAGCTGTTCTCAATCATAAGCTAAAGTTCTAAGCCTTTTTCTCCTGCTCCTCACTGCATCTATGTTCATTAACACATAAAATATACTTTTATAGTGTCTATAATTTCAAATCAATTAATAATTCACTCTGATGTCTACCACAAAGTAAAGCGATCGTAGAACAGGCAAGGGATTATCATATATGTAGTTTTTCTTTCCTTTTTCTATTTTCCTCCTTTTCCTTGTCTGCACTTTTGCTTTAGACTGTATAGGATTTTATTTACACAACAAGGATCAGTCCCTTTTATTGATTTTTTCACTTGGATTGGTTATATGGTATTCACACATGAGTATCGATCATCAGGAAAATTAAAGGAGGCTATCCTATTTGTTAGTGGCCAGCCTTGGATGCCAATGAATATAATAATTGAGGTAGCAGGCCACAATTAATCAATCTGAACCAGTCTATATGATTGGTGCACTGTACGTTTGCAGACATAAAATGGCTTTCACTTTTTTCTTATGACTCGCTTTCTCGTCACTTGAGCTCAAGAAGCTGAATCACAGAGAAGAGACCTCGAGAGGAAGAAAAGATAAAGAGGACTAGCTAATTAATTTCTGTGATTGATGCGGCAAAGAAAGGTAATATTAGATTATATGGACTATATGATTGCTTCGAGTGAGAGAGGACAAGTACAAGCATTATATGACAACACGAGGAACTTGTTTGCATTGAATATTTTTGAGACTTGACCTGTTCAGTGTCACACCCATTATAATTCATTTCAATTCGATGGATTTTGATCTGATTCGAGTGCCAGGCCCCACTGTTGTTTGCATATTCTCACGCACACGCACGTGAACATTTTACTTCATGCTTTCATCACATTCATCACTTAGCTTGGTGAATTTGTGCTTAGTTTTAGTCAAATACCAACTCGAGTACCCCAAATATAGTACCTTGCTTCTGTCCTTGGAAGCCGATCGAGAACTTACAGGTTTAGCATATTTAATTGTAACACTTCCGCGCACACAAACATGGCTTAGAGAAATTAAGCTTGATATATGTGTGATACGAGTAATATGCAACAAGAGGTGAAAATTAAAGAGGTTTCGTCACTGTGATTAGTACGCGGAAGAGTGAAAATGAACAGAGGGTTTGTACAAGAGTAAAAGCAGTACGTGAGAGGTGGTGAGTATCCATTGAAAGAGGGTTTAATTACGGAGTTTAGGTTGAAAGGTGATGACACCAAACAGAGAAATGATATTATGTTGGGTGTGGAAAATGACAATGAGGCCTATACAATATACATGATGATTTTAATTAATGTGGACCGTATATATTTATATGCATCTCATCAACAGTATTATAATTATTCATTGCAATTTGCCACAACCAGGCCCCTTGCTCCCCTTTTATTTCTTCATTAGGGTTTCTCTCCCCTCTTGCCAAAACTGTCGCTCAATCCCCAGCACCTCTCTTTAGCCATAGCCCATAGATATATTCTTAGTATAGCAAGCTCTTTAATATCAATAATTAACACTCTATTCTGCAGCCTATATATATATATATAATCTATATATTAATTTCATCGGGAATGGGTAAAGCACAGCGGTAGCTAGGGATAGCTGGACAAGTTTTGAAAGGGGATTTCACAAGATCCAAGAATTATAATCAATGACTAATTTGATTTGATTATTAAGATTACTTTTAAATTTATCGGTCACGCAAATTTATCAATTGAAATATAACTATTTATTATTTACATAACGCAAATTTAAAAAATATTTAAATCAATATTTACGGTTAGTTTTGTGAATGTCATCCTTAAAGGTATACAGAGTATATTTCAATTTCACACGTACTCCTCCATAGAATCTGCATAATTGACGCGGTTTGGGAGGTAAGGATAGCCAGTTAACAAGGTGCTTATTCGAAGGAATGTAAAATACTATTAGTAGGATGCACAAGGAGAAATAACATAATTATAATTAAAGTGCATTCATTCTAACAAACTATGGTGCGTGTCAATTATTTACACAGTGAACAGTAAAATCCTCGACAAAAGAAGTACGTGCGGGGACAGCTAGCTTATCTATTTAATTTCTTCATACTACCCGTGATTAATCACCGTTTTATAATATGTTACCCGACATTGAAGGCCCACGCATCCTCAGCTCTCGAGAGCCAGAGCCAGATTATCTAATTACATGGTTGATAAATTAGATATTTTTATGTGAGGAGTAGTTTAAATAATCTACGATCGAGAGCCAACTAATATAGTTGATCCAACTACCTGTGGTTATATTGTGATGAGTAGCTGGATATGATTATTTGGTTGGCTTTTTGTAGTCACCCGCTTGCTTGGATGGAGATAATTAATATGCTTGTAAACTAACTCAAACACAGAATAAATCAGCATCTTATCATGGACCCTAACTTCTCTTCCAAATATATTATCCACAACATATCTGTTTATGTGACCATTTCTCTGTATGGCAATAGAAAAATTGACATATCAGTTCATTACTTTTTGTGCAAATGATTTGTAGAGTTAATTGGTCAAATTCGTAAAACAAATGCCTACTAGAGAGCGTGAAATAATATAGCCTCTATTTCAAAATATATAATGGTTGAATTACAAGTTATGAAGTGGTTGAGATGCATGGTAGGCTGGTAGCTAGCAAATATTCAAGATTCGAAATTCCCATTATTCTACTGGTTAAATCGGTTTAAAATCCAAGTAAGCTATAGATTTGGATTCCAAACTCAGGTTCAAAAATAATAGGTTGAGGATATATAGTGAGAGAATACCAGATTAGAGATTTTATAATACTTGTGGATTTCAAGGCTTTAAATCATTTGATTTTTTACTCCAAGTTTTCTTCCCCCTTCGCTGGCCGTCGTTCCACCTCTTCAAAACCATAATTTTTGCTTCTCTGTTTTGACCTAATGAGTGTTTGGGTAACAATTTTAGAAACCCTTTTCGGCAGTTTCAAACAAAATACTTCTTCACACTTGCTTATATCGTAAATCATAAAATTTATTATCTAAAAGCTAATTCAAACACATTGTCCCCCTCTACCCCCTCAATCACCTTTCCAATCACATCAAAATGCCTCTTAGCGTATTTTCACAGAGAAGATATATAACTGATTAATGGATAATAGGCAGCTAGTAATTAAATAAGTAGATTATGGAATTATTTAAATTTTAAATATTTTTGTATCATATAACATTTGAAAAACATTTTGAAACATTCTAGTTCGTTGATAGTATGTTTTCGTATTAATTTTATGGGAATAACATTTCTGCATTTACTGCAGAAAAAACAATTCTACAGCAAGCCAAAAACTACACCATTTCTCCTTTTTCCCCTCCTCTTAACACTACTAGAAAAAGTCAAATTTGCTACGGATTTTTGCGACGGAAAATTATCCGTCGCAAAAAAGGAATATTTGCGACGGAAAAACATTCTGTCGCAAAATTTGCGACGGCGACGCCCTGTCCTGTAAAATCGCGGACGAAAAGTCGTCTCAGTCGCAATAAATTCTGCGACGGGCGGCGTGTCCGTCGCACACCGCGACGCGACCGACCGTCCGTCGCAAAAGGGCGGACCGAATTGAACCTGCCGCAATTTGGCGACGGACAGGGAGTCGCGTCGCAAATCGCAGTAGTCTCTTTGCAGACTCTGCGCCTTCCTCCCCGCGCACGCCCTCCCCCTCTCCTCCCCCTCCGCGCAGCCTCCTCCCCTTTGATTTCTCCGGCTGCCCTTCCGTTTCCCGCCTCCCTCGTTTCGGCCTCCCTCGCGATTTCCGATCCACTCGCTGATTTCAGCGCCCTCCTTGCTTCGTGTTGGTGTAAGTGGTGGTTCTTCGCTTGATCGTCTGAGTAGGTGGTGGTTTTTCCAACGTTCTTTGTTCTTCCCTTTATTCATTGTTTAGGTATGCTTTTAAATGTTTGAGATAGATTATTGTATATAGATTAATATGTAATTGATATTGATTAGTATAGATAGATTAAATATTGATTTGATTATGTAGATTAAAATGTTGATTAGTATGTTTAAATATTGATTAGTATAGATATAGTTGATGGGGATATTGATTAGTATAGATAAAATAAATCTTGATTAGTATGTTTTAAATGTTTAAATATTGATTAGGGTAGATAGATTAAATATTGATATTGTTTAAATGTAGTTGTTAATAAATATTGATTTGCCTATGTAGATGAAAATGTAGTTATTATGGACATTGATTTGCGTATGTAGATTAAAATGTTATAGTTATTGATTTGGGTATGTAGATTAAAAGGTACTTGATGTTGATAATTTGTTAGAGGCTTACAAAAATTGTTATGATATTATATTAATTGATAATTGGTAACTAGATATATAATTTGTTAAAGGAATTAATTAATTAACATAAAGTATAATTAAAGAAGATAAAGATTTAAAGAAAAAAATGACTATTTAGTTTTATGAAAAAAAATCTCATTTACATTCATTATTTCAATTTATCTTTAACAATTTATATAATAAATAAAGGTTGATTTACATATGTTTATCTTCAATACTTCACATTCCTTCCTTAGCACAATGCGTCGCTTCATAGCCACGTTGGGGAAGAAGGTAGTTCCTCCGATCCACCAATCTGGGGCTCCAGAGATCCTTCGACACCTGAAGCTTTGGATCCGTCCCGACTACGTCTGCAAGTCATGCCAAGTTACCCGCAATGTTACAATTTTCTCTATGTAAATGGTTTGTATGGTAATATTTGCATGATGTCATCTCTCATCAGATTTGAGCCTCATAATGAGGTAAGGGACTTCATCTCGGCCCAATTATTCCGCAATTACAACCATCCTTGGGCCAAGTGGACGTAAATTCCTAAGCACTACTCGAGATGCTTGGTTCGATGAGTTCTTGGTAAGTTTTTGTTTTATGGTTATTTAATTAAGTACTTTAAAATTTTGGAGCACTAATGGTTCGTTATTGATTTTCGCGCCAAGATATGACGTTGCTCGAACATCGTGCGTAACTCAGCAAATTATAATCATAATGGAGGCCGATTTTTGCGTCAAAAGCTTTACGGCTTGAGAAATAAAAGAGGCAAGAAAGACTCGGATTCCCAGACACCTTGTAGACGAATTATTGCGTAATTGGGCCACAAATGAAAAGTTTCAAAACATGAGCACGAAAAATAAGCAAAACAGAGCCAAAATGGAAGGACCAAGTCATATCTTTGGCTACGTATTCCTATTAGTGAGCATCGACGGAAAATTGTAAGTACACTCTATTTTCTATTTAGGTATTTGATATTTTATACTTTGAAGTAATTAATTAAGGTTCTCATCCGCGTTTGCAGGTAGAGTACGGGAGTTCCCGAAGGATCAATTGAGTTGGGCTACCTTTGAGCGGTCCCATTCCCAGACACGTCAAGAAGGAGTGAGAGACAATGGATTAACCAAAAGGCGCCGCAAGTAAGCGGTTAGACATTTATTGCCTTTATTACTTGTTTTATGCACCACCATATTTATTTTATTTTACATGTCTAATAAGCTATGTATTTTTGTGCTTGTAGGAAACCTTTCAGAGGCTGTCGCAGGAGAGAGGGTCGCACTTGGTTCGACTCCCGCATCCTCTCAATCCGACAATGAGAGTCTGTTCTTTGAGGCCGCAAAGCGGATTTAACAAGAAAGGGAGAGTCTTTGGATACGGTGCCTCGCTGGCCGATCGAAGCAATCAAAGCGCTCCTCATCCAAATAAGTGAAAGGTGTTTCTCCGTGCACACGTAATACATTTCATATTGATAATTTCCATTCTCTTGTCTATTCAAATGAAGTACAAATAATAAATGTACTTCATAATGTATTTGTGATGAGCCGAAGAAGATGAAAGCGTTGGTGGAGTGAAATAAGCAACACAGTATGAGTCACAATGTGACATCATGAGGCGGAGATGCTTCGAGAAGCGAGAGAGGATGGAGCGAGGCAATGAATCGTGAACGGGAGAGGATGGCGCTTGCGATGCAACAGAACGGAGAGTATATGGCGACAGAGATGGATCGATGCAAGCGGAGATGATGAGACAGATGCGTTAATCAACTCCTCGTCTCTAATGACACAAAAGGGTTCTGGTCGGCTCAGGTGATGATGACCATGCTGGGATGATGATGATGATGATCACAATGCTGATGTTTAGACTACTTTGGTATTTGCTCCTTACAACATTATTATATATATTTTGTTTTCTCTGTTTAAACTCTTTTTATTATATTCATGATACTTTTGCATTCAATTTTCAAGAAAAAAAATTAAAAAAATTAAAATTTAAAAAGATTCAAAAATTTAAAAAAAAAAAAAATTTAATAATTTTGCTACGGATTTAAAATTCCGTAGCAATTTGCTCCATTTAATTATCCGTAGCAAATTGTTACTTGATTTCATTCCGTAGCAAATTGCTACGGAATGCAATCGTGTAGCAAATTATTACTTGATTATCAATCCGTAGGAAATTGCTTACGGATTGTAATTCCGTAGCAAATTGCTACGAAATTTTTCAATCGTAGCAATTTGCTACGGATTTTGAAAACTGTAGCAAATTGCTACGGGGTTTTTTGCTACGGAAAAATCCGTAGCAAATTAATGTAGCAAATCGATTTTACTACTGAATTTTACATTTTTCCGTAGCAAAATCAATTTGCTACGGAATTTGCTACGGATTTTTTCCGTAGCAAAAATCAATTTTTTTTGTAGTGTAATATATCTTCTTTGCAGCAAGCCACGCACCCACTTCCTAAACCCTAAACTGCATAGCAAAAAAAAAAAACTCCATAAGGGTGAGAGTGAACAGAAAGTGATTCGAGGGTAGCATCTGCAGATTCTACAAAATCTGCATATGGGGCTTGTTAGAAAATATATTAGGGATTACGGTTAGATCCATATAATTAGGGATTATGGTTAGATTATTTGTAGTTGCTTTCAACTTGAGGGGGGTGTTAAGAAATATAATTAGGGATTACGGTTGATCCATATATTTAGGGATTACAGTTAGCTTGTTAGTTTGCCTATATAAATGCCTCCTTATACTTTCTTTTAATTCTGAAGAATAAATAATATTCATATTATTCAATTACATGGTATCAGAGCTTCAGGTTCCTTTATTCTTCCTTTGAATTTGGTCTACAGATTATTGTGTTGCCATCTCGTTTCGTGGTTGGCTTATGTGGTTCTTCTTGATTCAGGTTGGTTTTTCATGTGTTGGCATCTGTTATGCTTTGTGACTTCTGTTAGTTGGACGTTTTGGGCAATTATTTGTTGTTTGGTGGTCCTTGTGTGACTTGTTTGTTCTTTGTCTCCAGTGAGGTATTTGACAATTATTTGCTGTTTGGGGCTCCTTTTGTGACCTGTTTGTTGTTTCTCTCTGGTGAGACATTTGGAGTATTATTTGGTCTCAGATGAGACGTTTGGAGTATTATTTGGTCTCAGGTGAGACGTTTTGAGTATTGTTTTGTTGCAGGTGAGACCGTTTGATGTTTGTCTCTGGTGAGATATTTGGAGTATTGTTTGGTTCCTTGTGGGACAATTCGTTGTTGCAGCTTCTACTCTAATTGGGTTTTCTCTTTGTTGTTCGAGCTCGTGGTGAAGCTGGTGGATTATTATCTTTTTTGAGTTCTCGACTATGGGTAATTATTTTCTTGAAAATCAGTTGCTGGATGTGCAAGCTACTTCAAGCTTGAGGGGGAGTGTTGAGAATACCAAGTTTATGAATATTAATTATTATTAGGAATATATCTTAAGATATTATGATTTAATTAGATTATATTGTAATAGATTTTTGGGCTCACGGTTGAGTATCTTGTAACAAGTTGGGCATGATCAATATATTTGCTCCAACTTGAGGGGGGGTGTTAGGAAATATATTAGGGATTACGGTTAGATCCATATAATTAGGGATTATGGTAGATTCATATATTTAGAGATTACAGTTAGCTTATTAGTTTGTTTATATAAATGCCTCATTGTACTTTCTTTTAATTCTGAAGAATAAATAATATTCAGATTATTCAATTACAAGGCTGAAATATCATTGGGCATGGTTTTGTTAACACTGAATGGTTGGGCAAAAGCTGACAAATTTGACTAGAGAAGAGCGATAAACCAAGCTGATCAAGTCGCTAAGATTAACCAGAGAAGAGCGATAAACCAAGCTGATTAAAACCAAGCAATTATTCGGTTGTATATCTCAAAAGCAATGCATGGCTTTCTGCAAAGAAGATATATCAAGAGGAGGGAAAAAAGAAGTAAAAACGGTGTAGTTTTTGGCTTGTTGCAGAATTGTTTTTCCACAGTAAATATAGAAATATTATTCCCTAATTTTATACTTATTATTAATATATTAGTAAAAGGCCAGATTGCTAGAGTACGATACTGTCTTTTTCTGAAACAGGTGTACTCAGGCAACATGGCAGTGCTGTCATACGAGGAAGGGCAGCCCCAGGGATAGGGTCTCCCTAAGCCTATGTTTGGTTTGAGGGGATGTTAGGGAAGGAGAGGAAATTTTTTGACAAAATTACCCATGGAAAATTTTAAAAATTACATAGCTTTTTGCATCATTTTCCGCACATTAACTTTGAAAACATGTCACATCATGGACATATTTGACTTTTCACATTAGGGAGGGGCACCTCCCCTCCCTCCCTCACCTTCAACCAAACATAGCCTAAATGGCACGTCATCCAATAGTAGGAGGACAAGTTTGGGGCCCGGACCATGAAAAATAATTAAATTTCCACAAAATAACAGTAACAAAAATAATTGAACTGTGTTTTTAACTTTATTTTTCTTTTGCCAACTATTATTGATTTGCGTTTGAAGCCCCACAATTGCTTAAATCGGCTGCTCCATTTTATCCGTAATTTTATTCAATTTAATCATCTATTGCAATGATTAAACTATGACTTTTTTTTAATAATTATAACAAATTTTTAAAAATTTGGTACACACCAAATTGTTAGCAATTACTCTAAATTTCAATTTACACTCCATTGCTCTTCTTTCAATAAAAAAATAGGTACTAATAACATGAACTTACAACTGAGATGGAGATCATAACCTTTCATTTATTAAAAAGTCATGTTAGATCGCAGAACTATTGGCATGATTTAGCCTTCTTCAATTGTGCACATGTGTATACTATTTATCCGAAGCTTATATATATATATATTCCCTAATTAAATGGTCTCCACCATTTCTTTTCGACATTTAAAGAAATAAAGTGTTCATCAAGTAAGTGTGCGTACAACTTCTTAATTAAGAGTTAATCACCACCCATGCCTGCCAAGACATACAGCAATTAGGTTATGAATTCATGTCTCTTCAAATAATATCAAATACTACATAATTATATCATATATAACTCTAGTGCTGGTACATTTTTTATACATCAGGAAAGTTTAAATGGATAGATACATTTTATATACATCGGGGAAGTTTAAATGCTAGCTATACCTTTATTTATATCTATAGTATGTTAACCTCTTTAAGTCTTTAGCGAACCTCAAGTTGCTTAATTAAGGAATTAAAGGGATTAATTGTACTTTTCAAGATTATACCCCCTCAAATCCTAATTATATGACATATTTACCTAATTTTAAAAAGATTAAGAATAGTAGTTAAATTAGTTAATTATATTTGGTTTTCTAAATTTTCCTTATTTAAAATTTAAAATGTCATCTAGTTACTCTAATTCTCTGTTATTTGTTGGATCTCTCCGACTTCACACACAACTTCTCTAAACTTTTGGAGGTTGGAAGTGTGTGTGACCCTCAAAATCTTAAAATGTATGTTTCTAATTTTGAGTTCTGATTTCATATACTCCATTCTTCAAAAACGGTTCTCTGAATTTTGAGGTGTATGTGATATTAATGAGTTATAAATATTACCCACTTTATAGAATATATAGATGCATTATTGAATTATTATTGTGTTTAATTATTATAAAGAAAACATCAATAGGGGTATTTGGAAAGAAATTGATAAAAACTAGAACTTCATTTTATAATTAGGATCAAGATCAATTCTCAAATATTATCTTACTATATAATTAAGGGAAGAGAGAATAGTAATTTGAGCAGAAATATTCAATAAAATAAATAAGGCAGAGGCGGGAACACGTTTACAATATTCGAGGGAAGAGCGGTGAAGGGGTGGCCACGCTTATGAACGCACTAATGAAAGGGGTTAGACCGGACAAGCCCCGGTGGGCCCACCTCCACGTGCCCACTTTTTCAAAGGTGTTGGACTTTGCCCCCTTTTTTTTTGTACCACCTACACGTGTCGCCCCTACATGCTCAGCTTCCCCTCCTGGGGTCCTTTTCAACCTCCATGTGGGCCCCCCTTTTAGATTCGTCGTACTCACCCTCATCTCTTATTTCTTAATACGTCCTTTTTTCCCCATGTGTTCTACGTACCATTTTTTTTTTACTTTACTTATATGGTGATTTTTCCCCTTGTCATTTTAAATTAAATATTGGTCATTAAGAAGCATTTTTATATGAATTAATACCATTTTTGTGAACGTGAATGTTTTCAAAGACCCAATCTAATTTATTTTACCTCTGTACCCAAAAAAGAAAGAAAGAAGGAAAAGTGTATTTGTAAGTGTAGGCATGCACATGTAGTGGATCCATCATATGTAGCTAGGGCCGTTGTGAAAGGATATAGAATGTAGTATATTGTGAGTTGGATCAATCCATGTCACATGTCTTAGTTTCAAACAGGAAGCTTCCTTCTCTAAAATTCTCTCAAAGGGGTTGGACGTTGGGGATCATTATATTGATCTTCAATTCTTAATTAATGACAACCGCCATTCAAGAGTACTAGTGCTGTTCTTCCCTTTAATGTATTGCTATATATATGTAGGAAGGGATCAGTTACTTTGTAAACGATGGCAAAGTATAGGAAGAAGTATGTGATTATTAATTAGTTGGTCAGGAGACATAGGATTTGACCTGATCCAGGGTTTGCTAATTAACTAGGCTCATGTTACATGGCGATCATGTGGAATAGGATGAGTTACGAGCAATCTTGAAAGAAATATTATAATAAAATTAGACCACGTTTTTTTCAATCAATCATGATGATAGATTATAAAGAAAAAGGAATGCTGTGTTGCTTTTATTCATATTTAATTTTAATGTTTGGAGCAAGGGAAGTGATATATGTGATTCTCGATTGACCAGCAATCCATAATAAGCTGTAACCACCTGAACCACATATGATGAGCCAGCCTAAGAAGGTCACGTGAACGCTTACTGTTAATTTGCTGGATGTATTATCTTTTCCCCCTAATATAAGATCTAATTTATTCTATTTCTCTATAATATGAAATGGTAGATCCAACTATTTCAATGTATCAGTGTTTGAATTCTTCTCATCATCAAACTACACCTCAATTCAAGGGTAGTGTATATAACCACACACACATATATATGTATGTGTGTATGTGTATATATACATATACTTAATTAGCACTTACCAAGTTTTTGTTTTTGGATCAATCAGACCACAAAAAAGAGGGACGATGCATGGTCAGTTAGCATCTCCCCATTTCAGCATCAAGCCATTAATGATCATCAGTGCAGTGAGGCTTTTCGTCTTTAGACTCAATGATAAATAACATTACTTGCTGAAAAGACAATTTGACTTTGAAGTGATGGAACAATGCATGAAGCCGAAGGTGGAGGAGAGGGAAAAAAAAGGAGAGAAGCGAATTGGAATATGGGTTTCCAAGTTTAGCAATTCTCTGACAGTTCACTGTTTTGGAACCAAATTGTACGGTTTCTGTTATGTGAGTTGCCCCAGAAAGGTAGGAATTTACCATACCCAGATATTCGCGCACTTTCTTTACCCTTTTGTAACTTTGATAAAATGGATTCTCTTCTAGTGCCTACTGCAACTTGCTCCAATCAATATTCATTGCATTAAAAAGCAAATTAAATGTACCAACTTCCATATCTACAAATGTGGAAAAGTGGCCACATAAATACACAGGACAGGACACTTTTATCAGTGACCCTTGTATGTAGGATTTAGGCAAATCCAAGGACGGAGTAAAAGGTTTTTTATTCTTTGGCGAACGAAACTTTCTTAACGCCTATCAATATATATGTTGTCGAAGACTGCTTGATGTCATGCTTAAGGAAGGCAGTACTTTCACTTAATCTCGCTGCATTATTGGCCGGGTGTGGTTTTTCTATAAGACCTACTTTGCTTTTTGTCTCTACCTTTATTGTTTGTTTGTTTGTTTTTTTTAAAAAAATTTGCCACCCTCTCTCTTATCATTCTTCTACCCTGTATTCTCTTTTTCCATTTTTTCTATTTGTTATCTCTCTTACTTAATTATTCTTTTAATAAATAAGGTTATATTGAGAAAAAAATAGGTATATTACACATTTATTGATTTTAACCACTTTTAACTAACTTCATAATAAACATAAAGTAGGTATTTGACTCTTATATTTTGAATCAGAGAATAATAATGAAGAGGGTGGCGTATTAGAGATGGCCCACGATCCATGGGGAGCTCATGGACAAAAATGGGAGCGGCTAGCGTCCTCTGCCGCTCTCATCCTCTTTCGTCCACTTCCACCATATTGCATCGTCTTTGGTGTAAACCATGACCTCATACCTCCCTGTTTTTGAATAAATATTTCACAATATTTCTAGGTACTAAAAGATACTTCGAATAATATTAATAAGTGCTGAAAAATACTTTACTGATCTTGGAAAAATTATTTGAGGATCTTGAAAAATAATTCATTGTCTTATTGAGTACTAAAAATATATTTGAGTATACTAACTTATACTCAAAATATACTTCATGATCTTGAAAGAT
Organism: Acacia pycnantha; assembly: GCA_025563575.1. Lineage (NCBI taxonomy): Eukaryota > Viridiplantae > Streptophyta > Magnoliopsida > Fabales > Fabaceae > Acacia > Acacia pycnantha. The sequence continues at coordinate 261,925 of JAMWYP010000414.1, read as the reverse complement.
TATTTTAGGGTACTAACTAGTATTAAAAGGATGTTTCATGATAGTGACTGATACTGAAAAAATTACTTCATGATCTTACAAAATTATTTTAAGATCTTGAAAAAATAACCAATCAACACCCTGAAATATTTTTTCAAGATTATGAAGCATTTTTTTAGTACCAATCACTATCATGAAGTATCCTTTTAGTACCAGCAATTAGTACCTTGAAATATTTTTTCAAGATTGTAAAATAATTTTTCAAGATCATTCAGTATTTTTTCAGTACTAGTCAGTATCCTCAAATATATTTTTAGTATCAGTCAGTATCCTAAATTATTTTTTCAAGATCATGAAGTATTTTGTCAGTATCCTAAAGTATCTTTTTAGTACCTAGCAGTATCGTAAAATATTTATTAAAAAAAAAAGAGAGGCATGAGGTCAATGTTTTGTGCCAAAAACAACGCAATATGGTGGAAGTAGATAAACGGCGAGAGACTAGCCGCTCTCGACAAAAATGGGGTTCATTCTTGTCGTTGCTGCCACTTTTACTAGAGGTGGTGTACACTAATTAGAACGAGATGTCACATAGGAAAGACAGAGGATGATTCTCGTGCATACACTCTACATTTAAATAGGAGGTTTAGACTTGAAGCATGGACAAGTCTAGAAGCTTCTTGAATGTTGTAGATATATGTACATAGAGGTAGAAATGTATGGAGAATTCTAGAATCTCTCATGTAATGATAAATATCTAGATATTTGTAGGGAAGGTTCTGGAGAATCAATCTCCACCGTAGGATGATTTTGATCTTGACCGTTCATTGAGGAGGTGGTAGGCTATAAATAGGAGATACCTCCCTCATTTGTAAAGCATCCAAGAGTCTTCAAGCATTTGTTGTTCAAGAGCTTCTCTCTCTAAAAGTTCTCTTAGTCTTTGTGTTCTTTGCCTACTCGTGAGGTTTCGGCTGACTTAGCAAAGATCGAGAGGGGTGATCAAGCTAAGGCCGACACGGTATTTGGGAGATCAAGTCCAAGGCCGTGACAAAGTGGTATCAGAGCTTTGGTTCGGAGTAGCTAGGTTTGAAGCTGTGAACGTGGTTCGTAGGCAAGAATGTCGGGAACGACTGAGGAAGTTGTTGTGGCTGGAGAAGAAAATGGTAGAGAGACCCAACTTGCTCACGAGGCTAAGAAGACCCAAGGATCAAGTAAGTCCCGCCAAGCCGCATATATTGTCACCTTGATGGCAAAGGTGGAGGCTTTGGAGGAGGCCTTACATGGGGTGGTTACTGGGGTGATAAGGTGGAGAGTGACTTTGAGACACTCGAAACCCATACACCTAGGCCGGTTGGACAACTTGAGGTCGGGACGTGGATTCCCACCTCAATGTTGAAGAGGAGCAGCCGAGTCCATGAGGCGACTCGAGGCAAAGGTAATGGATGCCATTACGCGATGCGAGGGCAACTCAACTCTCTAAAGAGTTCTTTGGAGAGACAAACTAAGACTTCGTTGGTGGGTGGTACCGGTGGAGCAAGGAGGTGAGGTTGGATCTCCCTAAGCCGAAGGAATTTCAAGGCATTCGTGATGCCAAGGAGGTTGAGAACTTCTTATGGAAAATGGAGAGATACTGCCGAGAGCACAGAACTTGGCCGAGTAATACAACCAAGATACTTGCAGCTGCTTATTTCTTGCGGATAACGCTATGTTGTGGTGGCGTAGGAAGCATGCGGACATGGAGAGAGGTCTTTGCACCATAGAGACACAGGAAGATTTCAAGAGGAGTTGAAGAAGCAATTCTATCCCAAGAACGTGGTCTATGTGGCTAGAAAGAAGTTGAGGGAACTCAAGCACAAGACCTCGATTTCGGATTATGTAAGGGACTTCACTGCCCTCACATTACAAATTCCCAATCTCAGTAGCGAGGAGACATTGTTCTACTTCGTGGATGGTCTTCAGAATGGGCCAAACATGAACTCCAACGGCGTGGTGTGTCAGATGTGAATGAAGCCATTGCCATTGCGGAAAGTCTCACTGATTATCAGAAGGGGAGAAAGGTGAGTCTTCCGATCGAAGTCTCACGAACCCAATCATGGGAGCGGTGGGGAGACAAGGGAAGGAGTTCACTAAGGGAGAAATGGAAAATCCTTCCATGGGAGTAAATGCGAAGAAGAAGAGGACAATAAGCTGCTACGTGTGCAAAAGGCCGCATTACATGAGCAAGTGTCCGAAGCTTGGTAGCTTATCAGCCATTGTTGAGGGGAAGATGGACACGGCGAGGAGGAGCCAAGTATGCGCATGGGATCTCTCGAGGTGCTTTGAATGCCTTGAAGGCCAAACATGAGGAACTTGTTTCAAGGAATAAAGGCCTCATGTTTGTTGATGTGGAGTGAATGGGAAGCCGTGAAAGGTGATGGTGGACAAGGGCTACCCATAACTTCATTACTCCCGAAGAGGCCAAGCGGGTTGGTCCCATTTGTGGTTCAAGCCCAGGAGGATGGTGGAAGTCTGTGAACACTCTGCCAAACCTCTCAATGGTGTAGCTCGTGAGGTAGAGCTATGCATCGGGATGTGGAAGGGGACTGTAGATTTGCTCGGTGACCCCTATGGATGACTTCAACATGGTATTGGTTGGACTTTCTACGCAAGGCGAAAGTAGCCCTATGCCAGTGAAGACTCGTTGCATCCTTGAGAAGGGGATAGGTTGCACGTGATGCACGACAAGCGTTTGGCGGGGTGTTCGCTTTGTCAACCATGCAAGTGGCGAAGGGCACAGAGCCGGAAATCACCTACCTTGCGCCTTTGAAGGTGGTGGATCTGATGTGGAGGATCGTGAGAATCTTACTCTCTGTATTGAAGAGGATGGAAACCTCATGATGCCAAGACTCCAAGAAAGGTTGCCGCTTAGGGAGAGGCAAACCGCGGGGTGGAGTATAGACTTGGCAAGGCTAATGTAGTGGGTGATTTATTGAGCCAGAGGGTCGAGGTCACAAGGTCCTTCCTGGGCAAGATGGCCACGATCACGATTTGAAGGGTGCGGCTTGGAAGAAGCGAGATCCGAGGTGTCGAGTTGAGGACAAGGTGATCGTGAAGCTTCCTCCCAAGCAAACCAAGGGATTTCCGGGTCTTATTCGAGGCCCGACTTTGAAGAATCATCATGTCTCACATGTGAGAATGTTAAGCCATTTCATGAAGGCAAGGGTGATCTGGTCGATGCAGATGACGAGGCGTCACCAATTGGAAACAGGGGAAGAGTGTCACGCCGGAAAGGCAGGAGGATGATTCGCGTGCACAGACACTCTACATTTAAATAGGAGGTTTAGACTTGAAGCATGGACAAGTCTAGAAGCTTCTTGAATATTGTAGATATATGTACATAGAGGTAGAAATGTATGGAGAATTCTAGAATCTCTCATGTAATGATAAATATCTAGATATTTGTAGGGAAGGTTCTGGAGAATCAATTTCCACCGTACCGTAGGATGATTTTGATCTTGACCGTTCATTGAGGAGGTGGTAGGCTATAAATAGGAGATGCCTCCCTCATTTGTAAAGCATCCAAGAGTCTTCAAGCATTTGTTGTTCAGGAGCTTCTCTCTCTAAGTTCTCTTTCTCTCTCTAAAAGTTCTCTTAGTCTTTGTGTTCTTTGCCTACTCGTGAGGTTTCGGCTGACTTAGCAAAGATCGAGAGGGGTGATCAAGCTAAGGCCGGCACGGTATTTGGGAGATCAAGTCCAAGGCCGTGACAGAGAGCTTTAAAGGAAGAGTATGTATATAAAGCTAAGAGATGTGGAGAGGGTGGTTTAATTTAGGAGTACTTTATTAGTTGAGTGATTTAGGAGTAGGGCTAGGTAAGCTATTGGGCATTGGGTTTGGGAGGAGTAGGCGTCCCCCACAATTGGTAGCCAATGAATGATGAATGACCCTTTGCACAGATGCTCATTATTACGAGGTGCGGTCGGACCCAAATCCTCTTTCTTTTCATCACCTTTCATTTAATTTGCCTCTCTCCCTAAATTTGACAACAATTTCGATATATATATGAGTTAGAAAGGTACTAGGTCAGGAAAGGAAATGAGATAATATGAAATGAAAAGAATCAGTGGCAGCGAGCATCAACAATCTCTAAAACACAACAACAACAACAACGCATTTATCTCACTATTGTTAGGATTCGATCCTTCACCATGTATATAAATTAAAAAACATCTTGTTTGGAGAGGCAAATCCCAGTTATGTGATCTCTACCCCTTAAAAGGAATTAATTTTTAGCTGTCGGCTGAGAATACTCTTTGATTAGAAAAAGATTGGTGGGGTGGCCGGCCAAGTGGTAATATATAGATCCATAATTGTACATATATTGGGAGTGAAGTTTGATGCGTCATTCTCGGGGTTGATTTTAAGGGCTAGACGTAAAAAAAGCAAGAAGATGGTGTAGATTATGTAACCTTTTTTTTAATTAATGGTGGGGGCTGGGGGTAGAGGGAGAGAGATGTTATTTGAATTCACTTTCTGGTGGACCAATATATAACACAATGATTATTTAGGCCACCATGCAAATGTCAATATAAGGTTGGTCGGATAAGCACTCATTTATATGGAACTACCCCTAATCTCCTCTGCAATGTGATTCTTCAGTGCTCACTTGCTACCTATCACATCCGTACAGTGTTTGCTTTTGCCCCTCATTCTCAAGTTTTTACACTTACTAAACCCTATCAATTACATAACTATCAATCTTTAATTAATTGCATTTACTTGTCATAATTGGAATCTAATTATTATCCATTTCTCACTGCTCATGCGCGCCTTTTCCTGTTTCCTCAACTTCAAAATGCTGTGATGCGTTTTGGTGAGGGTCCGCCTCAGCATGGAAAATAATTATATGTAAATACTTTATTCTAATATTTTACCCTTACAATATTATTAGAGCCGGAAAACGGCCAACAGATAAGACTGTAATATGTTTGACGTAATTTTAATTTTTATTAATATCTGAATGAAAGATATATGGATGAATGACAACCCACACATAAATCGAGAGAGACGCTTTCAGTAACTTTTTTTTGGCCAACAGATGCTTTCAGTAACATTGACATTATTAAGCTAATTGTTTAATGATTCCAAAACATAAAATCCCGTAGAGAACAATTGACACTGATCAATACATACATGTTTTGTATAAAAGGACTGATGATAAATTAAAGCTTGATGTGCGGCAGGTTGTACCTATAAGATCTACACACACACACATATGTGTGTGTGTGTATATGTATATGCGCCTGCCTGTAAAGACTAATATCACTTTCATCCATATATATATTTATATATATAAGAATGGAAGCTTGGAAACTCTTTATCGTAAGAAAATGAAAAAGAGATCATAAAGTTGATTGTATGAATAATAGAAAACAGGGAGGCTGATAAAATTTTGGAGAAAAAAATTGAAAATTACTGTTACAGAATTAATTAAATATCAAAGAAGGCATCAATGATGAGTTTATTAAATCATAATTCATAAATGAAACAGTATCGGTGGGATGATGCAAATAAATGAGCATCCTTGAGAGTGATGGGTAAATTATATTTAACCAAGGGGGGAAAAAAGACAAAGCTAACTTGTGCCCATCATGGGCATCTCAAGGTGAAAGTTCTCAAGTTTAATTATGCGGTATACCTCCATAAGTCTCTCTTTTTCAATCATCTTCTCTAATCCAGTTTTTAATAATTACTCATAGGTTCCTTTTCTTAATGAGTCATATTGGTTCCTGATTAGATGTTTTATGTGATAAATGATCTTAATCATGTTGATTGTTGTAATGTGAAATCACATCTATCCATCACCTATATATACAGTTTAATTGACGTATAAGCTATATATGCACTTAAAATCTAACTGTACCTTTTTGTGTATGCATGTGTCTTGTTATATATTCATAACTACTTTTTTATGCTGATTCTTATACAGCTTATTTCAGTTTCTCTGTTATTTTTTTACTTTCAAATTTCAATATTAATTATATGTAGTCTCTACTTTTATTTCCTTCATAAAACTGTCGAACAAATAACAGATTTTTCAGTTTATGCATTGAATTCAGAAGACGCAAGCAATCAATATATATTGTTCGTGAGTCCTAAACATATTACTGCTCGTGTTACCTTGACAACATATAACTGTAAACTATTCCCCCAATAAGTAGTTGGACTTGGTTTCAATGGTCCTTGTTGTCAATCTACTGTCTACACTCCATTTATACCTATTTCAATATTTTGTAGGGTAATTTGCATTACAAGTGAAATCTTATATTAAGGACAAGAGTCAGTACATCTTAATTACATACAACGTTATTTGGAGTAAGAAGAGAATGACAACTTCAAGTGTGTATTTAACAATGAATATAAAGTTTCAAGAATAAAGAAAATACCTTTGATTCTTAATATAAGACATATTTACCTAATTTGATTAAGTTAAGATTGTTAGTTAAGTTAGTTATTAATATGACATGTATTTTCTAAAACACTCTAGTTACCTTCCTTAATTCCCTCGTTCTCCCTCATTCTTGATTATTGTTGAGAGAACATCAATAAGGATAAATCAGGAAAATATTGACAAATATGAAAACTTTGTCTTATATTCAGGACCAAGATAACTGATCTCCAAATATATTTTATATTAAGGACTGGAGGAGTATGACTTTAGAGGAGCGGTGTTTTTTAAAATCTAACATATGAGTGCGTGGGATGTGTGTGTGAATAACACCAAGTGTCTTCAAGCATATATGATCGTGCATTTGTTATCAAACTTGCGAGTTGATTCTCCGAGTTTTTTAGTTTTACGTTTCTAGCTTATAAAATCAAATCCCTTTATACTTAAACCTCGTGTTAGCCATAAATTCAATTAAACTCACGATAAACACATCGAGTTTACCGTTTTTATATTTTTACCTCATAAAATTGTGACAACCTTTGTTAAACCCGTATTAGTTTGTTTGTTTTCATCATGTTCAATTAGTTTATATATGATCTTCATGGAAATTTCTTTGTTTTTTTATATGATAAATTATAAATTTTGATGGATTTAATTTCAATTATATTCATATTTTAAATATATTATACTTTTAACATTCATTTACTAATAAAAGTAAACTCTTATGATCTTCACGATCCAAGTTTACATTCTTATCACGAGTTTACTTAAACCAAGTGAGTTTCATAATCTTAATTAATAGTGTGGGTCCATCAGTTTGGCCGTTGTTATATATATATAGTTTTGCTTACCTGAGCACGTAGCTTTGTGACTAATATAAAATTAGGTGCCCACTCTTAGGGAAGGGTTTTGTGTATATTTTATGAGGGAGATATGACAACTGATGATATATAGAATGATTTGAGCTTGTACAATGTATACTTTGCTGCTGATTTGCACTTGTCGCTTTCCAGTAAAAGGTATTGATGAATAAGGTGGACAGAATTTTTACGCAAATAGCGAGCTATATTATATTATAGCTTCATCACTTTATAGTGTCACCTGGATAATGATGTGAGGTAAGAGTATTAATTTCTAATGAGTTACTACTTCTATCTTCACGGTTAAGTTACTACTTTCTTTAAGTGTAATCATCACCACCATGTATGTTATCAGAATTAAGCACATTATAAAAAGAAAGCAGTCCTAATAATACTCCATTATTGTAGCATCCCCAAGCTTACTCATATAATTGCAATGACCTTTTGATTATATGATTTTTGGATGAAAATAAGATAGATATTAGATGTTAATTACTTGGCCAAATGTTCAAAACCTATAGCAATAATGTTATTGGGGAGGCCGACAGCGTAATTAATTAGATGTGGCCCGAAACCATCGCAATTAATTGAAACCAACTTTCTATTTTACCTTTCCAAGCAAAGATAAGAATTCATTGGTGGGTGTGACCCTTCATGTAGCGAAGGCGACATTTGTGGGGACACCCTTTGGAGTTTATGATATGTTTTTCATTATTTTTTATATAATTTGTGTGGCACTTGTTTACCGCTTCAGTGCTGTCTGTATAGTGCTTCTCCAACATCATTCATGGCTTCCTATAGATATACGGCTTCCAAGGAGTATGCCTGTTTATTCCTTTCTAGATGGTTATGCGTTGCTATACGTATACGTACACTTGATCTTTATGAAATTAATTCTTTCCCAGTTATATTGCTTAGTGTCTTAACCTATACAGAATAAAGAAAAAGAAGTATAAACTAAGGACTTTTGCATACTCTGGAAAAAGGAAATGAAAGGTCAAACAGGAAGAGAAAAGTTTTTGTATGTACGTCGAAGCAACGTAGAGACGAAAAAAAATTAGGGTTAGGTATGGCTAGGAATATAGTGGCCATTAAATGAAAGGTCAGATTTTAATCCCATAACATATCTTGCTCTGTTGAGTATTGTACGGGCAACCAGATCACCACTTTTTTCTTCTGCTTCCTGTTCTCTAATTAATCCATAACTCATATGATAATTTCAACTTTGAACAAGACGTTGGTTCTTAATTTCGATCTCCAATCTTAGTTGACAGGGGATGGTTCCTATAAGTGCGCGTTTGGAAGGCGTTGTTTGAGGGAGAAAAGGAGGGTGGGATGGTTTTGTGATCCCAGGGCTATTTGTTTCCGTGCATACCAAACACAGAATAGTGTGTGGGATATAAGATGCGCGCGGCTCGAGCTACGATTGGCATGAGAGTGCGTACAACAAAACACGAAAATTACTTGCCACCTATATATAATATATATAAAAGAGTACAAGTGAGTAACATATATATATAAATATATAACTTATTGTCAGTTCTAATTGTTTGTGTGGGAACGTACAATATTTTTAATAGTTAAAAAAAAAAAAAAGAGAGGAAGCGAAATGGGCCACAGTTTTTATATACATGTGAGTCATATATGGGGTAATTCAAAATAATTAATTGTAAAGTTGAATGTTGGAGGAGGAGGAGGAGCAGGAAACGGGGCTGTGAAAGCAAAGGGAGGCTTTTAATTGCCGATGTTTGTCTAAGTCTTGTGAGCTCGTGATGATTCATAATATACGGTCTCCACGTACAGACAGCAGCTTTATACCCTCCTTCCTTCTTCTCTTCATTCACTCACTTCCTCCCTCCCTTCTTTTTGCATTATTGGCCCAAGTACGGCGGACACTGCTCCTATGCTCCTTTCTCTGCATATCCATCCTTTTCATTTTCTCGTTTCTAATCTCTTTGATTTAACTCTACTCTCTCCCCTCCTCCATCTTTCCTGGGTTTCCTTCACATGCCTGATTGAGAAGAGCACACAAAAACAAGTTGATTTGTCCTGCTCGATCTTCTTGCTTGCATACACGTTTCACGAGACTAATTACATATATAATTTCTTTTTCTTTGTGGGAATTAATTGATAGCTAGTGAGATATGGGGACGTTCTTTCATGGAGGCAACTCAGAAATCCAATCCTCCGGTGCTTCTGGCGATGGCTTCCACACACTTTACCTTCTCAACCCCAGCCCCACCACCCCTACGCTCCCTACTCCGATGCAAGCCCCCACCCTCAACCCACACCCAACTCGCTTTTTCTCAATCCCAACAACTCTCCCCCCAACGCCCTCAACCTCGCCACCTTCTCCAACCATAACCCCGACGATCCCTCCCGTTCCTCCTTCCTCTCACACGATATCTCCGCCTTCCACGGCTTCACCGCCGCGGCTCCTCCGCGTGTTCACCACAACCTCTGGGCTTCAATGATTGATCCTCACCCAACACCTAGCAGTTCCGGTGGGGGTCCCTCCGCCACCCTCGACGTGTCGCCCCATATGAGTTTCAGGAGGCCTACTCATCAGCAAGGTCTGTCGCTGAGCCTCTCATCTCAGCAGACACCTTATAGGTCTCTTTCCGGCGAGCTACACGTTCCTGGACAACCTCCAGCTGCTGCCATACCAACCTCCAGCTGCGATGATGTGCGGATTCTGGTTCCAAGTAATCATGCCTCGTCGAATGGAATTTCGAGTGTGCAGAATTTTGTTTTAGGATCAAAGTACTTGAGAGCTGCTCAGGAGGTTTTGGAAGAAGTTGTTATTGCGGGCAAGGGAATAATCAACCAGGAGGGGGCTATGAAAGAGAAAATGAAAGCCAATAAAGAATCAACATCTGGTGGGAATCGGGACAGTTCAAGTGGTGGTGATGGAGGAGGACGACGAGGAGAAAATAGTGGAAATGGGAAGCAAGGAGGTGAACCCAGTACAGCACAAAGACAAGAACTTCAGATGAAGAAGTCAAGCTTGTCACCATACTTGATGAGGTACGGTATATTACGCGCACGACATACCACTTTATACACATGCAACTACCGGAATTAACTTTACACTGTTAAAAGCGGGGGAATATTTAAGTTAAGGAGATTGATATATACGGCAATTGCGTTTGATCTTCTCATTGTACTTTAATTGGGGTCTTGTTTTGTCAGTTATTCAGCCTGGGTCATTAATTCAGTAATTTGGGAAAAACTGTGATGGGGACTAAAGAAATTGAGAATGTGACACTGCAAGAGGGGTTTGTGAAATTGACAGGCACAAGTCTGTCTCTCAGATATCAATTCTTACCATCCATCTTCTCCTGAAATTATATATATGAAGAGTGAATTTGGTGACTGTGTGTGTCAGAGAATAATTTGGGTTTGGGCCCATTTTTGGTCAGTTGCAGCAGAATTTCAGAACTGCAGCAGTGGCCATATATATATTATTGATTGAGATTGGGGAATTAGATTCAAAGTGTAATAAAGCACTTTATAGCTAGATACATATGGGTCCATTCATCTTTCTGATGACAGCTTTGTCTTTGAACTTGCAGGTGGAACAAAGGTACAGACAGTATCACCACCAAATGCAGATAGTGATGGCATCATTTGAGCAGGCTGCGGGGTATGGTGCAGCCAAAACATACACATCCCTTGCCCTAAAGACCATCTCTAAGCAATTTCGATGTCTCAAAGACGCAATCGCCTCACAAATAAGAGCGACAAGCAAAAGTTTGGGCGAAGAAGATTGCTTGGGAGCTAAGGTAGAAGGTTCCAGGCTGAGGTTTGTGGACCATCATCTTCGCCAACAACGCGCTTTACAGCAACTGGGAATGGTGCAACACAATGCTTGGAGGCCCCAAAGAGGCTTGCCTGAACGAGCCGTCTCCATTCTTCGCGCTTGGCTCTTCGAGCATTTTCTTCACCCGTGAGAAACTCTCACGTTGATGCCACAATATTCCTGATTCCATTATCTCCCACCCACTTGCCTAACAATTATTCATATTTATTTTTGTGGCTGCTGGCAGCTATCCCAAGGACTCTGATAAAGTTATGCTTGCAAAACAAACGGGACTTACTCGTAGCCAGGTATGTCTATATATAATGGATTTCCTTTTTCCATTAGTTCAATTAGAACTGTTTGTTTGTGATCAATAATACAAACCAATAAGGCGTCTCATTATTGGAGAGAAAATTGGAAAGCTTGTGCATATATCTATACTTCCAAAAACAATAAAGACGAGAACAGTCAGTTTGGTACATCTTGTTTGTTATGATTCACATGCACATATAGTAGTTAGAATAACGCAAAAAGAGGTGGGTGAATGAATGAATGTAGGTGTCAAACTGGTTCATAAATGCAAGAGTTCGGCTATGGAAACCAATGGTGGAAGAAATGTACATGGAAGAAATGAAAGAGCAAGAGGGGAATAATAATAATGAGGAGGTGCGGTCAAGCACTAAGGATAATTCACAGCCACAAGATCCGGGTGGGCTTCGGTTTGATCATCATCAGATGAAAGGCTTGCAATCAAATCCAGATCAAAGCTTCAATAACCAAACATCTACCCCGACCGACATCTCAAACCCCTCATCAATCTATCTTACAGGATTTCCCGTTGGATCATCATCTCACCACCATCTTGACATGCAAATAAGGAAGAGTCCCAAAAAGCCAAGAAGTTCAGAAGTAATGAACAACTCTCCAAGCAGTATCCTGTCGGTGGACATGGAAATGAAGCCCGGAGACACAGACAGATCAGAAGGAAACGCAAAGTCGTTTGGAATGGAAAGGCACAGTTTGATAAGTAATAATGGAGGAGGATATGGAGGATTCACCATACAAGACATGGGAAGGTACAACGTGGCTGACCAATTGGCTCCAAGGTTCCATGGAAACGGAGTGTCGCTCACTCTTGGACTTCCACATAACAGTACTGAGAACCTTCCCCGCCATGGATTTCTGTCTCACAATATGAACTTGGCTAATGACGGAACCGACTTCTGTGCGATCAACGCTCCGCCGCCGTCTCATTCCAACGGCAGTTATGACAATATTGAACACATTCAGAACAGGAAGAGGCTTGCTGCCCAGTTATTGCCAGATTTTGTGGCCTGATCATCGTGACTGATTTCACTTCAAAGTGTGTTGTTTCCACGCTAACTTAGCACACACCGCGAGTTGCTTTTTTTTTTTTTAAACCACCCGTTATGCTTATACATATCTCCGTACGCTGATATTATATATATGTTGATGTGTAGCAAGCTAAGCTAGTATATATTTTATAGGACTATACGCACCCTCTGGAAGAGAATTCAGTTATGTTGTCAAGTAGCCAGTAGGATTTATGTTGTCGAGGATGGGGTATACATATTTTTCAACGGTATATATAAGTAATAATATATAATTAGTTTGAAAATTTAGTTGCTTTTTTTCCTGTAATTTTTGTTTAAAATTGCTAGAAAATGAGTAGTAGAGGGAGAGAGACACACCGAATCAGGATTCGAAGAAGCATGGCAGATACTCTTCATGGGAGAGAGGAAAGAGAGGATTTTACTCGCGATCGGTGTCTTTCATCAACTTATGGTGGCCAGCCATACCAAAAAAGTCGATATAGGATATTTATGATGGGTGACATCTCATATTGATCTTATCGATTTTTGAATATCAGATAAGTGATTGTACGTGGTGGATATTATGAGAAATATCTCCCAATCATTCATATTTTAAATTAACTATGACCTTTTATTTAACAAAAATATTAAGGGATGTTCATTATATCTATTAAGGGTTGTGTGTGTATTTACGAGGGTTTGGATAGTAATTGTATTGGCAAATACTTTAGGATCTGCTACAGCATGCATGCAAAAAATACTAGCTTTTCTAATTCACCTTATTGGCACCTTCACCAAGAACAAATGATGAAATTAAAGCTGCTGTGAATTAATCAAGAGATATATAAGATTAAAACGTGGATGGATCGGCAAATATATATAGGTTTCCATCAACTAAAGAAGACAATTGAATATATATGGTTTTTGCAATAGCGAGTGAGCTTTTAAGAGGTGCCTTATTGGATGTGCAAGAAGTAAATTCACGTTGAAGTCTAACACAGAAAGATTTGTTTCCGACCGGCAACCTTCTACTTTCATGACACTATACTATAAGGCTATTAGCAAAAGACGTGGTTTTTATAGTGTAGAATTCGGGAGAAGCAGTTTAGGCCGATTATCGTGTACTCCTCTTGTAAGGACTCAAGGCTCAGAGTCCTACAATATGGGACCAATATTGAAGAAACATTGTCACTGGTCCACGGAAGGGCACGCCCCACTCATTTGCTTCTGACTCAAGCCCTATTCTATTCATGCACACTTGTAAGGTGAAGCATCATCCTGGGCCTAAATATACTACACAAGGGTCCAATTAAGTTTTCGTGGTCTTAAAGCATTATGTGTGAAAATTGACTTGTTCTGACAGAAAAAAAATGTATTATGTGCGAGTTTGGAATCTATTTTCCCCCACCCGTTAGCGTGATGAGATTATCGTTAGCTGGGTTTGGATTTGATCTTCAACCTTTTATTAAAAAATATTCCAAAAAGCAACAAAAATATTGTGGGTTATATCATGCCGACTTTTTTTTTTTTTGGATATAAATGATGGCTAGAAGCCGAAGAAATAAATAGGAAAGTTACATGATAGAGGGAATACCTCCCAAACACTCCTGATCAACCCTAACTCGTAAAAACATAGGGCAATTACTCAAAATAACAGATTTATCTAAACCGGATTTAACTAGCACATCCGCTATACCATTAAGCTCCCTCGGAATATGACACAAGGTTACAAGCCAATCCCTAGACAGCAAAACTCTTATCTGATCTACCAACAGATTACCAATGGTAACACTAACATCATTTAAACAATTAATAGCATCACTAGAATCAGATTCTAAAATGATCTTTTTCATACCCAAATCCCAGGCAAAACAGAGACCCTCGTGAATGGCCCACAGTTCCGCCACTAAAACACTACAAACACCAATCACCTTGGTGAAACCTGCTAACCATGATCTATGGCTGTCCCTCAAAAGACCACCACAACCAGCTTTAGACGAACTCATTACCACGGCACCATCAACATTAAGCTTGATCCAATCCTTAGAGTGTGTGTATTTTGCTAATTAAGAAAAGGCTAAAATATACCTTTGGTCCTTAGCTTTATGTTTGCATCAAGTGTAATTTTAATCATTTAAGTTTGTAAAGTATATTTTTAGTCCTTCAATCCTAATACCATTAGTCTCTTTTAACGGAAAATGATGACTCATGAAAGACATATTATTTTAATCCTAACTGACTTCCACATCAACTCAAATTTTTTACAAATTCGTATTTTAATTAAAATATTAATAATAAAAAAATTATAGGTTTTTAATCAATTTAAAAATTCAGGCTTTAATCTATTTTTTTCATCTCCTTCTACTTTGTCATCAGAAACCCTTCTCCAGCTGTGAACTCCCTCTTCCTCCATTAATCTTCCAACAATCTCTAACCCAATGCTTTTCCTCTTCTTATGCCAACACTTCTCCCTAACTATGGAAACCTGGGCAAGTTCACTTTCCCTTCATGTTCTTCACGCCTAAGAAGTTAAATTTATGTGGCGCGGCCCTCCCTTGTTATACCCAACTTTGTTGATAGGATTTTCAGTTGTAATCTTTGGAACTGGTATTGCTTAAATTAAGGTTGGAATCAGAAAATTTGTTGAGCGCGGGAGAGAATTTTTTGTTATTATATGCAAACTGTTGCGGAAAATGTTGAAACCAAAAAAAAAAAATATTTGATCAAGTCAAGTCCAAAGCACTTGATCTAGTTAAATTGATTAAAAACAGGGAATTTTTTTTTGCAATTATTATTCTAATTAAAATATGAATTTGTTAAAAAAATATTGAGTTGATGTGGCAGCCATTTGAAATTAAAATAATGTAACTTTGATGAGTTAACATTTTTTGTTAAAGGAGAGTAACGGTGTTATAAGGATTAAAAGTATACTTTACGAACTTAAGGAACTAAAATTAAAACATAAAGGACCAAAAATATAATTTAGTCTTTAGAAAAAGACATTTTGAGTAGAAGAAAATTGATGGAGGAGTCGTAAATCATAAAATATAAAATTGTTGGGTCGCATAATAATTTTTTTAAACTAAAACATAAATTTAATAAAAATCAAAATTAAAAAAAAAAATCATAAAAATCAGAGAGGGAGAGAGATCAGGTGAGCCACAAATTCACAGGGCGGCAAGGATGCATGTAATTAAATGAGATGCAGTATTTCTTGACCAGCAACTAATGTGCTGGATTTAATTCATGAAACATAAATAGAGGTGATCTTAATTTTAGAGTTGATGATGATGAAATGCCTCCAGGTCCAAGCATCTATAAATGAGTACTGTTCATTAATTAGCTGGAACGATAACCACAACTTGAATGTGCTGCAACAGGTGGATCGTTTTTATTTTGACTATTGGAAAAGTCAGTCATCATAGACTTTTTGAATAAAATGTACTCTCATTTATGATCTGCATACCCCAGCACAAGCAGATCATTAATTTGTTATACTCATTTATAAACCAAGAATCAAAGGATCATCATGGATGAGCAACCAATTGTAAATTCAAACAAATAAAAAGAAATAGGTGCCTTGTCATGTTATTTGATTTTACTCCACCATTATCATATAATATTCTCAGTTTTCAAACATCATGCTGTATTTGTATTTCTTCTCTCGCTTTCACGTCACTGATCTCTTGAATCTTACAAGCAATTGCAAATATGATCCGCCGAAACGGATGCGTACGTAATTGATCGCCTCTCTTAAATTAAACACGTCTAATTCTTAACGGATTGTTAAAAAAAGTTGCAAACTATATATTCTGAAATAAAATTATTTGAATATGAATGCCTGTAATATAAAAACTCCTATTCTATAAACTGCTCTGAAGTTTCTGTTGTTACGTTCTGTCTTCTCTCTTTCTTTCCGATCCCTATTCAATTACTAAGACTAAAACAGAAAAAAAATAGAATAAAACAACGTAATCGATCAAACATTCAAAGTGTGCCTGGTATAGTGCAGCTCAGTGGGGGCCCATGACCTATGCAAATGAACCTGGTATATGCATTTTTGGCCATAATTCAAAAGCTACATTAATATATTCAAAAGGTTACGGCTCGTCGGTTTGACCAATATCTTTGACTGGTAAACTCATTGAATTTCAGGAGGGGCCATCCCAAAAACAATATAAACAAAAACCAACAAATTTTAAGTTTTTATTTTTTTTATATAAGAAAGTTTAGATGACTTTCATCCGGGATTTATTAAGGTTAGGACATGCCTCTAAATTCAAATAACACTTAGAGAGGTACTTATAGATCACCCTCTAATAAAAATTATATAGGTGGAGTTTTAACACACAAACTTATAATTATGAGCCACCCTCTTTACCTATGGAACCGGTTATTGTGCTCGTCCGTAGGACGAGCTTTGGACTGTCCAGATCTAATCTAGATGGTTTAGATATGATTTTTTTTTTTACTTTTTTATTTTTTATAAAAATAATTTTAATGGATAGACGTTCTAAAATAAAGATAATATCCCAAGTCCCAACTAACATTTTTTCAAAAAATAATTTTTTCATGTAAAAAAAATTAAAACGAAAAATTTAGACCATCTAAATCTAGATTTAGACGGTTAGAAACTCGTCCGTACGGACGAGCTCCCCCCTACTCATGAGCTGGGAAGCCAAATCCCTCTACCTACTGATTTTATTAGTAACTTCTTAAGTTTTTAACTTCTTCTAGAAAGGCCTTCGGGCCTGGTTACATCCGCACAACATATCTTAGGGTCCGTTTGATTCAAAGAACTTTTAAGGAGGGAAAGGAACTTAAAGGAAGGGAAAGGAAGATTTGAAAGATGAGGGAAGATGGCTTGAGTTGTTTGGTTGGAAGAAAATGAAGGGATGGTAGTTGGTAAAGAATTAGAAAAAGTCCATTTTACCTCTAAAGAAATTAATCAAAATAAAAGGAAAATATTTTTGCTAAAATATATTTTTAAAAAATATATTTTGTTAAGTTGAACTTGTGTAAAAAAATGCCAAATTCGAACTTTCAGAGTTCAACTTGCGTCAAGTTTAAATTTAAGACAAATTTTCAAAAATATAATAGTACGAGACCAGATTTTTTAAATTCAGTCCCTAGAAAGAGTTCCTTCGGGTCCAGAACTTAACTTACCTACCAAACTGTTTTAGGAGTAACTTTATTAAGTTCCATCACCTCTTCCAAATTCCTTGAACCAGATGGGCCCTTAGTATATATATTATAGCCACCGTCTCTTACCCAATAAAGCCAATAATATATTAATCGTTTCCTTCTCTGGTTCTCTTCTTCATCTTCCTCTTTTTCTCCTTCTTTCAATATTCAACATCAATGGCAGAAAGTGAAGTTCCTCAATATTTCGTGTGTCCTATTTCTCTTGAGATCATGAAAGATCCTGTGACGACCGTAGCAGGTATAACCTACGACAGAGACAGCATCGAGCAGTGGTTGCTCACCGCGACGGAGAGGAAATGCCCTGTTACCAAGCAGCCATTGCCTCCTAACTCAGCCTTGACCCCAAACTCTACCTTACTCAGGCTAATCCAGGCCTGGTCCTCACAGAATAATGCTCAAAACGGCGTCGTTCGGGTCCCATCCCCGAAATCCCTCCTCACCTCCATCCACATTGACAGGCTTATTTCTGATCTTCAGAATCCTCATCTGTATCAAACGACATTGATAAAAATGGATGCTTTGGCCACACACAGCGAAATCAACAGAAGGTGCATGGTGGAATATGGAGTACTGGAGCCTATGGTTTCCATAATTACTCAGAATTTCCAAGAAGGTATAACAAATTGCCTTGAAGAAGCTTTGAGAATTTTTCGTTTACTCTGGGCTACATCGTCATCCATGCCTCACGAGAAGCCTCTGTTCTGTGAAAACTTAGACTTTATCATCTCCTTTTTGACCTGGGCTTTGCAAATTGACGTCACCAACAGCGTTAACATAGTAAACGAAGCAATGCCTTTTCTGAAGTCGACCATTGAAGCCGCAGATTCAAGCCTTCTGGGAAACTTAAAGGTTGAATTTTTCAGGGAAATAACAAGGGTGCTAAAAACCAGAACAGTCTCAGAGCAGGCCATAAAATCAGCCTTGCAGGTTCTCATAGAAACGTGCCCATTAGGAAGAAACCGAATGAAAATTGTAGAATCAGGAGCAGTCTTTGAATTAATTGATCTTGAGCTGGAAAAACCAACAAAGAAGATAACAGAACTGGTGTTCAACCTTCTGACGCATCTATGTTCGTGTGCTGATGGGAGAGAACAGTTTCTGCAACACGCAGGGGGAATCGCTGTGATATCTAAGAGGATTCTGAGGGTTTCGAATGCAACAGACGATCGAGCTCTTCATATATTATCGTTGATAGCTAGGCACTCGTCTTCGAACGATGTCGTTTTGGAGATGTTGAGGGTGGGAGCTGTCTCCAAGCTTTGCATGGTGATGCAAGCTGACTGTGCTTCGTGTTTAAAGGAGAAAGCAAGAAGTATCCTTAGGTTACACTCCAAAACTTGGAACAATTCTCCTTGCATTCAGGTATATTTGTTAACCAGGCACCAAAGGTGATTCCCACACCTATCAAATTAAATATTCTCTCTTTTATTTTGTTTTTGTGAAAATACACAATATTTTCCATAACAAGGATTAGATTGTGTATTTTCTCAGGTTTTGCCTTTTATTTTCAACGACCTTAATCGATATTGTATACATCAAGAATGAAAACTTAATTTGTCTTGGCTTCTGTAATCTGTGTGTGTGTGTGTATAAAGTAGCCTCTATAGTTGATTTTGCCGTAAACATAGGCACTTGCTTGGCAAGAGAGTCGTCTGACCATATTATGATGGGCAAATGCGCAACCCACAACTATATGTGACTGAAGGGAAAGTTGAGGATAAAGTGGTTAACTTCAAACTTTGAATTGTTTGATAATTGATGCCATGGGGTGAAAACAACAACATTGAATCGTTGATCATTATATATATATGTGTGTGTCAGTTTTTTCTCTCGCAAGCTCTAACTTCTGTAGTCATACTGTGTCATTTTTTATTATATGATTGTTTGCCATGTAAACAGTAGCAGTGTATATATGTGTGTGTATCATTCCTCTTTACCATCAAAGATCTAATTAACTCTACGGGGGTTGAAAGATATAGGTAACACTCGTAAATTGTAATTGGATGTTCTATACTGCTACTGTATACATGGCAAACAATCATATAATAAAAAACGACACAGTAAATAAATATATATTATTTACTCCCTCCGTCCCTAATTATAGGAGCAAATTTTGGAGTTGGTTTTGGTCCTAATTATAAGAGCAAGTTTTAACTTTTGTCAATTTTTTCCTATAATACTCCTATTTATATTATTATTAGGAGCATTAAATATATGTGTGTTTACATATATATGTATATTTGTGTTTATGTGTGTCAATATATGTATGTATAGATATATATGTGTGAAAAACACATATATAGCTATATGTGTAGATAGAATATGTATACACATATATATACACACATATATGTTTATATAAAGACCATTATTTCAATTAAAAGTGTGGAAAGAAAATTGATTTATATGTACACACTAGCTATATAAAAACAACTAATATACATATATAAACTAATATGTCATGGATATCTAACGTAATAAATTAAAACACTTATAATTAGGGCAACTTGTGTCATTTTAAATTTATATAAGGACATTTTAGAAAAATGAGTAAAATTAACTAATTTAACTCCTCTCCTTAATTCTCCCAAAATCGGTTAAATTGCTCCTATAATTAGGGACGGATGTAGTAACTTTTTAGCAGCCACACGTTGTTTATAAAGGCTTGAAGTGCCAGGAAAACTGTCATCGCCTGTCATATATATATGTAATTGGTTTGGCATGCGTGCGTGCGCCTTTGGTTGGTAGAAAAACATATATAGCTAGTTAGAATAGAATTGGCATTCAGATTGATTACAAAGACAAATTAAAAGTCCGGTATTCGTGATGTATGACACACTAGCTCGCTACCACTACTCTTGTAATTATTAAAAACGCCAAATAAATATGGTGGTGTTAGGGTTATATTAAGTTTGGTAATTGTCCTTTAAACAAGTCTCGAGTTCGAGCCTTATGAATAAAAAGCTAATTATCCGCCATATGAGTGCCTCGGTCGGATCTGGATTAGTCAGGGCAAAGCTCTGGATACCGAATAGACAACCGAAAAAAAAAATGGTGGTGTTATAACCAGAAGAAGTGTTGTGGTTGAAATAATATAATATAATTCTTCCTTTCCTATTTATAAGTTCCTCTTTTTTTAAATAGTCTTTAATTTCATATGAGGTCCTATTTGATTCTGTCTGAGTAAGAAATGTGTTTTTACCCATTTTACCCTCCATTAATCCCTCCCATGCATTCTCTTTCATCAGGTTTCTCATTACTACTCCCTCGCTCGTTTACCTAATCATAAGTAAGTGCATATTTAGAAAATAAAGTGTATTTCCTGTTTATAGTATTTAAGAGACGGTACAGAGTAATGCGCCGAAGAGAATGAATGGCCCCAAAGGAATTTTAACCCCCATGATTCACAGACGATCACAGTCAAAGCCAACTGAATGTGTGTGTCGGATACAAAGAATTGAAGTGTTATTATTGTTCTGCGTTTGCATTATCTAAATGAAAGTACATGCATGATGAGACTAGCTAATTGTTTGGATGCGATTGAAGTTTGAATACTGAAGTCGCAGTCGTCAGTGGTCGGCCAACAAGCTAAGTGGATGCTATACAAGCCAAATGGTAGGGAGGAAAGTTATTTAGTTAATTATTTTCGCTTTTGGAAATACGTATAAAGCCATACACACATTTGAAACATCTTAATTTGGAGATAGCGACTTCCCGTTTTGTTTGTAAATTCTCAGTCCAATATTGCTGCCCCAACAACCAATCCACAACTGTTACTGCGTTGATTTTTCTCCCTTTGATCATTCCAACTATATCCAGTTAAATTTAGCCTCAACTACACGCCTACCCAGCAATATGAGTATCTCACTACTACAAAAAATGGATAATACTTTCCTAAAAGGAAGTTAAAAGTGAACGCAGTGACATTTTTGTAATTATATACTTGAATTCTAAGAATTTGGCGTCCTAACGTATATTTTAGGATGCCTAAAATTAATTAAGGCGTCCTAAAATAATTTCAAGACGTCAAAAGTATGATTTTTTTTGCTTCCCCTCGTAAGACGTTCCTCTAAAAAGGGACATTAATTGGAACTTATTTAGGACATTAAATAGGTTTTTTGTAGTATGTCTCCCTGAAAAAAAAAAATCCGTACGTGGCTGTTTTAAAATTGTCAATACAGCGTGCGTTTACGATAAAAAAGAAAGGCTTTATATGCATTATAAGTCGTGTTCAATAAAAAAAATTATGAATGACATTTTGAATAAACAGAATTTATTATCATAGCTGATGGTAATTTAGAAAATAAAAATCATTACAGAAGGTAACTAGACTGTCCAAATTTCTTCCATTAATTTCAATACTTTTGTCCTCATATATTTGGAAGTATTGAAACCTTTGGGATTAATTTGTCAGCAATTTGAATGTGGTGGCATGTCCTTGACTAATGGCGGATTGGCGGTCACAACTAAATTAAAGGGGTTTATATATATATATATATATATATATATATATATATATATATATATATATATATATATATATATATATATATATATATATATATATCCGTCTGGTTGAAAAAATAACAATGAATGGAATTATTCAATAATTTTGTTAGAAAAAGAACATCGCATTATAACAATTAACAATGATGATTATATTATAGATTGAATGGTTGAATATTTTTCCTGCTTATATAGCCCTCTGCTCATGTTCTGGCAATGCATGTATGCTTTTTTGCTAATTACACTTGAACAAGATCAACAACGAGACTTTAAAAAAAAAAAATAGCGTGATGATTTTTTGACCTGAAGCACGATTATGGTTGAAACTAAGAATAACTATCACTCTTGTCCTATTTATAAGTCCAGTTTGACTAAAAAATTTGGTCCTATTTATAAGTCCAGTTTCATGTAATAAATGAGATTATGACAATTTTACTCGTATTAATTACACTCATAAAGATAGAGAGAGAATGAACATTTAAAAAATACTCAATCATAAATGAGTGCAAAGTTGAAAATTTATCCCATAATCATTGAGTTAACTACTTTTTCTTAGTATGTGAGATTTGGTCAAACTGGACTTATAAATAGAACCAGAGTGGTACTGAATAATACTCCATCAGATCGTAAATATAGGACAAAGTTTGTAGTGCAAATAACATTACAAATTTTGTCCTATATTTAGGACCGGGTAGTAATTTTCAGTCTTATTTGACCTTAATTTTGAAATAATCCTGTAATTAGTCTCTAATGACTTTTATAACAGATTGTTCCGGTTGTTTCGGGCTGTCACCGCCGACTTGTAGGATAAATGGATCATACCAAGGAAAATGCACCCTCTTTCTTGGCCATTAATATCCTTGAATTTTTCATGTATAGATAATGGTAAAGATAATATTGATAATTATCCAGCCACACATACACACCGATATATGTATATGTGTGTGTATGTATATATGTATATGTGTGTCTATATATATATAGACTATAAAGGCTCGTTTGGAATAGTAGTGGTAGAAGTAATTTTTGTTTTTGATGGACTTTTTTCCTGTTAGACTTTTTCTGATGTGATTTATGTTTGGGATAGCTGTGGCAGAAGGTGTTTTTTTTCTTGATGAGCACCTGTTTGGTATAGCTTTTGAAAAGATAGTTGAGATGGAAAATAACTGAAAAGGGCATGAATTTTATATATATATATATATAATGTGATTATTTGGGATACAAAATTAAAAATAAAAGGCCTAAGCTACTGTGATGGGATCAGAAGCTTCGATCAGTTGCTTCAGCCTAGAAGTATGGCTTTAACCCTAGAAGGTCATCACATGGTGAAACTTTAAAAAAAAAAAAGTTTTCACTTCTGATGAGTTTTTTATAGGTTTTTTTTTTTTTTTGCTTATGATGTTTTCCCAAACAGACTCTTTACCTTTCCTGGCCTTTTGGTGAAGATCAAGTGCAGTGGTATCTACTATAATGGATCCTTATTTTATTTGGACTTTGAGATAGATCACTTAATAATAGTTCATAAATAATATAAATTCCTCTACCATCTAACCTTTCTACAAAACGCCATTCTTCATTACATCATGCATGAAGGTTTGAATATAATGTTACGTACTATCCATGGCCACCCCCAGCGTTTCCCTCCAACCACCCCCCTGTTGTTTAATTTTAGCAAGGCAAACCTAAAAAAGATATCTATACCATTTTAACAAAATTTAAGAAATGTCTATATAATTTATTCTAAGAATAATCATGCTGCGTAATAGGAGCTTTATAATACTTTCATATATTATTCATTCAATATATTTTAACCTACTTATATTGTAATTTATTTATTTTCTTGGATGAAACCATATATAAATTAAACTTGATATTTAAATGGACCAACTCGACCACAAAATTGGAGGATTAATGGGGTTCAATTTTTACCTTGTCAAAAAGAAATGGGCATCGTGGGATCACAAAGCCTCAATTGGTATTAATCGGTCGATTGTATATCTTATAATAAGATCCAAAAATGACCCCAGATTTCAAGTTGCCAAAGGGTATTGTAAAAAAGCAATGCAACAAGATGCAAAAACCATGTCATTCTAAAATACTTCATTTTTTTTTTTTTTTTTTGATAGCATATTTTCTATTATTTGGGCTCCCAATGTGAAATGGCGTTTAGCTACCAAGGCAGGGCCCAACTACTCGTCAAATAAATGTGGGTTTTATGAATAAAACCCTTGGTGGCCGTGTCCTTACAATATACAATAAAAAACCTAGCATAATAGATAAGGGGCGGAATGAGAAATGTAATTAAGGTAGGGCGAAAATTATAAAATGGAATCTATATTTTTATGAAAGTACATTTCAGCCCCATAAAAATATCAATATTTTCATTTTAATTCCTCCATAAACTTTTAATAAAACCTAAAATGAAAATATTAAAATTTTTACGAACCTTAAATATAATTTCCTAAAACTCTGAATTCAATATATTCTATAATTTTAGAGGGACAGGGGTCACCTCTAACCACCCTAGGTCCATCCCTTGATACTTAGTTTCTTTAAGACAAATCATTCTCGGCGGGGCTGCTTTTAATTACTCTTTATTTATTTATTTATTGATGCAAGAGAAACATTACATAGAATAAAAGAAATTAAATAGGGGAATTTAATTGCTATTTATATATCCAAGCAAAATGTCATATATTCCGATCCATTCCAAGCTCCCACTTCAAATAAATTCCATCTCTTTATCGTATAACCAAACCACGCTTCTTTTACACAAACAAGATTCGACCCACATTCACATAATTAAGTTAGAAAGAAGAAACAAGTAGTGTTACTGTTGCCAATGAGGATTGACACAGTTAGCTAAGACATCGACCTTCACTCTAAAAGGGAGGAGGTTCGATACCCGCTGGTCGATATGAGGATCTCGTTGATGGGTGATCTATAAGTACTTCTGTAAGCGCTCTTTGAGCTTGGAGGCATACTCTGACCCTGATGGGGTACCAGTGTCTACCCCTACCTAAACATTTTGTTATGTATATAAAAAAAGTAGTGTTACTGTTTGTTTAGGTAAGCTAAAGGCTCTTCATAAATGAAGCGACTGGTGGGTCCACTTTGAGCTCTATGCCAATTTAATTCACTTGATATTATATTATTGGTCCATTTTGCACCATCTCTCTCTATATATATAGGAGTATATATAGGAGTGCATGTGGCCTCCACCATCCTTCTAAATTATTGTCTGTTTTGTTGTGAAAATGATATGGCTGGTAAATTTATTTAAGAGTTAAGGAGTAACTTGGCCAACGAACTTTTACTTCAGGAGCGTCCAACCCAAATAATTTTTAAGTAGACCAAAAATACCAAAAAACTTTTAAAAATGTGCTGTCAGTACAAAAATTTGTTACTTTAGGAGTGCCCAACACAAAAAATTAAAGTTTTACTCTAGAAGCGCCTAGCATAAATTTTTTTTACTCCATTTTTGTGCTGATGGCACATTTTTAAAAGTTTTTTGGTATTTTTGATACACTTAAAAGTTATTTGTACTGAACACTCCTAAGGTAATAATTCATTGACCAAATTACTTATTAACCCTTTATTTAATTAATGGAGAACTCAGTGAACTCGATGGAGCTGTGCATGAGACGTACTCCACCCAGTCTAGATATATAAAGAAACTACTATTGAATTCTAAAAGATGGATAATTTAATACTCCCATCGGTCCTAATTATAAGAGTTAGTTGACTTTTTTAGAGAGATTAATGAAACTAATTAAATTACTTTAGAGTATTTTTATTTTTTTCTTCAAACTAATTAATTTGACTAATAAATTAATATATAATCTAAGGATACACAACATATAAAATGATTAAGTAACTTATTTAGCTTCCTTAACCTCTCCAAATTTCAAGATCAGTAGTGATGGGGATATCCCCACCATTGATTTCTCGAAGGGAGTAAGGGATGTCCTGGCTAAAGGAATGGAGCGCACCTTAGTTATCAAGTTATTAGGGAGATCAGTCACTTATTTCGATCATCTGAATCGAACTCGAACCCTATGGCGCTTGAAAGGCTCCTTCCAGTTGATAGATGGGGAAGGGGGTTTTTTCTTTGCTACCTTTGACCTAGAAGAGGATTATACGAAGGTGTTGATAGGGGGGCCATGGATGATCTTTGGGGCATACCTGATTGTGCAGCCGTGGACTATCGCCTTCGATCCGAGGACGGCCAAGTTGTCTAACGTCGTAGTGCAGTTGAGGATCTCTGTTTGTCTTTCCGCTACTATCACAAAGGCACGGCGAGAGCAATTGGTAGATCGTTGGGAGAGGTGATTAAAATAGACTACACAACGAAACCATGGGGAGGGAGATATGCTCGAATTCTTGTCTTTGGTAGATTTGCAGAAACCCTTGGTGCCGTGGATCAAGGTGGATGGGAGGACGCATGGTGTTGAGTATGAAGGATTACCACTTATTTGCTTTGAGTGTGGAAGGTTTGTCATGCGAAGGATAAATGTAGTCTTAGAACACCAAGTGCTACGGTGCTGGCAGCAGGCTCACAAACCTCTCCGACAGATGAACATTCAGGCTTGACAGTGGGAGAAACACGTTCGACTTTTTTGGCGGCTACGGAGCACAGGCGGCCTTGCGTTTGGGGAGTGGATGCGGGTGAGGTACCCCAAAAAGGGAATAGCGAGAACCGGACCGAGTGCGAAAGGTGGGGATTGCATATTGAAGGTGTATCTCGCTTTAATGTTCTATTTAATTGTGAGGATGTGGAGGCTTACGGTAAGGCGCCAAATCGGGAGGATGGGGAAGGAATAATGGAAATAAAATCGGGAGTGGAAATGGGAATGGGATTGGAAAGAATCCTGCTGATTTAATGGGCAAAGAATCCATGTCAAAACCTACTATTAGGCGGCCCAATCCGAGCCATTCCACGTCCAAAGTCATGGTGAATGAGTACCGAAAGAAACACAATCATGATGGGCCTCCATCTACCCAGCCCGTGTCTAGCTCGGCCATCAACTCTTCCTCTAGTAGCCCTACTCTTGAACCAGGAAATATCACAATGGAGAGGAGCCCAATGGAAGCGCCCCTGGTCTTGAGCCCAGAACAAACAGGAATTGAGAAGACCAAAAATAATGTGACTCCTCCTGCTATTCCGAATCAGGTAGTCATCAGGTAGCTTGACATTAGATAGTAATAATCATATGGTTGTTGAGCTTCGCCAGGATCGACCAGCTCTGACAGATGTGGAACCGACTAGATCTGATTCGTTTGGGGATCAACAACGGATCAAGAAGCGGGTTGGTGTTTCTCAGAAAGGAAAGGAGAATATAAATATGGAGCTGTTACCTCCTATAAAGGGACAACATGGTGTTAATCTTCGTTCTTCCTCTGCTAAAAGCTTAAAAGTCCGTAAGAAACCTTCTAGCCCTCATATGTCTAAAGATGCCATTGCGGTGTTGAAGGAAGAGCTTGTGACGCCTCGTGAGTTAGTTTCGGATCCAGGTTGTTCTTCGGGAGAGACTCTTCCGGTGCATAGTCAAGATGAGGATCCTACTGGGTCAGGTGTGCGTGTCTGATTTCCATTGATAGTTTTTTAATGTCTACAAAAATATTTGTTTGGAATTGTCAGGGAGCAGCGAGTAGGAGTTTCACTCGTACCTTCATGCATTTTGTGGAGGAGAATAAGCCAAGTATGGTAGTACTTGTTGAACCACGTATCTCGTGTATTAACGAGATAGGTTTGTGGCACAATCTGGTTTTGATCATTCCTACAGGTTGGAGGCTAGGGGTTTCTCTGGTGGTATTTGGTTGTTATGGAAGGATACCTTGCATGTTTCAGTAGAAGTGTGTCATCTGCAGTTTCTTCATACTAAAATTGAGATTGTCGGCAGCCCTGTCTCCTTTTTGTTTACGGCTGTTTATGGGAGCCCCGGCGGATTTATGGAGTTCACTACAGGATCTAGCAAGTCAAATTTTATCCCCATGGCTTATTGCGGGTGACTTCAACGCAATCCTGTGTGGAGGTGAACGTTGTGGGGGTGCTGAGGTGAGAACTCAAGGTTGTGCACAATTCCGGTCACTCATGTTTAACTGTGGTTTGTTTGACCTTGGGTTTAGTGGCCCTAAATTTACATGGCGACGAGGTACTCTGCTCCAGAGACTGGATCGGGCTGTTGGGAACAATGCTTGGTTAAACTCTTTTGGGGCATCTGTGGTCAAACATTTACCAAAGCTCAGTTCGGATCACCGACCGCTTTATATCGATACTAGTGGTGAGCTCATCTTGGGGGGTGGGCGGCCACCGTTTAGATATCTGGCTGCTTGGTCTTCCGATGCTACTTTTGATCAGGTGGTTCAAGAGAATTGGTCTACTTCAGACTCTATTAATGCGAATATTCAGAGGCTATCAGGATCGGCTAAGGTATGGAATCGGGAGGTATTTGGGAGCATCTCTTGGAGGAAGCGCAGAATCCTAGCTAGGATAGGTGGAATTCAAAAAGCTCAGGAAGATAGGCCTTCTACACATCTTGATAGACTAGATGGTGAACTACGGAAGGAGTTTGAAGTAATTTGTGAACAGGAGAGTGTGACTTGGGCTCAGAGGGCGAGGTGTGATTGGCTAAATCTGGGGGATAGAAATACTGCCTACTTCCATGCCAAAGCAATGAGACGAAGCCGACGGAAATTAATCACGTCCCTCAGAGGGGATGATGGGGTGTGGTGTTCTGACAGGGATACATTGCGAGGGTGGGCTTTTTCTTTCTACCAAAACCTTTATAGTAAAGAAGGGGAGTCTGTCCCTGTATACCAAGGCAAGGGCCTTTTCCCGGATATTGACGAGGCTATGCCTTGCTCTCTTCGTATGGACATTTCTCTTGGTGAGGTGCACAGTGCCCTATTCCAAATGAAGCCTCTTAAGGCGCCTGGGATCGATGGGTGGCATGCTGATTTCTTTCAGAAATATTGGAGAATAGTGGGGCCTTCTATACATCATCTGGTCACGCAATGTTTTAATGCAGGGATTCTGGACCTAGGATCTAAATGAAACTCTCATTACCACTTATTCCAAAGGTTCCATCCCCGGAAAGGCTGAAGGAGTTCAGGCCCATTAGTCTTTGTACGGTCTCTTATAAGGTAATCACTAAAGTCTTGGCTAATCGCTTGAAGAAATGGTTACCTCACCTTGTCCTCCCAAACCAATCAAGCTTTGTGGCTGGAAGACAAATTTCAGATAATGTTATAATAGCTCAGGAGGTGATTCATTCCATGAGGTCAAAAAAAGGGCGAGAAGGGTGGATGGCCATCAAAGTTGACCTGGAAAAGGCATATGACCGTTTGAGGTGGGACTTTATAGAGAAACCCTCAATGATGCGGCCTTCCGCATAAGTTTGTACAAGCAGTGATGTTGTGTATTAAGACTGCGGCATGAGAGTGGTCGGAATGTGGTCAACAATGTTATGAATGATTTCTGTGCCAGCTCTGGACATAAGATAAGTCGATCCAAAACGGCGGTGTATTTCTCCAGGAATGTCCCACTTGGCACACAGGCGGGGATAAGTGATGAGCTGGGCTTCAGTGTTGGGATCCGTACACGCAGCGGAGTAAAAAAAATTTACGGATCCCTTAGGCGGATCGCTCACGGCGTTTAAATCAAGGTTTAGGGTTTACGAATCGTACCTTTGCAGAACAATTTGAACTGGTGGGCTACCTTCTCGATCGGCGCCAATCCGACTCTTTAGAATCGCCTTCCTCTACCGGTATCCACACGAACGGCCTTCGAAACACGTAACCGAGGCGTGCTAGCGCCTCCGAACCGCATGTGTCTCTCTATTTTCTATCTAGGGTTTCTCGCGGCTTTCTACGCTCGACAAAATGTCCCGTCAGCTTTCTAAACTCCGCGGCGTATTATATTCAAAACAAATTTTGAATCTGGATTAAAAAATATATTAATTAAATCTATCTGATAGATCTAATCAAATCTATTTATTTAATCCGAATTAAAAACCCTACGATTTAATTTATATTTATAAATTAAATCAAGATATGATATCGTTATATTTAATTTCAAATGAGATCCAGATATCTCGGTTCAAATTAAATCGATATGCAATATCTTTATTCGAAAATTAAATCGAGATACAATATCTCAATTTATTATAGTTATTTAATTTATCAAATAAATTAAATACTATATATAATAATATTATTGTCAATAAATAATATCATAATTATTTTCGAATTTAATATATTTATATATGCATATATATATATACACACACATCCTAGATTAAATAAGTATTCATTAAATCTTAAACACATTGAAGATTCAATGAATCTGGACACTCTTGCTCGTGTTGGGCCATTCTTGTGTGCGACCACAGCCCACATGAGATTGGCAATGCAAGCCAATATCGTACCCGGCCCACAGAGTCGCAGCGGCCTCTAGCAAGACATTGCGACTACCCAATTCATATGGGGATCGTTGATAAGTACAATGACTTGCCCCTGCAGGGCATAATTTCCAACAGACTCCCACTTGCACTAGGTGCAATCATTAATTACCTTAATTCCCATTGCCCTAACATGACGCTCATGTTTTACTTGTGCAAGCGGCTTAGTAAGAGGATCAACGTCATTGTTTATGCGATATAACCTATCGTCCACAACCATGTCACGTCCCTTTTGTCACGCGATAATTTGGTCAAGGATGAGGCATGGAAAATGTCAACTTCTCTGTTCTTGACCATTACTTTCTCGATTCTTGAGTAGTCTAACAATTGAGATGGAAACTCCTTTCCATCGTAGTAGACCATACATTTCTCGGACTCACTCATCGAGGGAGCCCAATATTATATCTCTACAAATGTGAGGGACAAATCCCATCTTGACCACTCACATTCCTCCGCATGAGAACCAGCGATTCCGATCCTAGCCTTTATCATCACTCGGTCAAAGGTGACTTTTGACTAGGTCAAAGATCAACGACTCATCATGTAGGAATCCATGATGATCTCGGAGTCAAAGTGGCGTTGTGACGCGGTTATACATGAGAAAAGCTTATGACTTATTCCATGCGGCTTTCTCATAGTGGGTCGGTCCAGGCACCTTGTACTCTTACAAGTGCCTATGACTTTGACTCGTATCCCCATACTCATCAAAGTCACACTTGGTCTTATTTCATCTTTGCTCCCATGGAGATGGAGCGACCGAGG
Organism: Acacia pycnantha; assembly: GCA_025563575.1. Lineage (NCBI taxonomy): Eukaryota > Viridiplantae > Streptophyta > Magnoliopsida > Fabales > Fabaceae > Acacia > Acacia pycnantha. Next base: position 230,592 of record JAMWYP010000414.1, on the reverse strand, counting down.
ACATTTAGGATAATCTATTAGATATATCCGGGGATACGATTATCACTATAAACATGCAAATGAAATGATAACTAAAGGAGAATTCTTTAAATAACATTAATGTTTAAAGTATAATGACTTGCTTTCTCCGGGTACTTTGCATAATATTTCTTTTTTTGTATCACCTTTGTCATTGATTTCTCTGATAAGATTAAATCGCTTGAGTATATGGTTGGTCCTTTGATGTGACCTAGGCTCCTTGGTAACTCGCATCCGTAACCGGTCACCTGAGCTCATCCTCCAAGCCACCATATACCAAGAATAAGTCCTTAGCCCTTCTTAAGTACTTAAGGATATTCTTGACAATGAAATCCGATGATCCTCATCGGGATCTTGTTGATATCTGTTGGTCATACTCAAGGCATAATGAGACATTCGATCGAGTACATAACATGGCATACATGATAGATCCAATGGCGGAGGTATATGGAATCTTACTCATGCGGTCTCTTTGATCTTGTGTAGTAGGACACAAATCCTTGCGAGATGAATGCCATGAGACATGGGCATGTAACCCCTTTTGGAATCCCATGTTGAATCTATGCAAGTATCTTGTCTATGTATGTGCTCCTCCACTTAGGCCTATCGGCCTCTTAGATCTATCTCTATAGATCCTAATCCCAAGGATGTAAGTGGCTTCGCCTAAATCTTTCATTGAGAAAGACTTTCCTAACCAAGACTTGACACTCTGCAAGGTAGGAATGTCATTCCCAATGAGTAGGATGTCATCAACATAAAGCACTAGAAATACAATGATCGACTAAGGCCCATACCTCATTGTCGTACATGGATTGCATTTCGAGACTTCATGGCACTAAGCCATATTTCGGAGTTGGGTCCCACCATGGCTTTCGCGATAGGTAGTTGGCTCATTGTGCTCAATGAGCAAAACATCACGGCTTCCGTGTCAAATCCATATCTCGGGTGGCGAGTGTTCTATCGGTTTCCTTCGTGGGTCTTGTGTTACGTGAGTAGGCTCAACAACTTGTTGTGAGTCTTCTCCGGTTTCCATCTGTGGTTCTACATTGTCCTGTGACTCTCGAACTTCTTCGAGGCTCACCTTACTCCCACTAGTTCTTTTAGAGATTAACTCTTTTTCCAAAAAGATACCATTCGAATAACAAACACTTTGTGATCGGTGGGATTGTAGACATAGTATCCCTTAGTTTCCTTAGGATACCCACACAAAAGGCATTTTGAGGATCTGGATGATAATTTATCAGAGACTTGATGTTTGACATAAACCTCACATCCCCAAATTTTAAGAAATGACAAGCGGGTTTCTTCCCAGTCCATATCTCATGTGGTGTCTTTTCAACTGCCTTTGACGGAACACGATTTAGTGTGAACGCAGCTATTTCTAGGGCATTGCCCCAAAAGGAAGGTGGAAGATCTGTTTGACTCATCATAGATCGAACCATATCTAATAGAGTTCGATTCCTCTGATTCCATTGAGGTGTTCTGGAGGAGTAAGTTGCGAGACGATCCACACAACTCCTAAGATGGTCAATGAACTCTTGGCTCAAATATTCACCACCCCGATCGATCGAAGTGTCTTAATTGTTTTGCTGTTGATTTTGCACTTCATTTTGGAATATGTTGAACATTTCAAAAGATTCCGACTTATGTTTCATTAAATAGATATATCTATATCTACTGAAATCGTCTATAAATGTAATGAAGTACAAATGACCTCCTCTAGCAGATGTATTCATTGGTCCACACACATCAGGGCCCAATAAATCGGTGGCTCTCTCACCGTGTCCAGTAAAGGTGCCTTTGTCATCTTTCCCAATAAACAAGACTCGCATGTATCAATTGATTCAAAATCAAATGAGTTAAGAAATCCATCTTTATGGAGTTTCAAATGCGTTGCTCATTTATATGGCCTAGACGACAATGCCATAGATAGGTTGGATTCAAATCATTTGACTTGAATCTTTTACTAGTTATGTCATAGATATGTCCATTCAATTTTCTACGCCCTTGAGATCCTACATTTATTCAAATGTGAGATCCACATGTAGTATCCAATACCCATGTTGAGGAAGTAGAAAAACAAATATCTATGACATAGATACTTGAAGCGATAGCCCCGCTATCCTTCTTGTTCTTGTCCACATCTTCGAGGTAGAGTTTGCAATTTCTTTTCAAATGACCAAGTTCATTGTAAAAGAAACAGACTCTATCCTTCGGAGGTTTTTCCTTCTGGCTTTCCGTTTCATTCCCTTCCTTTCTCGAACGGTCAAAACAAGATTGGGCCTCTTCAAAGGCTTAGCTCACTGGGCTTTGAGCATTTCATGCAGTTCTTGAAATTGATTCCTTCCGGAGTGAGTTCAAGATCACATCTCGTAGCTAACTCCTAGGACATGGGGAATCCAAGCCTCTCAAGCCTTGGCTCACATCGAACATTTCCGTAGGATGAACAATCATCTCAAAAGACTCCACATGTTCTAGATCTTTATTGAGGTCTAGAAGCATAGTGGCAAGCATCAGGCATCTTGCATCCACAGAGTCATCTTTATGCTTCCTATAAGCATCCTCCGAGCTCTTGGATCAGAGAATCAAGGCTCGTCAAGAATGGGTTGATTGATGAGATGCTCTTTTCTTTCGTGTTTAGGATCAACGCTAAGTTCCCAAACATGTCAAGAGAGTTTGTCTCATCGAGTTCGCCCTTCTCAAGGACTGATCGCATTGATGGTGTTGAAGTGTTACTAGACTACATGATTCTACAACTAAAGGTATGCAAAGTTTAAGTAGTAACCTCCCACTGAATTAACAACCCTCATTATAATTAGTGGGCTAAGATCCATATTTGGCTTAAATTTAAGTCCGCTTTGGCAGGACGCTTAAATTAAGTTATTTAGGTAGGCAAACCCTGCCAATTACATCATATGTAACTCTTAGATCTTTATGGGATTCAATCATCATATGACATGGCATGTTTAATCCCATCTAATGCCTTGAGATCCAAAACCGTTTTGATAATCTCAATTAAGTCAGGACAATAATGAATATTGAGTATCACCATTACTCACTCTTGTCTCACCAAGATAACTCGATGCATCCACTTTGGTGGAACATACAAATGGGCGATCTAGGTTTTGACAAGTATTCATTTATTGGTGGCATTATGACTTAAGATTTTATTTAGAGGGTATAATTAGATTAATCCTATTAATTATACTTATATGAATGCAATCACTATTGTATCTCATATAATATCTAAATTAATTATGAGTGATCTAGTCAAAACATAATTAAAAATTCTAAATTAATTACGAGTGATCTAATCAAACATAATTAACATTCTAAATTAATTATGAGTGATCTAATCAAAACATAATTAAAATTCTAAATTAATTATGAGTGATCTAATCAAACCATAATTAAAAATTCTAAATTAATCATGCAATCATCAAATCAAGACATAATTAAAATTGTGACACAACATGGCTCAGCCTTAACCTAAAATCCTCTCAAGCCAATGAGAGACTTCTAAAACAAAAAGAAGTACATCAGAGTATTTTAAGAAAGAGGCATGGCTCGCAGGCCATATTTAAAATTTACAACAATTGTAAAACTCTAGAGCCATGTTGTTCACCATACCCAAACAACTTTTGAAAGGTAAATCACAACATATATTAAGTCATACAATTATGAAATAAAATATTATGATTAATCTTATCATGATTTAAATTTTCTAATTTATATTATATTATAAATATAATATAATATCATGATTTAAATTCTCTAATTTAAATTATATTATATACTATATATAATATAATATCATGATTTAATTATCTAATTTATATTATATTATAAATACAATATAATATCATGATTTAGATTATCTAATTTATATTATATTATATAATATATATAATATAATATCATGATTTAAATTATGTAATTTACATTATATTATATACAATATATAATATAATATCATGATTTAAATTCTCGCGCTACGATAATCAAATGGATCCCACACGGTCCTTCGTTAGAAATTTCAAAATAAAATATTATTTTCAAAATAATTCCCAAAAACGTGATTTTTCGAAAATAATTTCAAAAAAAACGTGATTTTTTTTCCGAAAATTTCAAACCCTAACGAATCGATCGACATCAGATCTGAACGTTTGCATCCACGCGAATCGCCTACACACCGATCTAACAATTCGCAGAACTCGACGCAATATCCGACTAGCTATCCGTAGAAACCCTAACGCGAGTTTTGTAATTCAAACGCATACAAAGATCGGTTTAGCATATATATCATATATATATATAAACACGCCAGAAACCTAATTTAAACGCACCATGAGTTGGCTCATGCCACTGTTGGGATCCGTACACGCAGCCGGAGTAAAAAATTTACGGATCCCTTAAAGCGATCGCTTCGCGTTTAAATCAAGGTTTAGGTTTACGAATCGCATCTTTGCGAACAATTTGAACCGGTGGGCTACCTTCTCGATCAAAGAATCCGACTCTTTAGAATCGCCTTCCTCTACCGGTATCCACACGAATGTCTTCGAAACACGAATCGGCGTGCTTAGCGCTCGAACTCTGTGTATCTCTATTTTCTATCTAGGGTTTTCGCGCTTTCTAATACGCTCGACAAAATGTCCCGTAGGCTTTTCTAAACTGCAGCGATATATTCAAAACAAATTTTGAATCTGGATTAAAAATATATTAATTAAATCTATCTCGATAGATCTAATCAAATCTAAAAAGCCCTCTGATTTAATTTATATTTATAAATTAAATCAAGATATGATATCGTTATATTTAATTTCAAATGAGATCCGATATCTCAGCTCAAATTAAATCTGATATGCAATATCTTTATTCGAAAATTAAATCTGAGATACAATATCTCAATTTATTATAGTTATTTAATTTATCAAATAAATTAAATACTATATATAATAATATTATTGTCAATAAATAATATCATAATTATTTTCGAATTTAATATATTTATATATGCATATATATATACACACACATCCTAGATTAAATAAGTATTCATTAAATCTTAAACACATTGAAGATTCAATGAACTGACACTCTTGCTCGTGGTGGGCCATTCTGTGTGCGACCCTGCAGCCCACATGAGATTGGCAATGCTGCCAATATCTGTATCACCCACAAGTCGCAAGCGCCTCTAGCAAGACATTGCGACTACCCAATTCATATGGGGATCGTTGATAAGTACAATGACTTGCCCCTAGGGCATAATTTCCAACATTCAGAAGGACGGATGATCTGGGAAAATATTTAGGTGTTCCTTTACTACACAAGCGGGTAAGAATTGGAACTTATGAGTACCTGGAGGAAAAAGTTCATAGTAAGTTGCGAAACCAACATTGTTCTTATTTATGGAGGCATTTGAAGAAGGTCTGGGTCGATGTGGAAATTGGGATGCGATGGGATATTGGGGATGGCTCTCAAACTCGTTTTTGGTCCGACACATGGGTACCTGAGGTGGGTCCTCTTAAACTGCTTGCATTTAGAGACATTGCGCTGTGGGAGGCTTCTCTCTCGGTTCAGGAGTTTGTGACAACTAGCGGAAATTGGGATTGGAACCTTTTTGAGAGGGATCTCCCACACCATGTCCTCTCACATATAGCAGGTGTTAAAACCCCTATGCAGGATGATGGGATAGCCCAGTGTTTTTGGGATCTTTCGGCTGACGGTTGTTTTACTGTTTCCTCCGCCTATGCCCTGCTGACCGAGGATGGGATAACTGATAGAACACGTCTGTGGGAGGAAATTTGGAAGTGGGAGGGGGCACAAAGGATACGTACTTTTTCTTGGTTGGTCAAGGCCGTCATATGTTGACAAACCTGAACGCCGCAGAAGACATATGGGTGATGAGGATGTATGCTCTCTGGGTGGTGAAGCGACCAGAGGATGTTGACCACGTTCTCGCATTCTCGTAAGCATGCACGGAAGTTTGGTGTCGTCTTCCTACCGGTGGAGCAGTCCGATCCAATCTCGTTACCTCTCCAGAGTGGATGCTGAACAATTTGTTGGAAAACATAGAGGGGTTTCGTATAAGGCTTACCTGGGCATGTTCCTTTGGTCTTACTCGTGGAAGCTTTGGGCAAAGAAGAAATGTGGCACTTTTTGAGAATAAACATACATCCCTGGATAGTATCATTCATGAGGTTGAGATCTTTGGCTGGGTTTAATAGTCAAGTTGCCGATGTTACCAGTAGAGGACGCAGCTGTAGCATGGGGAAACAGGAGATAATTGTTCGCTGGATCTGACCTCCTTTCCCTTATGTGTCTTTGTATTGCGATGGTGCAAGGAAGCTTGATACAATGAAGGCTGGGGCGGGAAGCATTATTCGGGATAGTGAGGGTAGGTGGCAAGCGGTGCCGAAATCTTGAGCGTGCACATCTCTTCAAGCTCAATTATGGGCGCTAATGGATGGTCTTGAATCGGCCCTGGGTCTTTAGGTTCCGAGATGTTCTTGTCCAGTGGATTGCCTAGTAGCTGTATGCATTGTACAAAAGATGGAAGGAGGTCCGAATGCTCACATGCGTATAGTCCGAAGAATACAACACTTGCTCAAGCAAGACTGGCGCATATCGGTATCACACGTATTTCGAGAGAGCAACCGTTGCGCGGATTTCTTGGCTACTTATGCCCTGAGTTTGGAGGTAGGGTATCATTCCTTATCTGGTCCACCTGTTGGTATTACTGGAATTCTTCGGGACGATACCGAAGGTATGGGGAGAGCTCGTCTCTGTTGTAACCATTTCTGATCCTTGTTGATCAGCCTTTCTCAACAACAAAAAAAAAAAGTCAACTAACTCTTATAATTAGAACCGGAGGAGGTATAATTATATTGGAGAGATTTAATTTGTTAAGAATTTAAAACAGAAATTAAAAGCCAATAATTTCTTCAAAAACATCTGCTCCTCCTCTCACGCTAGGTTGCCTCTATCTAGTTTTGGTCAGTTACGTTCTACTATATTGAGCACTGAAATATAATCAAAAGTACTCTATACGAGAAGGAAATGCGCATGTCACGAGATTATATTATTACCGTACCATGTGAAGGCACGTACTCTTATGAATAATTAGTTCAAAGTCTAAACAATATAATGTTTGATAAATAAGGCCTTTAATAGGTAAACTGCGCATCATAAGATCCTTACTTTCAGGAGATCATGCCTCTCTTATTAGTCAATTGCTTTATTTAGTCAAATACAGTATAAACGTAATAACAAAGTTTGTATCTGGATTGTTTCTTAATTGCCCCGGCGCTTTAGTTGTTTTAATAACCTGGGAGCTCAACTAACAACACTACCATACATGGCAAATTTCCAGATTCATGATTTGTAAGTGTGCAGCTCCTAGTAAGATGTGTAAAAATGTTTTTTTTTTTCCCTTCTGGAATTAAATTATTATAATCTGAACATGTATCATGAATGTATACGAATTTGGAAAATTATTAAAGAACATGCCAAAAAAAGAGTGTCAATTGGAGGAAGGATAGGATTGGAGGAGAGGAGGGGGAATACAGGGGGAAATGCTCCAAACGTTGGAGTGCAATTTGAGAAGCTCCTTGGCCCTCTCCTTCGTCTTCAAGCTCGCCTCCACCTGAAGCACCAAACACAGCTTACACACCGCCCCCACCTGCAACATTTCTTGAATTACCCTCGCATTCCCTGAATACCTACATATTGAGCTCAATATCTTCACCCCTCTGTCCGTTGCCACGCGTGATACCCTCAGAATCTTCTTCGACACTATCGCCATTCCTGCGCCGTGCTTTACTACCTCTGCTCTTCCTTCCGCGCACCCACACAGTTGATCCAGCGCTATCAGAATCAGTTCACACACTCTTCTGTCCCATGCTTCTAGAAGCATCTCTATCAGCGCCTCTGCCACGCCGCCTTCCGCCGCCTTTATTCTGTTCTTCCCCCATGGACACAGCTCCACCACCAGCTTCAACGCCGCCTTTGTGGCTTGCTGTGAAATCTTGTCTCGCAACACTCTCGCGAGTTCCGCCAACAATTCTGTTCTCACATTGATCAATTGGCTTGGATCTGCCACTTCGAACGCCGATTTTAGTAATATTGTCGCATGGGCTCGGGATTGGTAGTTCCCGGTCCTCAGGATTTGGATCAAGGACTCGATGAATTTAATCCCCTCGTTGCTGATTAGACTCTTAATGTGAGACTCTGAAGGTTTTAGATGGTACAGAACCTCTAGCGCTGCTTCTTCACTGCCCATAACGGTTGTACATTCATCGTCGTGGTTGACTTGGGCGTCTCTGCCACTGCTTAACTTTAAGGCTGAGGCCAAGAACTCTATCGCCCCTGCAGATTCCAAATAAATCTTGTTCCCGTCGCTTTCGAAAGCAATGGATCGGAGCCTTGTGAGGCATTTGAGATGGTTTTGTGGGGATTGGTTTGCTTCGGAGAGGAGTCTGGCGATCTGGATTTTGTTGACGGGTGGCTTGGGAGTGGGAATGCGCTCGATCCCAAAGGATGCATTCAGGTTGCACCAAGCCTGGATGAGACGTCGAAGCGTGTGGTTTGGGGTGAGATCTGTATCTAAAATGGATTGCTTCGTGACAGGACATGTTCTGTTCTTGCACGAAAACAGCCACGTTTCAATGTTTTCTCGATCGTAAGTGATTCCGGTGCGTACCGTGACGGGGTCCCTCATGAGCTGCAGGGAAATGGGGCAGAGAAAATGAGAAGGAACGTCGATTTCTTCCATGTTCGGAAGAACAAGGGGCGAAACGAAGAGCAAATTGTGGCCAAGAGGGAAGTGAGATTTGGGAAGAGGAGAAGAAGGCCGGGGACATGAATGTTGTGAAATGAGTGGGAAGGGATGAAGTTTTAATAAACGAGAAAGTCAAATTGAATAGATTAATAATGAGGAAACTTACAAGGTTTGGGAAGGAGAGAAGTTTAAATGAGAGGACTTAGTTTAAGTTACAAGTTGGAGATCGAATGCAATTAAAGCCTTGAAAGGGGAGGCTTTTGACTTTGCACTTTCGAGAGTTAAATAATGAGTAACTATATATGGGAGACGTGAATAGTTTAAAGTGTGATTAATGCGTAGGCTTCTAAGCTTCATTGCTTTGTGATGACTCTCATGCACCCTCACGCATTTCTCGGCTTCCGCCATTAATGCTACCCTCAGCGAATTAATGGCGTCTGTGTTGCAAACCGTGCATTGCTTCCTCAGCATTATGGTTGTTTGACCCAACACCTTTTACCGTTATGCATCCAAACCCCATAATTAATTATACCCGTTAATCTCACATGCACATGTCCTTGTTGGCATTTGTACTCTTACTCACTCCCGTGTTCGATTTGGCCGGAGAAGCAACAGATCAATGGGATGGAGACAGATGTGAATAAAAAGACAAGGTAAGGCATCTTTCCATATTTAAATATTTTAGAGTGCTTATTCATTTTGGACTTTCGTCTTTAATTTGCAGGAGATTTGAACTCAATCCAGGAACCTCTTCCAGTTTGATCAAGTCGTGAACCTGATCATGCAACAAACGCACGTACATATATTTCTCTATATAACTGGCGGGACACGCTTCTGTTTTGGAAGAGCAATTAATTAATTAATTAGAATCAACCTGTTGCCATTATCTGGCAACTGATTATAAATTCCTGCTGTACGTGTCCCAATATCATTTGCAATTTAAAACGGAAAATCGCACTCTGATCTTATTTAAAGATCTTCCAAGATATACTCTATAAAATTCTCTTTCATCTCCACATACATTTGCTTCAATAAAATTCTTCGGGTGATTATTGAAATGAGATAATTAATGCTGGTAGATCCATCATCCCGGCCATGTAGCCACCAAAATTGCAATACGCAGGCTTTCATTCACTTGCGTACCTTGATGGCATTGAAATTAAACTGGCAAATAATGGGAAAGCAAAAACAAACAAAAAGAGTAGTGAGCCGTCGCCGTAACGTATAGCTGGAGATGATACAATGAATTTTTATCATAATTAAAGAAGCGTCCTATTTAATTGAATCTGTTCTGTTTTGCTGATAGGATTGGATGAGTAGGATTATTATTATATAATAGAAGGGAAAGGTTGGATGAATATAATAGCGTGAGAAACGAAAATGTGAACAGTCAAAGATGGCAGCTTAATTGGGAATTAAGTAAAGAGAGGGATCTATATATGGATCCAGATATTCAAAGTTTATTGGTAAGTTTAATGAATGGGGCCAGTGCATGTGATCCACCGCCTCCAGTTTCAATGAGTTTGCAATGACCAACGGCGGTTGGCACAAGTGGTAAGTGGCTCGTGTCGCTTAAGTAAGGTTTCGAGTTCGAGTCTTGTGAATGCAAAAAAGCTCCGTTGGGAGACTCTCCCACCATAGCCAAGCACGCGACACGGATAGGATTTGGATTAGTCGGGCGAAGCTCGATAAAAACCGGTCTCATTTATCCATTAATTATACATCGCTTTTCACGCCCCTCCCTACATTCATTCATTTGTTTTTGTTACTCATGTGATTCTGTTTACAATATACGAGGAAAAACTTTCAAATTTATTAATTCTACCTTCAAATTTAATAATTTTTTAATTTTGCTCCTATTTAATTACTCATTTTCTAAGAAAATAGCCATATTTATAAATGAAAGATATAATTATATATAATTTATCAAAATTTGATGATGTGCTCTATAAATAGGGAAAAAAACACACACACACTCTCTCTTACTTTTAAATAGGACCAAATGAATATATTTTCCTTTTTTGTAGTTGATTAACATTATTTGGTATTTATTCATTTATTTTTAAAAGGCAGCAAGATAATGCTCATATTTTAAGAGCTTTAAATTATTTTAATTGGTTGTTCAGTTTAGATTAAAATGCGCTATTGGATTATTTTAATTAAACTTCATGGAATTAGAAATATTAATCAAACATTAGCGAAGTAACGTGCGCCCAGCTGCCAATACTACTCCTTTGGACCACCATTGTGCACATCCATGGACTGTCTTGTTCTCTGAGTTTTGACGTCAATCCGTTGACCAAGCTGCAGCGATGGGTTTTAGAAAAGCTTTGAAATCTGAAAAAATTCGACGAGCAATAAAATAATGATAATGAGAGGAATACGCCTGTGTTACGTTCCTGAGGAACTGGTAACTGGTAAGTGCTGTAATTTCATGTCAGGAACTGAATTTAGAGTCTGCGCACGCACGCACATGGTATATTTTCATTAGTAAGCGTTTCACTTATCTCGGTAACTTCACGACTCAACACAACTCTTCATATAATATTTTAGGAAAGGGGTCATGCACACAGGGCATATAGCACATGAGACTGACACTTATTTCCTCTTACAGACTAGATAGCACTGAGCATTAACTTTGATCTTGGGTGATCAAGTCTTCCAACCCCCTTGAGTTGGACGATACTCAACACAACTCTTCATATCATCACAGATCACACACACATCATTTTGGATAATGGACTTTTTCCCTCTCGCAATCAAATGGACTTCTCTTTGTGTTGGGTGATGGACCTTCCTTTGCAACCCTGATCCAAAAACACCAAGGCTCCGTTTATTATGAGGAAGATTTAAAGAAGGAAAGAAACTTAGAAGAAGGAAATGGGTGTTCTGTTTGGTAGATTAGAAATTGAGATGGAAGATGATAATTTTTAAAAAATTACAATTAAAATGTAAGCTTTGAAATGTCCAAAATATCCATTATCCTAAAAATATTTTTTTTTTCTAGATCTTCTTCATCCCTGCCCGACAACACAGCACACTTCGCACACACAAATTTTCAAATCGTCTTCTCTTCATCCCTGCAACACCCGAACAGCACACACACACAAAACATTTTCAGGTCTTCTTCTCTTCTTCAAATCTTCTTCATCCTTGCAACCCCACAATGGTGACACGCAGAAGAAGAAGGGACGGAGGGATTTGCAGAAGGAGGAGGAAGCGGCGGCGGCGGCAAGGATTACATGGATTGAAGAAGAAGATGAGGGTTATTTGGGAATCTTCCCAAGGAAAGATCAATTTCCATCCGAAAATGGAAGGAAACCATCTTCCCATGAATGAAGGAAGATAGTGAACCGCCGGAAGATTGGTTCCGGGAAGATGGAGCAACCAAACGGGCTTTTGCAAGGAAGATGATGAATCTTCCCTCCCCTCCCTCAATCTTCAGCATAATAAACAGGCCCCAAGTTGACAAAAGACAACTAAGTTCTACGAGAAAAATTCAATATGAGTATTCCCTCCGCTTGACAATATAGAGCATTTTTAGAATAATAGTTTGGTCCATAACATAAGTGATAAGATGACTAACACTCATTTCAGTTTTGTCTTTGTAATTAATGCTTATTTCCAAATTTATCTTAGGGCTGAATCAGGTACATAATGTTAAGGCTGATACATATATGTTAGGGCCTGTCGTCCATTTCAATGTACGTACCAGAGAGGATATATGGTCAGTTTATGGCAATGCTGTAACATCCCCAATTATCATAAAAATCAATTAATGGAATATATGAATTTTTCACCTAGTAATAGTCAGTGGGATGTTATTTTTTTTACTAAATAAATTAATTATTGAAAAATAATGAGGAATTATTCAAAAAGGTGGTTAATAAATTTGATTATAAATAGTTTGAGATAAGTAATGTCAATTAAATCTAATATATATATTTCTTCATTATTTCCATAATTTTCATCTAAGAAAAGGAGGGGGAAAATTCTGATGAAAAATTCATGGAATTTCAATATAAGTTTAATTTACCTTATAAAGGTGGATATTTAATGGGATAAGATGAATTAATGGAAATAGAGAGGGAGGTGGCACACGTGTGATGAGGCAATGAGTAACACATTTTTTTTCTTGTCTCCAATAATTCCCTAGACATTTGATGTGAAAAGAGATCAATGAAAAAAAAGGGAAAATTACAGGTCCCAAGGAACAAAAATAATTATAAAAAAGTCCCTTGAAATAACTAAATTACACAAAAGTCCCAAGGGACTTTTTTGATATTATTTGTATGGAAATAAAATCTAGGTTTTTAAATGTTGTTGTAAATATATGTATTTTCTGTTGTAAATATGGCTTTTTCTGTTGTAAATAGCCAGATTTTAAATTTTGTTGTAAATACAGAATTTCCTGTTGTAAATCTAGTCTTTTTTCTGTTGTAAATGATCCGTTCAAAATTTAGGTGTTTAAATGTTGTTGTAAATATAGGCATTTCCTGTTGTAAATATGACTTTTTCTGTTGTAAATGTCAAGATTTTAAATTTTGTTGTAAATGCAACACTTGCTGTTGTAAATCTAGTCTTTTTTCTATTGTAAATGGCCTCTCTATGTTCAAAATCCAGGTGTTTGAATGTTGTTGTAAATATTGGCATTTCCTGTTGTGAATATGACTTTTTACGTTGTAAATGGTCAGGTGTTTAAATATTATTGTAAATATAGGCATTTTCTGTTATAAATATGACATTCCCTGTTGTTAATACAAATAATATCAAAAAAGTCCCTTAGGACTTCTTTGTAATTTTGTAATTTCAAGAGACTTTTTTGTAGTTGTTTTTGTTCTTTGGGAGCAGCGCGTAATTTTCCCAAAAAAAAATTACTACCCTCTTCTCTGGAACTGCCGGACGAAAGAGCGAAAGAGAGAGATTAGATGGATGTAACAAATCATAATTAATGGAATAGAAAAGGAGAAGGCAACCGTACGAGTAAGGAAAGATCCATGGGAGCAGCTACGGTCCACTGCCCTTCTTTGCACAATAAATTTTTTCCGCACAAAACGCGCGCGTATTTATTGGGCATTTATTAGGCGAGAAAAGGAGCGCGGACGGTCCACCGCAAAGGGACCGTAGCCGCTCCCAAGATCCATATCAAATTTCTTCTTCAATAATAATTCCCCAACGTGAGAAGAAGCAGATCAGATAAAAGGGGGGAATAATAAAATTAAAAAAAAAAAATTTGTCACCTACCACCCCTTTAAACCGCTGGCTGGGAGAGTAAGAATGATGTGACAATATAACATTGATTGAGGAAAGATAGTTAACCCACAGGGTGGATAACTGTATAGTTAACTCATCGGGAATCATATTTTGTCGCTTGTTTTTAATTATATCAGTATTGTCTGAAATCCAACCGGGATATGCTCTGCCGCGTTAACCTCTGTTACATGCTAATAAGTAGTAATTAGGTAAAATACGGTAATTATACAAAAGAATTCCCTCTATCTGCCACCCAAAAGGACGAGGCCGGTAGGGGTTTACAAATGTGGCGAATGTTGGATAATGTTTTACTCATAAGGCACCAACTAACAATTCTCATAAACCAATAAAAAAAGTTAAAATCAATGAAGTTGTCCTAAAATTTAAGTAATAACTTCCAATGTTTTCCGTATGAATTACACTAAACTCTAATATTATATTAATTATTACTCTCACCCACCATCCTTATTAATTATGGGCATACATGGAAAAAAAATAATTAATGCGCTTTGGAAACAAGCAAGTGCTTTATAAAAATGACCAAATACATATCATTGCTAGTTGTTGCCTTATAACAAAGAGTAGAGGGAGTATGTTGCTGTATGTGCAGAGTCAAATTATTCTTAGTTTTCCTTGGATTCCCCCAATATTTGCCCCTTCCACCACAACCATTTTACGTAAGACTGCACCATTTCGGTCGTTCCTCAACCTCCATATGAAAATACTTGATTTTCCCAGTACGCCTATTATTCGGTGCAAAGTCGACGTACGCTCATGTTGTATATATCATAAGATCAATTTTGTGAGCCACTGGTTTTATATATTCGCTATCTCTGGTCCTTTTTCTAGTTTCACATTTTAAGGCCCTAATCCATAAACCAAGCATATGTTTTTCCACACCCCAAAAAGGTTAAAAGCCTTATTGTGAGGGCATTCATTCTTAATGTCGGCCACCTTTTTGAATTTGAAATTATATTGCATAACATTGCCGTACGTTAGCCAATAATTCCCATAATCCATGGCAGCATATTTAGTGATAGATTATTCACATCGGGCCCTTCTTGTACTAGTAAACCAAACTAGTTGGAGCCTTACGTAAATTGAGTGGACGCACGTATCCTTGCATGTCTATATTTGTCTCAAACATATTATATTCTCTACATTATATTCTTCCACTTCCATCGACTCCTTACCATAGCCAGAACTCATTCACACCTCCTCTCTACCATTTCTTTTCTTTTCCTTTTTTTCTGGTGCCAACTGAATTCCGTTAGATATAAAGCATCACAGAGTCTGAAAATAACAATGACCAAATTATCTGACAACAAAATAACTAAAATAACAACAAAATCCAAAAGCAACACACGTCAACCCGAGTACGTCAATATTATCTCTACGCATGTCTTACTCCAAAATGTTCTGTAGTTGCAACGGCGGTCGCAAACCCAATCCACCGAGTAAGACCCCTCCAAAGAAGCTTTACCTATCGAGTCTGCTGCCAAATTTGCTTTCCTAGGAGCCCAAATACAAGAATGATTCTTTATACTCACCAAACCTAATACATTCTTAGTAATTCATGCATGAGATGTATGCATAGGGTACACGTAAAGTGGAGTTTAAGTTGAATCATTTTTAAAAGATCTTAAACCATCCTATTTCCCAGCAAATTAAAAGCAGTTGTTGAAATACAGTACAGCAGATGGAGGCCCAGAAAAGGTAGAAAAAAATAGTGAGAGTAAAAGAGATCCATTAATTACAAGTACGTATAGATGTTATTTTTAAGTTTAAATTAACTAACTCCCATATACCAAGAAGAAGAGTTAGATAATTTATTAATTATGAGCTAAATTTTCAATTTTTCCTATATGATTAGCCAAAAGTTAATATGAATATTTTTTTGTTTATTATAATTAATAGGGGTAGAAAAGTAAAAAATGCATTATTCTAAAACTAAACTTGTAATAAGGATTTAAATTTTTGATTAAAATGGACTTGGTAGAAAAGAAGGGGTGGGAATATGCAAAGAAAAATGCTGCTAGGTTGGCCCCAATAGCTTGAGTGGTGGTTCATTCCTATAATCCGATCATATCTAAAAAGCAGAGCCATAGCCACCGCTGGTCTCACCATCATGGCGGCACCAATGGGCTCCAGCGCCATTGGACCACCCTGCCTCACCGATATTTATACCCTCCTACGTGTCCGCTCACCCCTTCCACCACGTGGCGCCCCTCACTGGCTCATACTGAGCAATGCAAAAGGCAGCGAAAGAACATGGAATGCTTCCAAACATATTCTCCTCCTTTCTTTTTTGTTTTCCTGTTTGTGTAAACTGTGCCACCACCATAATGTATTATCCAATCACTGTGATAATGGAATAATAACGCTGATCTTTGTTGTAAACAAAGCAACATTTTGCTAGCTAGCAGTGCGAATATCTCCCTAGCTCGCACTTTAATCTCATCTCACGTACGCTTACTGTTTCTTTTTTCTCCCTCAAAATTTTACTTTCCCAGAAAGTCGTTTCGGAAAGTTGAGATGCTGGTTCTCCTGACGTAACTTGTATTTTTTTTTTTAAATTTAAAACCCATGATTCTGATAAACACGAATTTTAACTACTTGTGTTCTTTTGAGCGTTAATCCCCTCTCGTCATTAGTTCGCATTAATTTTCTTATCGTATGTCTGAACCAACTTAAAGCAGAACGAAATTTATTTAAAATATTTATGTGGACCAAATTGAACAAAATGTTTTTACATCTTCTTTAGAGAATTTAGGCTTTCCCTTAATTATATATAAATCAGGTAAAAACACGCAATGAGGTGGGGATATATATGAAAATGAGGAGAGTATATAAAATCGCGATTAAATAACAAAATTAATTAGTGATAAGAAACTCCAATTTTTGGAATTTTTCTTCATCGGACGATGGTGTGTGCCAGTCTGGGGATATATACGAATGTCAAGGATTTTTTTTTTGGGTATATTTGGAACCTAAAACTTAAAAGTTTTAGATATATATGCAGTCTTCAAATTGCAAGAAGCGTTAAGATCATTGGCTATTATTCTTCTTCCGTCATGTTGTTTTCAAATCTAATAATTGATCCGCGCACACCCTTTTGAGTTTGTTTGATTTAGAATAATAATTAATTAACCTTTATATTCACTTCAATTCTCATATAATTAAGCAAATATTGGCGGGTGCCCATTTAATTTAGGGAGGCTAACGAAGTTCCAACTTGAGAGAAGATTAACATATTATTCAGCGGACACACACACACATATTGATTGAAATTTGAATTATGAGAGAGATATGGCCGGATATATAATTACACACACATATATATATGAGATAGAATAGGGGAATATAGTACGTGTAGAAGAAGTGGAATGATAGAAGAGATCAAAATGATTGGTTCAGAGGGATCGGCCATGGCAGAGCTCATTGCAGCCGTGGGGCGATCAGTCTGCATGCGATCTCAGCACATATTCCATCTCCAAGCATGCAAAAAAAATAAGAAGGGGCTGAAACTAAATTTAAAAGGAATTAAAGGAAAAGAGGAGATAATAGGGAATTAAGGAGTGAAAATGTGTGTGTTGGTAATTAGAATGGATAAAGAAATAAAAATGAATAATGTGTTAGTGAGTGATGGAGGAGTGAGCGAGTGGGGGAATTGAATGGAGACAGAACCATATGCTTGTGCTCTCCATATCTTCCATAACCATTGGTCTCTCTTTTTTTGACATTATTTTATTCACCCAATTAGTGCCTTCTTTGCCTTTCTTGTTTCCCTCCTCTTCCTACGTGCCTTCTTACTTTTGCAAGGACGTACCATTACTTGCCAATCCTTTTATTACTATTATTATATTGTACCACATACCTATGCCTTCTTCTTCTTGTTCTTCTTCTTATTATTATTATTTCAATATATATATATAGTCTCCTTCTAACCATATATTGATGCATTTTGTTGTTGTTGGCCACCCGGTTCATCGGAACCTTTTGTTCCGAGTGATTCGGATTTGCCTTGAGTCAGGCCAACGGTTGTGGAAAGAGCTTCCAACACTATTTTCTTCATTATCATGTTTTGAATTAAGGAATATATATATTAATGCATTTTAATCCCTTTTTTTTTCCCTCATTTTTCAAACATTTAATTTGATCCCCCAACAATAAGCATTAACTAATTGAATACTCAATTCACTGCGTGTATGTATCAGAATGCTAAATGTACGTTCACACTGATATATATTTCTACAAGATCAAAGGCTTTTCTCATTCAGTATCCTGTGGTATGTTTTACAATGTCTGAGACTGTGAAATTCTTCTTCTGGAAATTCTTATTCTTCTTTTACTGTTTTCGGTTTGACATGACGTGTAAGATACCCATATATATATATATATACACATGCATGCACAAAGTCATTAATTGTCCAGGATCTGTCAATAACACTAGCTAGCTTCCTGATTATTAGTGTAATCCAGAAAGCCTCATCTTCCATTGCTTAAGGCTAAGGGGTTGTTTTATAATGCAAAAGGGAAGGAAGAATGACTTCACAGAAGAGTGATTCTCTCGATTACGCGTTTAATGTATACTTATTAAAATGCTAAAATGGGAAAGCAAGCCATCAACCACCGCAAAAGAAGACCCACGGGAATGGATGAAAATAGCTCATATCTGATTAATTAAAGCTCAAACACTGACTTGTTTTCGAATTTCTATAGCTAAAGAAGATTTATTGCTGGTTAGCATCAGATGTTCGATTAAGCTTTTTGATTTCCGACATAGGCCCATCGATGATGCATTATAATCCAATAAAAGACTAATGAAACATATTAAACTCGTAGGTTGACAGAATCCTTATTAATCACTTACATTAATCAGCATCAACTTTGTTAGTGATCAATTAAATATATGGCTAAAGATGGTTAAATATTGCATCAATTTGACTAGCGCCTCAAGCATTCACATGCTCGTGAATATAATACAGCTGGGCAGTACTAGTGAATAGCTCTCTCTCTCTCTCTCTCTATATATATATATATATATAATATGAACAATGCTATCCAATATAATTCAGCTCCATGACCATTAGAATAATACTACCAATATGAATATGTTATTAATATAAGGTCAGAATTGAAAAGTAAACTTCAGATTCCGTAAGAGTAAGAATTTAAAATGGGTTGATAGAGTCAACTCCGAATCGATTAATCCATTTTATATGGGGGAGATAAGTATAATATAAACCCAATAAATTCTAATAGTATATATTAGAGGCAATAACGTCCTAGACACAGGCATTGCTCGTATTTTTAGAAGATTAAAATTCAAAGTCTCTTCGTCCTGCATTCCACACAGAAGAGCCAGTTGACATCGTTAAAATAATGTCACTTTTTTCAGACTAAGTCATGTGCCAAATTAAAGCTCGTGTTTTGAGAAACTCCCTAAGCAAGTTTTACAATAGAGAATAGAGAGCGTAACCTATTTGTATCTGTTCGTGACTACAAGTTAAGAATTAAACTTCAGCCTCATACATTATATAAAGTTTGAAATAACTTACACGATAAAATGTTGTTTGCTAGCTATATATTTTTTCATTTATTGATACGTTGACATATTGATTTCAAACTACTAGTTCTTGTTAAAAAAACCAAGTACATATATCAAACATGTAGTAGTTCTTGTTAAAAATTAAAAACAAATACATATATCAAACATGTACATATTTATTTATTTAATTTAAGAAAGATAATGAAAAAAGAAGTGGAGATGAATAATGGTATAATATGGCTAAAGTTCTTACGAAAACGCTCGTAAAATAGAGGCACTCGATTAAAGCAATGGCATATAGAGAGTACTGAAGGGGCATTAACATGCTCCTTTATTATTTTAAAAAGGAAATAATATTCCCAAGTGCAGCAACAAGAATTCTCCCATGTAATGTCAAGTCAGAAATTTGTTTTAAAAATGTACGTATATCCATTCCTCAACGCTAGCTAGCTATTTATTCTTACCAAAAGCTTATAAATGAATCTCTTGCTGCCATCACCCACCACATACACACACATATATATATCCGCATAATTTGTAAAATTAAATAACAAATATATATTAATATATGACTCTCCACTTGCTAATCTCATACATCGCTTCCCTCTGGATTCTCGATAATATTTAAAAATTTTCCGCCGAATACAACCTTCTAAAGCATGCGGCGCATAAAATGTTGAATAAATAAATAAAAGGCTAAAGTATACTTTTAATTCTTTAAGTTTACATGAAGTATATTTTTAATTTCTTAACTTTATAAAGTATACTTTTAGTTCTATAATTCTAACACTGTTAATTTTGCTAACGGAAAATGCAAACTCAAGTGATAATTGTGTAAACTTAAGTGATGACTATGTAATTAAATGTTATTAAGCTTAAATATAAAATATGGGTAAATTGAAGAATATATAAAATTTGTGTAATTAAATATTATTAGTCATCACTTGAGTTCGTCATACAATTTCCGTTAGCAACGTAACATTAACGGTGTTAGAATTTTAGGAGCAAAAATATACTTTATAAAGTTAAGGGACCAAAAATATGTCTAATGTAAAACTTAAAGAACTAAAAGTATACTTTAACCTAAATAAAAAAAGATGTTATCATGGCCTGGTGTTAATTAATTCAGTGGGACGGCAATTTAGTTCTGTATCCAGTTGTTATTATTAATAACATTATTTGGTAATAAACTGTTTCGTCAAGCTCTGGCTTATTAAGTGGCCCCATCAGGAATTTATAAAAGGGTTAGGTAGTAATTTTGTCCCGGAAGTACACGCCCAGAGCAATGTTACCCTAGAATTTTTTTAGGTTCAATTTTGCCCCGAAAATATGAAAACGTAGCAATGTCACCTTCCACTAACAATGAGGACTAACAAAATTATAGCACACTCGATCGAGTGAGCATTGTGCGCATTGAAAAAAAAAAATAGTGTGCACACTCGAATGTGCTAACTCTATTAGTCCTCACCGTAAGTGGAGGGCAACATTGCTACGTTTTCAGACTTCCGATGCAAAATTGAACCAAAAAAAAAAATTTCAGTGCAACATTACTCCTGGGTGTGTACTTCCGGAGTAAAATTGTTACTTAACCCTTTATAAAACTATTCATGAAACAAATACGTAGCACATAATTTTCACACACAAACAAACGCAAATATTGTATGACATGTGGAATAATGTTGGTAAAAATGTAGCTGATAATATAATTGCCTCATAAATCATAATTGTGAACTTTTCTACACTGTTCAAATCGCAAGTGAGATGGGAATGTGATTCTATCTTTATTTTGTTTTTGTTTAACGGATAGATTATCAGAATTTGAAAACGGTTCGAAGCTTAAACTCCACCAAATGTGCTTATCCCATGCTCCTCCGAATTTGATGCTCGTAATTTCATAGACTGGAGTAGTTGCTGCTTGTTGATTATAATGCAATGAAATGAGTAAAAAAAAAAAAGCAATAATAAACCGAATCATTAATTAATAAATGAAATAAATGGAGGTTTTAGGTGCAGAAAGATTATTTTATGAAACAAAAGTGTGAGAAATTCAAACACAATAAGTCTTCTGAAAAGGATATGTTTTTTTTTGCTGTTTAAGTGCTTGTGGAGTTATTTTTAGTTAATTTTTCTCCTGTTAGCTGTGACTGTGATTGTAATATAATTAAGCAATATATATATATATTATAGGCATAGAGATAGAGTGGCATATAACTAAATACTTGTTTAATAGTGTATAGGCAGACAAGACGCATCAAGCTTCCCTTTTATTGCGTTCCTGGGTCTGTGGCAAAAGAATACCACTTATCTTCCCATTTATTTATTTGAATATATATATATTTGATTGATTTTTAACTGTCATTTCATTTTGCCTATTCTATTCCCATCTGGTACCGTATTGTATTGTTCCCTATATATATACTCTGCTTTCTACACATCCACATCCACACCTTTTACTGTCTCTCTATGAGAACAGAGACTGAGTCGTATCCTATATATGGCTTTTCACACACACGTTTGCATTCATCATGTATATACGCATGAGCTCTTGATTATTATATATTTATAATTCTTTTATTCATATTAATATTGTTACAATTGATAAAAATCATCGTGGAGAAGAGGTCAGAAAGATTTGAAGCGATGTCGCACCCAAAGGAGGGGGTCCCCTAAATCAAAAGGTGACGCGCGTATATTTGTTTCCACAAACATTATTCCTTGAGATTAAATAAATATTGCAATACATAGAGATATATATGTGAGTGTGTGTGGGATTCTCTCTATCTTTTTGGCAATGAGATCGTGTGTTTTTAGCCGCCCAATCATATGTATTGGTCTGCCCCCCCAAAGTTGATTCTGTTGCTTCCATCTTAAGCCATTATTGTCACTTTCTGCCTTACCTTATTGGTAATCTTACTTATGTGCCTGCTTTTCTCTTTTCAGCAAGAGCCTTGTATCTTCCTCTATTTACCCTCTCTCTCTTTTTATTAATCACCTGCTTCTTTGCTTTTACTTACCCTCCACCAGCTTTCAACTCTAAAAGCACTACTATTTCATCATAATTATATTATTACGTGTCACTAAACCATAACTTCATTAGCTGCTTAATTATTATATATGTATGTGCTTTTTAGATTTTTGTCTGGGCTCATCCGGTTTGATCACACCAAAGTTCATGCATTAACTAAATTATTAGACTGGTCAGCAACGTAACTAAACAAAAAGCACTTTATAACTATGTCATTAAACCTTAAGATCATTAGCTCTATAATATTGTGCATATGCTTTTTTGATTTTTTTTTTGCTTGGGTCCATTCATTTAATCAGACCAGAGTTCATCTCAACTAGCTAGACAAAAAGTTAATCAACTAGCCATATATTAATTACTAGATAACACAACAAAATCCCCAGTAATATAATAATATAATAAGTTAGTTAATTGAACAATAATCAACAAACACGCACCTGTTTCAAAACTAGATTCAGGATTTTGAACTTCATACATGTGTTGAACAGATGCTCATGACCATCCACCTAGTGTTGCAGTTCACTTCACAATGGATTTGGGTAGTAGTCAATATATTGTACAAATTATTTACGCGGGAAATTCAGGCTTAATCATTTTGAAAAAAAAAAGGTGAAATAGGAAAACTGAAATTCCATATTGGAGAAACTGGATTAAAGAACTTGACACTAGAGTTGGTAGATTCTAGTTATGTGAAAATTTCCATTTGAAACGAAAGGAAGGAAAACAACCTGTAAACCAATGGTGGGGTCATTATCATGGGTCCCAATGAACATGGTTCCAAGAGCTTTATGGCCTCCTACAAATACCCTCCTTCCCATCCTTCCCAAAACCATCAAACCACACCCATTCCTCTTAAACAACTTGACTATCCACTTCCTCTCCATCATCCTCTTCATTATTATCACCTTCCAACTTCCACTCTCTCTCGTCTCTGTAAGCGATTGCCTTCCCTCAGGTATTCATTTACTTCCCAACTTTCTATACTTTTCCTCACCTTTCTCTGTTTTTTCTCTTAACTGTGCATGCATGTTCTTGTGACTTTTGAATATTTTCTCACATGCTTTCGATTTCCTCTGCACAGAGTCTAGCTAAGTGATTTGCGCTTTGCCTTTGGGTTGCTGGAGATGTCAGCTTCAATGAGCCACAACATTCAAGCTAAAGTTCTTTCTTCCATGGACCAAGAGACCAAGCTGGTCCTGAATCAGGGCATCCTCACCATTTTGAGCTCCGAGAGCCTGAGAAACGAAGCTATTTCGTCTTCTCTCCGTCTGCGACGAACTCTATCCGCAGACATGTCCTCCGAGAAATGGCTCTCTCAAAATGGGTTCACTCCCATGAAAAGGATAGCTTCTTCTGAAGATCTCTCACAGTCCAAAATCATCCCTGATTCATTCTCCTCCTCCAAAGAAGATGACAACTACGAACAAGACAACAAAAAGCCGGAATCTGAAGAAGAAAGGCCAGGACAATTCGACATTTGGGCTTCAATCCAACGAGACAAAAACAAAGACCAAGAACCACGAGGACAATTTGACATTTGGAGCTCAATCGTATCCCAGAAGGCCAACGACGACCCCTCCAAGTCACTCCCACCTCCTTATGTTCACCCTCTCGTCAAAAGATCACAAAGCTCCCTATCTGAAAAGAGCCTCGAAATCTGCACGGAGAGTCTCGGATCCGAAACAGGATTCGGTCTTCCCTCCTCCGACCCACCTTCTGAGACTGGAGATGCAGAAGAGGACAAGGAAGAAGAACGCGAACAGAAAGTAACGGAGCAAACAGAGCAGAAGGTAACAGAGGAAGACAACTTCGAAGTTCCAAAATATAACTACACAGCTAATAGCAAGAAGTCACCTCCACGTTCTTTCCCTCCTCCACTCCCTTCACTTGCTCGTCGTTCGGATGGTCCTTCACTTCACATGCGACCCCGCCGTGATGACGGAAGGTTAGTCCTCGAAGCTGTGTCGGTTCCTTCTCAGAACAACTTCTCTGCTCAACGACAAGATGGTCGGCTCGTACTCACTTTTACTAACCAAGAGCCCAACAAGGAGGAAGATGCTGCAGAAGTGATGGAAGAAGCAGGGGAATATCAAATGGAGGATGGGTTCGTGGGTGTTGAGGAAGATGATGATGAAACAGAGGAAGTTGAGGTTGGAGAAATTAAAACCATGGGAGATCAAACAACCAATATGTTGTCTGGTGGGATCACAAGGTTGACATGGATGATGAATAAGCCAGTTGAATTGGTTAACAGTAATCCAAAGTGGTCAGAGAAGCTGAACGAAGTGGTGAAGTTGGAGGATGTTCCAGGGGTGGCCCGCTTGATTTCATCAGCTTCAGCAAGAGGATCAACTACTTCGTTCAACGTTTATGAATACTACTGGCGAACCAATCCCACACCAAAGTCAAACCCACTTTCTTTTCAACAAGACTATAATAATAGTGGCAAGTTCATTGTGTCTGGGGACATGAATCAGATCTCATCAAATGAGAGGCAACAGTTGGTGGTTCTAAGGGGCAAGAATGGAGATTACTTGGTTCATAATCTCAAGTGTTGCAAGGAACCTAGAAGGTCCTTCCTTCTCTGGGAGCCTTGTTGCATTGCCACTTAGCTTCCTCAGTCTTCGAGTCTCATCAGCTCTTAGCCTGGTCCTCCTTGCCCCATTGTTGTTCTAAATTTGACTCCATTTTACTAAAACTATCAGTTATTTACTCCTCTCTCTCTACTCAGTTCCACTCTTGAGGGAGCTTTAGTCCAATAAAAGTAGTCAGGAATTAGAAGAAAAGAGAGAGAGAGGATATAGTGAATGATAGTAACTTATTTTCTTGTTTTCAATGACGTGATGACTTCAACGCTGTCAGTTTGTCATACTCACACACTCATATATATGATATTTATATTTATTCATCTCTGCTCTGTGTATATGCATTAAGCTGTTTGTGCCCGCGCGCGTGTCTCGCATAATCTTGGGCTCTTGATCATCTCCTCTTTGACTTGGAGGGTCCTATCAGGTCGTATCAAAATGACTTGAGTGTCGCAAAATTTGTCTTATTTTTTGGGAACACCATGATCCGCTTCTGATATGAGGTACCACTCTTTAGGTTTAAGGTTTAAGACGAATGTATTAGGTCCGGCACAATAATAATAAAAACACACAAGTTACCGTCACAAATATTTTCTTGATATCTTCTTTTTCAATGATGAAACTAATGTATTATTTCTAAGCTACAATTGTTACTTTTTAACCAGCCAGCGTTGATGCATCCCTCGGCTTCAAAAATAAGCAAAAGAAGATCAGCTTGGCAATTAATGGGCGAACAATAAACCAACTATAGTTATGGAGGTCTAGCTTGCAACATATTAAGAATAATATGAGATTAAACAACTAAAAACAAGGATAGCAGATAAGGAGGACGGTGACAGTATGATCAACTTCAACTGAATTCTTAGTACAGATGCCATTTTGTATGGGAGGGTTGACATTTGACTACGTACGAACATAAAAGTTAAAACATTAAAAGCTTATACTACGAGTAATATGTAATTAATGGACAATTAATCAGCACACATTCTGACCACCCTTGCAAAGTATTCCTACTACCTTTTCTTTCCTTTTCCCCACTGCTTTGTCTAATTTGAGTGTCCATTTTTGTGATTATTGCGCGCCTAGTCTGTTTGATCTACTTTTGCATGCCTTTAATTTCTTAAAATTATTCAATCCAACATTTTCTATGCTTTAACCATGGATCGTGTTGTTACATACATGTCGTAAAGAACATGACGATTATAATTTTGTATGTCATTAGTGGACATGGTCTAGAGCATCATCAGTACACTTGACAACCTCGCCAATTAGAATGGAAATAAAGTTTTCGAATGCATATATAGAGCTTTTCTTCAAGCCAAAGACTTAATATTTTTTATTTCCCACAGACATTAATCTTGGGGATGGAGGGTATTCTTGCACCATGTGGGCGTAGTGGATCATTCAACTTGGTGGCTTTTATACTTTATGGTGATGACTCAAAACTTTATTTCCAAACAGGATAAAGAAGAGAAAAGATAGTCGTCAGAATTTTCTATTTTTAAGTAAGGAATGATTAAATCACTAATGAGACCCCGCACTCCTTTGCTGATTGAGGAGTTAATCTTGGTTTTACAATATGTATTTTCTATATTTGTTAATATTTTCTTAATTTATCCCTAATTGGACTCTTTTAATTAGCAATAATCAAGTAATAGGGAGACGAAAGGAATTAAGCAAGATTATTAGAGTGTTAAAAAAAATATATCATATTAATTAATATAATTAAATTAGGTTTCTTTGATATTAATAAAATTGTTTGTTTGAAAGAAAAATATTAGGTAAATATATCTTATACTCCCTCTGATCCTTATTATAAGGCACCAACTAACAAGTTTATTTGGTCCTTTTTATAAGGCATTTACTTGTTCCCAATGAGCATTAATTATTTTTTTCCATATCTGCCCATAATTAATAGGGGTAGTGGTTGTGAGTAATAATTAATATAATATTAGAGTTTAGTGCAATTAGTAGGGGTAATATTGGAAATTACTTAGATTTTAGGACAACTTTATTGACTTTAACTATTTTTATTGGTTTGTGAGAAAAATTAGTTGGTGCCTTATAATAAGGACCAGAAGGAGTATTAAAGATTAGAGGGAGTATGATTTACATTTAGAAGAAAAGTGTGACTGCCTATGGGGTCTAATGGCCTAATGGGTGACTCTCAAGGGAACTACGTGAAAATTTCACGAAGAAAGCTTGGTTCTACTAATAATAATCCTACTGTTACAGAAATATAAAACCATTACTTATAAGGATTTAAAATATGCTTAAATTATAAATTTTAGGTTAATCAAAGGAGATGACGGCTGAGGGGCGCTAGGATTTTGAGAAGAGGAGGTGGGGACATTATCACATTAGGGTTTTGTTGTCCACGGGTGGGGTTCCCAATAAATGATGCCATTGCTGATAATTATGGTCTGATGCCAAGTCAGGAAATAAGAAAATATGAGGCTCCAGAATAATTGGAATCAGTTTTCCTATCATCTCAAGGATGGGTAGATTGGGAATCATTTTTTTTATTTTTTTTATTTTTTAAAAATAATTATTTTAATGTGTAGAAAATCTAAAATAAAGATAATTTCTCAACTAACATATTTTTAAAAAATAATTTTCTATTTAAAAATTTACAGTTAAACAAATTAAATCTGAACGGTCCGGATCTGAAAGAGCTCTCCCTACCTATTTTGGGATGGATAAGATAGGTAAGGAAACTGGTTCTAGAATAATTGCTCGGAGCCTGAGTAATTTCAATTTATAAACACAGTGTACAAATCGTATAGTGACACCTGTCCACATGTGAATTATTCTAGAATACAAGGTGTAAACTATTCATACAGAATTCCATAACAATAATTATATTTAACTATTGTCAGCTCGATCTGTTGAAGGTTTTTTTTTTTTTAATATTTTTTATTATATACCATGTGATTTTAAAAATTACAATTAGCCTTTTACATATAAAATATGTTGGGAAAATAGTTTTATTCGTTTATAGAAGCAGTAATGGCGACTGGCGAGTGGCTTACATGTCAACCAATGCAGGTTCTTAACAAAACTAATCGGAGAATTAATTCCTGCAAATCAAGGACGAGCCTGTTTGGATCTCTCCTTTTCAAGCTAAAAACTACTTTTAAGCTAAAGTTAAAAAATAATTTTTTTTAAAAAATGCTAAAACTTGATGATTATATAAATTTTTTACTTAAAAGCTTAAATTAAAAATAAGTTGTTTAGCAAAATTTTCGTCATAAACACTTTTTCTAATAAAAATTATCATAAAAGGTACTACCTCTGGTTTTAATTATAGGAACACTTTTGTAGTATAATTTACACTACAAAAATGTTCCTATAATTAAGATCGGAAGGTATATTATAAAATAACTTTTAAACTATCAATATATCCACAAAATAAAAATATTATAAGAATATATTTGCCAACAGTGGAGTATAATAAAGAAACCATCCGTAGTCTTACAATTGATTTTTGTACATTACATTACAAGTGTACTTCTTAAAATTCAAACTTAAGATTTTTCATCGCTTCTTATAAGTGTGCTTTCTAGAATTCAAACTTATGTTCTTTTTCTTTTGTGGTGAAACCGCTTACTACCCCAGCTAATAACTTGTTGATTCTCTTCTATATTGTTATTGGGGGTTAATTGAAGGCTTCTAACAACCAAAAGAACATGATGTTCGATTAAATTTTATCATTCACTGAACATTTACATATGAGAAAGCAACAAAGCATATTTACTCACAAAAACTTGACAGTATGATCGTTTGGAGATTGAATAATTTTTTTGCGGGTGAAAAACCACATATTGTCGGATTTATTCCAACTGCAAATAAATAGCATCAACCCAGACATACCATAAAAAAATATCATCAACCAGAGATGCTTAG
Source organism: Acacia pycnantha (assembly GCA_025563575.1). Taxonomy (NCBI): domain Eukaryota; kingdom Viridiplantae; phylum Streptophyta; class Magnoliopsida; order Fabales; family Fabaceae; genus Acacia; species Acacia pycnantha. The sequence goes on along the minus strand of JAMWYP010000414.1, from coordinate 201,475 downwards.
AGATTAGAAAAATATCATAAAAAAATTCAATAGCATTAAACTTTTCAATCTATTTTAATTTACCTGTTACTTCCTCTATCAGAGATTAGAAAGCTGCTTGAGAAGCTTCTCACACCAAAGATAAGGGAGCAGAGAGCAAGAACACACCTACCATTTTTTGGTAGAAGAAAACGCTAAAAAGAACAAGCATATATCTAAAAATCACAACCGATAGCATTAAGGAAAAAGAAAATGCGAATGCAAGTAAGAAACTAACCAAACAGAAAAGAGTACGAGAGGACTGAAATCTGTGAGAGTGTGACAGGCTCACAAAAGAGATGATGAGCCACACCGAATAGATGATAAGGATTAGGGTTCTCTCTTTTTTCTTTTTTCTTTTTTTAAAAAGAGCGGAAGAAAAAGCTCATTTCATAGAGCTTTTGGTTTTATGAGCTTTTGGTTTTTTTCTTTATGTAAAAAAAAAAAAACTCTTTTTATTATAAGAGCTTTTATAAAAACTTGTTTGGTCTATCTTCTACTTATAAAAAGAAGATATGCTAAAAAAGAGATGATCCAAACAGGCACTAAGTCATGGTTCGCTTGAGAAAGCTGATAACATGTTATATCTATAAGATCCTGCATGGCAAAACTAAAAGTAAATATGTAATGAACATTAATCTAAACTCTAAGCCTTGGTGTGGTTTGGGGGTAGGGGAGGGGAATTTATTATGAATTAATTCAAATTTAAGTTTGTTGAACTTTTGATTTTTTCTCTCGATTGATTTATAATATTAAAAGTCATATTATTTGTAAATTATGAAATTTGTAACTCATTTCCTTTTTTTAGTGCATTTTTTTATAAGAAAAATAAAAATAGGAAATTTCGTGCAATTTTTTTTTTTTTTTTGCTAAAAATTTTTTAGGAAAGGTCCAAGGGCAAGGCGCTTGGAGCCCAATCCATTCCCGAAGCCCAGTCTATATATGTCTCCACCTCTACTGCTTTCCACCGCTTCCTGACTCCCAGGATGCCTCCCAAATGACTTGACCAACGCAGGGATTGAACCCCCTCCCTTGAGGTGAGGAAGTCCGACCCCTTCGCCAGTTGAACCCAAGGACGAGGGGTAATTTCGTGCAATTTAATTAAACAAATGATAACTCTTTTTTTTTTTAATACCAAAAAGAAAATAAAAAAATAACTCCCTCTTTCTCTGTTTTTTTTGGGCTGGCGAGACGCCACCGACCCAAGTGTTTTTGGACTCATTTTGGGCCAAAAGTTTATTTTTCTCATCGGAAACGGAGTCCGAGAGAGGCCTAGATTTCACTGTCGTTTAGAGGTCTGGTAAAGCAGAGCTCTATTGTCGTTTAACGAGAGGTTTACACGATAGGGGAACATAGTTGTTTCCTGACGAGTTCCTGTCTTGCTGATGAACACGATCGGCGAATTTGGTTTTTGATGCGAAGTTCTTGAGAATCTGAATTCCTGAGAAGCTGAAAAGGGGTGCAAATATGGGAGAGACAAACCCTGCCACCGATGAGGACTTGCTTCTCAAGAACTTCTACGCCGAAGTCAGCGAAGTTGAGCGGGACAACGAAGTCGTTAGGTGCTCTTCGTCTCTCTCTATTAGTATAGCTCTATACGTGTGTCAAGTGTGATTTCGTTTTTTTAATTTTAATTATCTTTTTGCGAATTCTAATTCGTTCCCCCTCTCCGTCATGTTTGCAAGTTTCCTTTTGTATTTAGGCTTAGTTTCGGAGGCTGTTAGGGTTCTGTTGTAATGAATGATTAACGTTCTTGGCTTATTCGCTTGTCATCTTCTTTTGATCAAGACAAAATTCAGATTTCTCACCAGAGATCTTTTCATTGTTTCATATATTCTAAATGATGTGTCATCTGAGTTCTTGGAATCTGGATGATCTCTACGTATTGGTTAGAGACATACTATTCGGGATTGGCATTTTAATTTTGTCATAATTTGCCGGATTTTAGTTCTTTCTAGCTTCATATATACTAATATCATTCATAGAAAGCGCAAATCCAAGCAACCACCAGGGGGTAACTCATGGTTGTACATAGTATCATATTGGATATTTGAACTGGAACTGGAAATAATCTTTTCTTCATTGGAAATAATCATCAATAGTCAAGACGACGTTAAGAATTGGATACCCTGCTCATCTTTTCTGCAATGGAGTTGACGTTGAGGGAGGAAGCAGCAGGGATTATGACATCTGAAAGGATGAAGGGAAAGGAGAAATGGATATGTAGCTTAGTCTCTTTGGGACAGAAAGGAAACTAGTGAAAAATTCTTAGGTTAGCAAAAGGAGGAAGCTGGTGCATTGAGTGGGTGGATTTTGATTGCAAACATCTGTATTCTTCGATTTATTTTTCATTGTTTTATTCCACAAAATTGTGTTCCTGATAAGTAACATTTTTCTGGCATTAACTTCTATATACTTTCTGCTGATCATTTACCCCCTTTTCTGCTCAAAGGATTCTCTCTTGTTTTAAGCTGAACCCATTTGAGCACCTAAACCTTCCATTTGATTCATCACTTTATGATGTCAAAAAGCAGTACCGCAAGGTAACCTGTCCTCCATCTAATTGCTGGCTTAGATGTTCTATTATCATCTTATAACATATTTATGCCAATTCTTTGCAGTTGTCATTGATGGTTCACCCTGATAAATGCAAGCATCCACAAGCAAAGGAAGCCTTTGGAGGTATATGCATGCATGCTGTAAATTTTTTTTTCCTGTCATGATGTAATGTGGCCTTTTCTTCTTTTCAATTATATTGATAAGGGATTATTAATTCTGATACAAAGCTCTGCAGCTTGAGGGCTTGGAAGTTTTTATTTTATAAATAGTTGTTCTGTAATTTACTCGTGTGCAGCATTAGCAAAAGCCCAGCAATTGTTACTTGATCAAAATGAAAGAGATTACCTTCTCACCCAAGTTAATTCAGCAAAAGGTATGTGTATGCTGTTTTTTTTTTTTAAATAAAAAAATCGGCACATTAAATCTTACATTGTTAAAGCTGCAACTTCATTTCACTAAGGTTCAGTTTGTTGCACTCAGAAAAGTCATTGTACATTATTTGTGGAAAATAATTTTAACGTCTTTAGAGAACTCTTGCTGTAGGCAATATTCTCTCTATTCTTTTTATTTGCATTTTTTGATGATGCATGAACGTGTTGTTATTTACTTATTTTAACTTTATCATTATGAGTACTGTGGACAGTACACATACAAATCGAAGGTAAAATATATCCATGCTGAAAATTGGAGTTTCCAAATTCATGGCATGGTGTCAAGCTTCCCAAGTATAGAGGCATATGACAAAAATCATCTTGTTTTTTCTATTGATTTGGGTTACAGAGGAGCTTAGAGCAAAGAGGAAGAAGCAGTTGAAGAAAGACACTGCTTCAAAAATCAAGTCTTTGGTAGAAGAGGTATGTCTAAAAACTACTAGAATGATTCATACGCCAGGTTGTAATCTTCACCACTCAGGAGTTTACAACCTAGAATTTTGAATACTCCCGTGTGTTATCATCTGTCTGACTGCACCTTTGTTTGTCTTTGACATTGGGGTCTGATTTTACACTGATTGGTGATATTGCTAGAACTTAACCTTGTAAAGTTAGTATGTTACATGCATTCAATATACCTTGTGTTCCTCAAAAGCTAATTCATATGCGTGTCTCTTGTGCATCACAGGGAAAATATGATCAACAATACGAACAATCTGAGGAATTCAAGCAGGAGCTTAGAATCAAGGTCCGTGAGCTATTAACAGAACAGGAATGGAGGAGGAGAAAAATGCAAATGAGGGTATATGCTGGGATCCCTTTCCCCCCTTGTTTCTTTATTTTTTTCCATGTGGATCAGGAAGGGCAGTGATTCAAATTTGAGATAATGGAAAATTGCGTGCGTACAAATTGAGCAGAAATTTTTTATACATTTGAGCTAATTCATGTTATGTGATCATTGGTTTATTTTTATGCAGATATCAGAGGAGGAAGGCAGACTAAAACGGGACGAAGAGGAACAGAAGGAGATGTGGAAAAGAAAGCGTGAGCATGAGGAGCAGTGGGAAGGAACGAGGGAACAGAGGGTTCGTTTTATTTTTCTATTTATTTCATATATGACCGTTCTATACTTAGCTGGCTAGAATTATGCAGAAAGTGCACTGGAATTCTGGAAAAAAATAGTTTAGCAATAATATGAAAATATGCTAGAATCCCATGCTGGAATAGACAAAAACTGACAACCATTTCATTATCAGGTATCCAGTTGGAGAGATTTCATGAAGGCCGGAAAGAAGGTTAGAACTTGCTGATTTTTAATCTTTTTTTAACACAAGTAAACTCATTCCCTCAACACTGCAACTTGGGAAGTAATGATAAATTGCGGGACTTAAATTACCCCTTGATTTCATCTGCAGGGTAAGAAGGGAGAGATTCGCCCTCCAAAGCTCAAGACTGAAGATCCCAACAAATCCTACGTTCAGAGGCCTGTGAAGCGAGGTTAGGTTTTGCAACTGTGTTCAAGATTTTCATTGACAAAATCCGAATTGCTGGTGCCTAGAATTTCTGGGGAACTCGTCCATGTAGGCTATCCCTTGTATCAAAATGACACTTGCACCAATGTATGTTTATTGTGGTGATGAGGCATCGAGAGTTGACCTCCTTATGAGAGTGAATATGGCTACCCCATAGTTGTTTACAGCTTCAATATAATATATTCATGTCGTTCTTAGAGACTTTGGGACTCTGGAGTTAGCCATGGAGGGTTTTTTTTTTTTTTTTTAAATGAAAATAAACTCGACTAAAAAAAAAGCTAAAGGAAGGTCACTGTAATGACAGGAAAACGACGTGTTGCTAATGCGTTGGTCTCAAATTTCGGATGTGACGCGATCCATACGCACATATATAGTGCATGCGTAACATATAAAGGTATCAAACCCAAAATCCGGTGCCATATGGGTCACAATATTGACTGCCTAAAACCTCTTAGATCAAGTGAAAATAAATAAAGGTATCACCAAACAAAAGTTGGTCTCATTCCCATGCATTAATGGAAGGCAATATCGCACGTGGGCCCGCCAAGCCTACTTTAGAAACTCAACCACACGGACACTCTCAACATTAGCTTGCAAGGTTTTACAACTTCCGTTAGATGGCAATTGCTTGCGGCAAAATGCAGAAGCAAATTCAATGCCCAAACTTAAATGCAGAGGGCAAAATACATAATCTATAATCAAAATTTTTGGTCAGAATATGCGCATTCACACAAAAATTAATGCTACAGAACAAGGATGGGAATTACACAAAGCAAAACCTCTATGATACAGAGACCGCAAGAAAGATTTCTGATTTATATATTTCACCATCACCTTAAAGGGGGGAAAAAGAAAAAACCCTCGTCCTCTCAACTTCATTTTTTCTTTAAAAAAAAAATAATTGGCTAAGGATGAGAAGAGAAAAACCTTGTGAAAATTAATGACAAGAATAGCCAGCACTAACAACCTATGATAGACATAACCATGACCATCGTGCCTGTGGCTCCATTTACAGTACGGGGGTGAAACTGGAGAGAAACTTCCAAGCCTTCCAAAGTAAACCGGCAGTAGCAACCCATCTGCACCTTGGACCTATCGAGTTCACAAGGCCCGCTGATTGAGTTGTCAAAACCAAAATTAAGAAAGCCCCAAAGCTTTCTGTGGGATTCAGACCACAAGTTCGAATATCCCCCACAAATGGCATCATGCTATTTACAAAACATGGGGAATCCAGGCGATAGCACAAGCCACTTAGGCAAAATAAGGAGCAGAGACATTTTCAGTGTCTTCATATCCAAGCAAGTGAACCTCGATCATTAGCAACTTGAGGACGACCTCTAGTTGGAGTCGGTGGTCTATTAGCATTCAGCTCCTAAACATATTAACAAAATTGGAAGGAAAAAGCTCAAAACACAGCGGCAAGAGTGCTACGGCGTCAGCATAAGATACAATTGAAGGCTGATCACTCATATTTGATAGGAGCAATGCTATATTATACATCACCAAGAAAGCGCAAAGGATTTAAGTGTTATATTTGCAGTACCTGCATCCATGTATCTTCAATATGACGTTCTGGTGATGTTTCCGGGGAAAGTGCAGGTGGTAATGGATGAATCAATTTAGGAACCACAACAAGATCTCTGCCCAAGACTAATATCGCCCCAGCATTATTCGCAGTACCTATTCTCAAAAAAGATTCACACTTTAGAAGGGTAAATGTTAAAGGAGAAAAGCTTTATCTACAACAGGTAAAAGCCAAAAAAATACCACAGTAGTTGGTAGCTGAGAATAGAGTGATCAAATGCCCCTGAGCAAAACGCTCAAAGCCATCCATCACACACTCATGAGCACGAACAATCAGCTGAAGATCATTGTTGTTACAGAATTCCATGACACGATCAGGCTACAATAGTAAACCCCATCAAGATGAGCATAATAGCATAGGAGGCAAGTTAATCCTAAGGCAATACAGGTTTTAATCTTGATAAAGCACAGAAACCATCCGGCTATACAAATATGATCACAATATAAAATATAACAAAGGAAAAAAGAAAAAGAAAACAGCACTATATATAAGTTATGAGTAATGCAATTCAATTCACACTTTGTGCAAACACAAGCCCATAATTTAGTTACAATTCAATTCATATTACCCTTTCAGAAGGGGCAGTTTTTTGTGGATGCAGTCACAGGAGGCAGTTATCATAAAGGTACCAACAGGAAAATATTTAGAGCAGTATATGCATTACAAGGTTTTGATGCTTCAGTGTTGTCTAATATCTGGAATCAATCAGTTTTCTTTCTTTCAAGATATGAGAATTATACTTGCAAGCATATCAGATCAACACACCAGACTATAAATGCTAAGAATTTCAAAGAACACTTATGATAGGTTGTTTGTAGAAATTAGGAAATTTGGGAAGAGAAGGGAGAAGAGAGGAAGGGACAGAAGAGAGACGAGAGGCAGAGAGAGAGAGGAGAACAGAATCTTTATTCATCAATCATCAAATCAACAGCACACAATCTGTCTAAGTATTCATATATATATAGGATGCACCTTAGACAGTACACAATCCCCCAAACTGTTATCTATCAACTTACGGCTCTAACTAAACTAACTAACTAATTATCCCCTAAGTGTGGCCTCATGGAATTAATCTTGTGCCATCACTTTCCCCCCAATTATTTACCCTAATTACCTAATTACTAATATATTTACAGATTACATATCAATACCCCAAAAGAACCCTCGTCCTCAAGGGTCTACAACCACAAAAGAAGGATATTGCTGCTGAAAGTGATACAACAGAACCCAGGAAGCTTCTTCTGGCAGCTGCTTCCATTTCACTAAAACCTTTGTCACAATTCGACCCTTTCTTCGACCCACCCTTTTCTGCAATACCTGTTCTGGCTCCTTCAAAGCAGGAGGTTCTGGCCAATTTTCAGGAGGATGCTGAGCCCTTACAGAAGGATCTGGACATAGTTTAAACAAGGATATATGAAAAGTATCATGGATACGGGTTTCAATAGACAACTCTAATTTATAAGCAACAGGTCCTACTCGTTGCTTGATTCCATAGGGCCCAAAGAACCTAGGAGTCAATTTCTGGTTGCTCCTAGACGCGGCTGAAACCTGCCTATAAGGTTGGAGCTTAAAAAATACCCACTATCCTTCCTGAAACTCCCTATCTGTTCTATGAGAATCTGCCCTCTACTTCATCATGTTGATAGCACGGGAGAGATGATACTTAGCCACCAGTAATGCTTCCTCTCGTGCTACAAAAGATCGATCCACAGCTTCCACTACTACTGAACGTGGCAGATAGGGAACATAAACAGCAGGATGTTGCCCATATAACAATTCATGAGGCGTAGCTGTAGAGGAATGATAAGTGGTGTTATACCACCATTCAGCCTTAGGAAGTTCCCAACACATGCAGCATAACTAAGTTTCCAAACACCTATTTAAAACTTCAGATTGTCCATTGATTTGTGGATGATAAGAAGAAGTTAGTTTCTGATCCACTTTCAGTACTTTTAGGAACTCTTGCCAGAATTTACTAATAAAAATGGGGTCCCTATCTGAAATAATTTCCATTGGTGCCCCAAGTAGCCTACAAACGCCATCCAAAAACTGTTGTGCCAGAGTGGATGCTGAAAAAGGATGAGAGAGACCAATAAAATGGCCTACTTACTCAACCGATCCACTATCACCCAAATTGTGTCCTTCCCATTTGATTTGGGAAGGCCTTCAATAATCCATAGTAACACTCTCCCAAACTTTGCTAGGAATTGGCAAGGGTTGCAGCAGCCATGGATAAGCTATGGTCTCATACTTGCACCTAGCACACACATCACAATGTTTAATAAACTCTTTAACTTCCTCAAACAAATGTTTCCACCAAAAAAGGGACTTAACATGCTGATGGGTGGCATGGACTCACGAGTGACCCCTTGAGAAGAAGCATGTAGCCACTCTAAGATCTTCTGCCTAACCTTAGGTTCATTTCCTACCACTTATTGTATTGGATTTCATAGTCATACCCCATAAGTTTGAAAACCCAATACATTTGAAAGGAAGTCTTTATAACTTCTGATCCAGCAAATATTTCAAGCTTTGCTGATCTGTTCTGATTATAAAATGCCTTCCTTCCAAGTATTGATGCCAATGTTCAATAGCTTGCACCACAGCCAAAAATTCCTTCTCATATATAGACAAACTATGGTGTCTTGGTGCTAACTCTTTGCTGAAAAAAGCAAATGGCTGTCCTCTTTGCATTAGTACAGCCCCAATACCAGTAGTACACGCATCTATCTCAACCACAAATGGCTTAGAAAAATCTGGAAGTGCAAGGACTGGTGCTGAACTAAGGGTTTCTTTCAATTTCTGGAAAGTGGCAATAGCTTCTATGGTCTATTTGAACTGAGCCTTCCTTAATAAATTGGTCATGGGTTTTGCCAAAACCCCATATCCTTGGATGAATCTTCTATAATACCCAGCTAACCCTAGGAAAGAACGAAACTGCTCAATTGTTGCTGATTCAGGCCATTCCAAGACAGATTTAATCTTCTGTGGGTCAGTAAAAACAACTCCATCGTGGATAACATGGCCCAAGTATTCCACTGTAGTTGCAGCAAAGGTGCATTTGCTCTCCTTCACAAAATAGTAGTGCTGCCGCAGTATTTCCAATACTGTTCTGAGATGCTGAAGATGCAGAAAATACTGGAACTATAGACCAAAATGTCATCAAAGAAAACAAGCACAAACCTCCTCAAATGGTCCCTAAAGATGCTGTTCATGGCGCCTTGAAATGTGGCTGGGGCATTGGTAAGTCCAAAAGGCATTACCAACCATTCATAATGTCCAGAATGGGTTCTAAAAACTGTTTTGTATGAGTCACAGGGTTCCATCCGTATCTGATGATAACCAGTCCTGAAATCCAATTTAGTGAACCAACGCGCCCCTCTTAATTCATCCAATAATTCTTCTACCAAGGGAATTGGATATTTATTCTTAATTGGAAGTTTATTGAGCTCCCTAAAGTCAATACACATGCGCCATGTGCCATCCTTCTTCTTCACTAAATAGGAGAGGCAAAAGGAGAACTCTCTTGAATCACCCTCGTTTCCAATAGACCCTTCACTTGTCTCTCAATTAAGGGCGTAGATTAACAAGGTTTGCACCTTCAGACAAGATTACAACATGATTGTGGCCCTGGAGCAGTGGTGGTAGGGTTTGTGGCTCAAAAAACACATCACCAAACTCCTTAAGCAACTTCTGGATACCCCTTGTGGCTTCTCCAAGACTGCTTTTCAGTGTATATCCTTGTCTCTCAGATTCCTCCCTATTCTGTAACAAGAAAATTTGGCCACCATCTGTCATGTGACCAACCATTCTTTGAACTACCTTGCAATTAGATGGAGGCGTGGGCTTCAAAGTGCACAAGGAACCCTTGTACCAAAATGTCATGGACAAATCATCATAGTTCCATGATGCATGATGAACTATTTCCTGCAACTAGTGCAAACCCAGGACAATATCATAGGTGTTAATCTTCATAACTCGCAGATTAAAGGTGAAGTCCTGGTTTTGCATTTTCCACTTGAAGTCCTTCCAAATGCCAAATATCTTTAATTTGGCTCCCCCAGCAACCTTTACTTCACCACCAGACTATGAAGTCTCTTTCCATCCAAGCTTGCGAGTCAAATTGTAATCAGAACTTGTACCGGCCGACGTCCCATTATCAATCAGGCAACGTCCCACATATCCTTGAATTCTCATGCAGATAATGCCAATACTCCCTTGAATCGCGTGAAAAGATATCTAAAGGCACTCGTCGGTGTCAGTGATAAATTCAATTAGAGGCGTCTCGGTCTCACCTGGAAATTGTGTCGTCCCCTGCTTCATCAGGATCAAGTTCAATCAATTGAATTTGCATCCGTTGACGTTGAGGGAAGGTGTGACCACGAGAAAACGATTTATGAAAGTAGAAACAGATATTTTTGGCGCAAAGTTCGTCCAAATCATCGCGGCTGAGTGCAGGAGTCCCCTTCACGTTATATGCCATTGTTCTTGCCTTCGACATTGTCGAAGACCCAATGCTGGCGATGCCATTGGGTTTGCTTGAATACCCAGTGGTTTTGGTCGGCAAATTGGATTTATTAAGGACAAATGAGTAGACCCATTTGAAAAGATTGAGTCTTGGAATTCTTCCACCGAAACAAAGATCCCGAAGAGTCACCGTTAGTCCGTCGTGGCACAGTCTTAGAAGTTGTCTAGTCTTGAAGATTATATTCATATATCTTCGCAACACTTCTCACCTCTAATAACGAGCGAGGACGTTGGAGACGAACTTGGTGAGCACAGTCGCTACGAAGGCCTTTGATATATGCTTGAACAACGTGGTTTTCACGAAGACGTAATTTGCAACAGAGAGTGTCGAACTCATCGTTGCAATGATCAAGAGATACCATATGGAGAACCAAATCGAATCCGAAGCGCATGCTTATATTCCAACCAAGAAATATCATGTCCTTGTTCTTCTTCCAAAAATGCTTGATGCCAAATATAGCCTTTTTCATCGTTAACACTTGCTAATCAGACCTTCCAGTTTTTCGGTGTGCCGTCGAGTTCGAAGTATCTTTCACAATTGTATAGCCATACCATAATATCATGACGTTGGAATCTTGGGAATTCCATCTTGGTTAATCTTGTCAGGGGACTATCTAGAATTTATAAGAGAAGAATTGTATTCCCATTGCATTAGTAAATGTTGTGATACAATACCTACTTATACAAAATAAAGAGATAAGACTAAACAAATTAAGGAGAAAATTAAGGAGTAACTGATGGAGGAAATTTAGGAGAGGAACAAGGAGAGAATAGAGGAGAGGTTACAACCTAGGGAGAATAATATAATATATATTCCCACAGAGTATAATCGTGGTCCCCGATTTTGGATCTAAGGTATCCCCGGTCGTCATTGTGGCAAGGGTTGATAGTTTCTTGCGTGTCATCATTCTACCGATGTGATTCTTGATTGGTAGATAAGATCGCCACTTGATCAGCGAGAGCTTGAAGGGCTGCCGACACCCCGGAAAATTGTTGCAGAGTGTCTTTGATAGCCTAAAATCGTGCGTCAACTGGATCGGGACATTTCAGCGGCTAAATGCTGGGACCGCGTAACAACCATCCAAGAACGACAAAGAGCGACGGAAGTGAGCTGAGGATGAGTGGCTCTAATTCCACTGATAGGTTGTTTGTAGAAATTAGGAAATTTGGGAAGAGAAGGAAGAAGAGAGGAAGGGACAGAAGAGAGACGAGAGGCAGAGAGAGAGGAGAACAGAATCTTTATTCATCAAATCAACAGCACACACAATCTGTCTAAGTATTCATATATAAATAGGATGCATCTTAGACAGTAGGCAATCCCCCAAACGGTTATCTATCAACTAACAGCTCTAACTAATCTAACTAACTCTTAACTAACTAATTATCCCCTAAGTGTGGCCTCATGGAATTAATCTTGTGCCATCACTTTTCCCCCAATTATTTACCCCAATTAGGTAATTACTAGCCCTAATTACCTAATTACCAATATATTTACAGATTACATATAAACTTAAAAAACAAGCAGTAGCAACATATCAAAATGGATTTCAAGAATAACAAAACAATCTGTATCTTAAGACGATATTTGTCATCTAGAAACTTTGTTGCTGCAAATTGGTGAATTTTCATACCACCTTCCAGGAAATCAAAAAACAAATAAACCATTAGCTCATTTTATGAATGATCTTTAGATACAAGATAGAAGGTAATGAAAACTCACCCCAAAAGTAACTAACCCAGGACCCTAGCATTTGGCCTCAGTCCTTCTACACTGTCATTCTCAGTAGGATCAGACCTAGGGGCAAACATTTGATGATGTCACTTTCCAAATAAACGTAAATGATACTGTCATAAGCATGTTATAGTATACAAATGGACTAACCATAATAGATCCATCAGCACAATTGAGCCTGCTTCCATTGTAATTGGACGCTGAAGATTCTCAATCTGCTCCACATGATTTATTGAACGACCAATACCACCATGCATGCAAATAATCTTTTTCTCAATTAGGGCCGCCAGGGGAAGCCAATTAAACAAACGATTAATCCGATGCCATGACCAAATTCCATCTCGCTCACCCTGATCATTGATTTACAAGGTTGATTGATGTACCCTTTTTTGGGAAAAAAGAGAATGTCCAGAACATTATATTACTTACCATCCTCTCAATGCACTCAATTCGGAAACCAAAAAGGGCATTAATATCTGCAGCTTCATGATTTCCACGTATTAAATGTACATTGTTGGGATATTCAACCTGCAATATTAACATAAGCAAGCATAAATCTAAGGCCATCAAACTTAAATCACACAAAGAAAACCCAAATATCCAGCACACCTTCAGAGCAAGTAGAAGAGTTATAGTTTCCAGGCTGTGTTGACCCGGTCAACATAATCTCCTAGGAATAGATAATCGATATATCTGATGGTCATTAATACAACATTAGAAACATAGATAATTGAATATCTAAATCATCAGTTTTATGATAGTCCAAAAGAGTATCATGAACTCTACCAATTTTTATTTTCGTTTTGGGGGTGGGGGGTATTATGAACATGAAGCCAACCACAAACGCTATACTACTTAGCAGGCTCGCATCCTAAAGTTTAAAATACTATAAAACAGAAACAAATAAGTGCACCATAAGGGACCAGCATTGAGAATACTCCTTATATGCATATGAAATATGAAACCAACAGTAAAAAATGAGAAACATACGCTATGTCACCAGCAGTTGATGGTGCACCATATTCATCAAAGACGCGCATGAGATCCCCAAACTGTCCATGTAAATCACCAAATATTTTAATTGGTGCCTTTAACTGTAAAACAGTTGGTTCACTTGAAAATATCCGCTCTGCGCTATCACAAAGATCTGCAATTTCATTGCAATCTAAAAAAAACTGCCGGCGAACTGGTGGTTTCCAGCCACGAGGTTTTAATAGGTGAGCTATGACCTGATAAGAAGGTAAAAAGACTATAATAAACAAAACTGAAATAACATGGCCAGCAGAAATGGTGATCTTCTAGAAAGTGAAACTCCACAAGACACCAAGAAATTTTCTTTTTTTTGAGGAGGGATGGGGTGCTCGCACATAGCACAGCATATTCTAATGCAATGCTCACCACATCATGATGGGGGACAGGTAGCAAGTTGAAGTACAAAATGACAAGGGAGGTGAATGACCATGACCTATCAGATCTTTCGCACTTGACTGCTTACAGAGTATCAATAGTTGTTTGGTCTGGTTCCCATCATCTGGAAGCCCAAGTGCATTCTCCATGACCCATTAATTACTAGATTCTATTCATCTATAAAGACATGATCTATCGGATATTGGGATCTCAAAACCTTACTGGATAACTTTATATAGTAAAAATTTGTTTAAAAAATATTATATTTATCATTTTTAATACATGCATGTCTGATAACTAATTAACTATACAACACATACCTTCTTTGGGACACTATTAATGGACATCTGTCGATCTAATAATTTTCTAGCTGCAGTTGCACTTTCTGGAGTTCCATAACTGACTCGCCTGCCTTCATTTTCAAACTGATCAATTGAAAGCTGTCTAACCATACCACCTAATGCTCCACCAGTTTCAGCAGCTATGACAACCTTGAAGCAAATTCAAGAAAAATCAGAAAGCACAATCAATGATTTCATGGAACCATTAACCCTTTCACAGTAATTTTGCAATCACAGTCTAAGACTCACAGCTCTATGATGCAGCCGAACTCCACCAGGAATAATATTATTTGGCCCTGCTGAATCAGGCATTATCAGGGAAGATATTGGTTTCCCACTAGGGGTAGCTTCAGACCCACGGTCTCTGTCAGGTAATTCGACTTCTCCATTCTCTTGACGTGCTTTAGCAGCAGCTAATGTGGCACTTATAGCTTCAGCTTCTGCTGCTGATGCTTCAACAAGATACTCAACACCTTTGCTAGTCCTCCTGATCAAATAACATCCAGAGAATGATGAAGCCAAAAAGGTAACAATAATTAATTACTTCATCCAGTGTGAATGATTACTATCTTACCGGGGTCCCTGGAGCATGGCATTCTCAGTGCTGATATCAGTATACATGTCACCATTTATAGGGGGAGCCACAGGATTTCCCAGAACAACTGAACCATCACCAGTCGCTTCAGACATTGTTTGCCTGTTCCTATCATCAATAAATCCATATCGCCCAAGTATTCGTCCTGCTTGTACATTATATGCAGCATGTGAACCAGCATTTGTTGTTTCAGCAGCAACAAGATCTTCAGCAACAAGTAGGTCATCAAGCAATACTCCTGTAGTACAAACCCAACATATAATGGTGAGTCCAACTTATCAAAATATGAAATAAGTTTGCTCCCCATAAGGTTTTATTCCCAAGAGGACATTTCCAAAGAAGTTGAAGACAAATTAAACCCCAAAATCTCCATTTGACAAACCATCCCACCATGAAAGATGAATAAAAACATATTAGCTACTTTCAAGTCAAGATCACATGATAAAAGGTAAAAAGAATTAATCTAGAAGACACATAATTAAAAGGAAAAATATATTGGACAAAAATAATACTTTATATTACACCAATATCAAACATTTTGATCTGAAACCAGAGCTTTTACTGACTTTTTCGTTCGAATTCCTTCTTCTAAAAATTGTATGTTCCAATGTCATAGACTGAGCAAGTAGAGGTCCTACATATATCACAAACACCATGTTTCTCTTGGCTGTCTAAATTCTCTTCCCTACTCTAGTTTCTTGAAACATCATGCTAAACATTCATGTTCAACAGTATGAAAGCTATGAATACCATGCCAATTGAACCGTTTCATAATTAGTTTCACCCAATTCTTCCAACAACATTAGATAACCTCCAAAATTTCATCCTATTGAAGTCTAACTCACTGAAATACATTGATCAAATCAAATTATCATGTGACATCAAGCAAGAGAAATACAATTCAAAAAGTTGAATCCAGGAGTTCAATTTATATCTTACCACCACGTAAACCACCATAAATAAAAATAAGGTCACCAATGGCAGCAGCTGCATGCCTACAACGCCTGGTCAATTCGACTGAGGCATCTCCACCAGCTGCATCAGCACTGTATCTACCGGTTCTTGGACTGGTAACAATAGTTTTGGTATCACACCAAACACCAGCAGCAGTATCCAGCACTAAAAATGAGAGATATGTGATAAGTTTTTCTGAAAAATAAAGCATTGACAGGATCATGGCTAGACATTGCCTCTACATAGCCCAAAAATAGGGGCAAAAGGCTCCAGATTATGGCAAACTAGGACCAGAGAAATACTTAGAACTCTCATTTTAGTTTGATCAAAACAAAAAGTTTTAGAAGTCACTCTTCTGTCAAGATGCAACCAGTGGGAGCCTAAGATAGAAGAAGCAAAGGCATGAAAACCAATAACTACCAGTTGCCTTCTGGATCAAACACAGGCACAAAAAATTAAAAATATAAAATTGTGTGTATATAAATGCGATGGAGAATTGGTAGTACGGGCTACTAAGTCCCAGATTGAGTAATATGGGACGCTCAATGGGTAATTGAGTAAGTTGATTCATTCACCTTAGCAATTAGCTCTTACAGTAGAGTTACCCGTCCCACTTATGCACCCATCAATACAACAACAACAAGCCTTATCCCACTAGATGGAGTCAGCTACATGGATTGCACAACGCCATTGTACTCCATCAACAACTTATGTATCCATCAATATTTTTAAAAAAAAATCCAGCAGAGTCACTCCACAAACAGAAAAAATTTAGGCAATAGCATTATCTCAGTACCTGCAACACTTGATGAGTCTTCTACCATGCGCCCTCCACCAAGAGCTCCTCCAGACACATGGAGCCTTGCATTAACAAATACCTAGAATCATTAAATCAAGCAAATTATGACCCAGGAATATACAATCAACTAAGTTAACAGAACAAAATAAAAGAAACTGAATCCCACCGCTGCATGCTGATATCTTGGAGATGGTGAAACACCAGGGGCAATTGCCCATTCCCATCGACCATCCCTATGCTTTGCAAGTCCATATGCACTAGCCAATGGCTTCAAGAAACGAGCACAGCATAAGAGGCAGAATAGAAAAAATTTGAAAAAGCTTACAAGGAAACAATTCACAAGATCTAAAGAAAATATTGAACAGAATTTAAACAAAAGTCTAACAATTAGTATTAGTTAAACATGATAATGGGTCAGGAAAACAAGACAGAAATTACTAGGAATACCAAACTCTAGATTTACACCACTCAAACATAAAATGGCACTGTCATTGCCATTTAAGGAATTTAACCTGGCAGTATAATAATAATAATAAAAAAATCAGCCTCTTAACAGATATCATCTGTTATTAAAAGAAGGACTTTCTACAAGGCCACAGATGCATATAAGGGACCACTCCATACAATAAATGAAAGACTTCCCATATAAACTAAATCAAAAGAATAAGTAAACGTAAAGTTCAAGACAAACAACTCACCACACTATTGGCGTCCCTTCCTCCACAAAGCAGAAGAAGCCCATCAGAACGTGCACTAGCAGTTGCATACCTATTCAAAATATAAATGGAAACATGAAACTCAACCCCACATCATTTCAAAAAAAAAAAAAATTTAAGCACTAAATGATAGCCATAAAAGATAGTTTCCATAATTATGTGTTGACATCTTTTAAGGTAAAGTGCTTTATATGCTCACAAGCAACAAGCATTTGTGAGCATAGCATATAACATTACCTAACACTAAGCTGCCCCTCCCAGAAAACAAAAAATTACTGCTAGTCATGACATTAACCATACTATGTCATGATTTTAATGTCATGACTTAAAAAAATAAAAGAAAAAGAAAAAAGTGAACAAAAGCAGAATGTAACATTTAAAACTGCCCCTCCAAAATATAACAAATAACAAAGCATATAAAATTGACTACATTCCTTTGAAACATTTCAAGAATAAAGTGAAGCTTCAATTGCAACAGCCTCCAGAGGCTCTAGCATTGGAGAATTAAAGTCCCACGCCTAAAAGTAACAAAAAGAAATTAAGGGCACAAAAGCTTATGGCAATCCTAACCAAGTAAATTTTAATTTGAAGCAACAAATCAACGGATAAAATGGCTGACAACTTTGACATGACAAAAAACTGAACATTACAAATAATTCAATTTCAGGGACTTTGTAACGCATTCTATTCCCAGAAAGTCTTTTTTTTTTTTTGTGGGATTGGGGGTTGGTGGGGTGCTACACTTCCAACAAAAAAACTATTCCTACACTTTGATACTGTACCGAAAAAAAAGTAATACACCACAAAACCTGGTTAAAGAAGTCAATGGCTACAAAATACACAGAAACTGTCATGTATCACAGCCCTTTAAAATAATTATGTGCACACCAGTGTGAATAATGTAGTTCATGAAAATGCAGAATTAGTGAAGAAAGAAGAGTACATGCATGGTGGTGGGCCTTCTCCTTCTGGCTCTAATTTATGCCATTCGTAAGGCTTGGCAGCTGTGTCCAGAGCCCATACATCAGCCAAAGGTCTTTTTCCTGGAATGTAAGAAGCATACCAGTTTAACACTGCTTTTTTATAGAAAAAGGGGAGGTAAATATTCATGGTGCACAATGCTAATGAGCTAACACTTAGGTTGTTACCATCATTTCCTCCAATTGCCATAAGATACCTCTGCCCCACCAAAGCCATCACATGTCCGTAACGTGGCCCTGGTCCAGGACCTTGAACAACAACTCTAGATAAAATTCAGCACGTCATATATTAGATAAATATTATCAGAAACGGGCAGAAAAATTCACACGATTACAAATCCAACCTGTGCCATCGTGGTCGTTGCTGAGTGAGATCAAGAACATGAAGGTCCTCTGCTGACAAACCAGCTGGACCAATGCCACCCTGTTTTGCAATTCAATGTTCCACTAAGAATTCAGACACACACACACACACAGAGGAACTGAGTCTACTAATAGCCTGACACACAGATAACTTAAAGATCTACCAGTACCTGAATAACTACCATTGTTCCTACAGCAGTTGCCACATGTGCAGCCCTCGGGGTTGGAGGTTCTCCATATGGAGTTATCCTGTGTTATAATTCACTAATAAGTGTGAAAGCAAAGTAGAGAAGGGCATAAAAGCATTACTTAGGTCTTAATGCAGGATGAAAAGAAAAACTCTCTATTCTAAGCTTACCTAGACCATTTATTAGTCAAGATGTCATAACAGTGAACATCAGCCGTGGCACCAGCTAAACCTGCAAAGTATATAAACTGTGCAATTTAGACCATGTAGCATATATCACGCAAAATTATTAAAGCTGTAATACGGAAATTTTGCTTCCTCATAAAGCACCTTTTGAATCCAATCCAATCAAAATTAATTCTTGTCAAACCAAAAAATTAGTATACAAAATTAAAGAAATAATCTCTTTTGCCTTGCTCTTTTCCTTACAGGTTGACAAGTAGATGACAACAAATCCTCATAAATTGAAGTTTCATTATTTAGCATCCAACTTGGATCACTTGAGCTTGAAGAGAAGAAAATCATTTAGAGCTTCAAATGACATTAAAAAATGATGACCTAAAATATGAAAGAGTGCATGGAGATTGTATTGAAACTGGAATGCATTGTCATTTTCAACAAATGCTATCATTTGCAACATTATTTGTAATGAATGCTGTTAACAACATAAACTGAAATAATGAACATTCTAGAGTATAAAATGGGTCCATGAGGTTCCTATGCCACTGAAAGTTTGAGGCAACAATAGGGAAGATTCATCATGATTTGATATCAAAGAACTACAGGCAAAAAGGGAGGAAAAAGTCATTCCATTTAAAAAGAACCTCATAGTCACCCCATTTAAACATAGATTGATGAACCACCAACTCAGACAGCTTTACCAACATATGAATGAGAAATTCAACAGTTTTGGGGGATGGGGGGGGGAGTTAGTTACATGGACCAGCCAGATGCAGTACATACACAGCAACTTGGTAGGCGTAAAGTAGTTCAACCCAGCTATGGTAGATAAGACCCAGGAGCTAGGGAAAGTTCTTTAAGTGATAAATTCATATCCAAGCATAGATACCTAAATTATTCTTTTTCCTGAAACGATACTATCCAACTCCATTCCCTGCAATCAATTTAAATAATCTGTTCCGAAGCTTTTGTACTCGACAAAGCAAAGTTTGTGAACAACATAATGCCCTAATTAGGAAACATTTTAGTTCACAGTGACCAAAGACCAACTGATGTCACAAAAATTGAATATGCCAGAAAACCATTGATTTGTTACATCTATGCATATACAACAACGGGGCAATAATAACTTGACCAAAACAAAAGGCTCATGGGTGCAACTATCGAATACCCATAATCTCTCAGTTAAGTTAAACGTGCAGAGCATAATACAAAAAATAATTGATTCATGAGACACATACGTATGCCAGCATTCCCGGCGGATGAAGGAGTCCCGGCAGCCGCAGAATTCCCTTCAAGTGCAGTGGCACCACCAAACAAAATCAGCCTTGGACCAATGTATCCAGGCGTACCCTCCTCTCCAACAGCTGCCACCGCCGTCAAAGTGTGGCCGCACCTCGGCCCTGGCCCATCCTCCTCTTTTTCTAAAATTGCATTCACAACAGTGTAAGTTGGCGCCAGCCTAGGTCCAACAACAGGACTTTGCTGCACCTGAGCAGCCGTCTGCTGCTGCACTGCCGCCTGCGCCTGAGACCCGCCTCCGGACGACGGCTGCTCTCCTGGCTGCTCTCTATCCACTGCTGCCGGAGCCAGACTAGCTGTATGATTTTGCACGGCACGATCGTGATCGCTTTCCGGTGCCATCGAGGAATCGACATCCATTGCTTCACTAAAAAATTTAGGCAACCTTTTTGAGATCGGAGCTAAAATCCGCACATAATCGCATTTCCAATCAACATTGCAATTGCCTCTTCAAATCCAAACGCTTAAAGCGCACAAACTTAATAGCCACGATCGAAAACCCTAGCTCAGACACTCAACAACTTTAATTCAACAAGAAACACGTAAATTTTTCAACAGTATCCGGTCGACGGAAATTCCCTAGGTTTTCCTCTCTCCCCCCTCCGTGAAGCTCAGAAAAAGAAGCGGTCCAAGTACGATACGGGACGGAGACAGCCTTCAGGCTCCCCAAACAAACTCACAACACTCACGACCCAAAAGCGAAAGAAATAATTAAGATAAAATTAAATCCAATCACTTTCTCTGTCTAGCAATAGCTGGCGGTCTCCTTCTCTCTCCGAGTTGAAGGTGTTGTATCTTTCTCTCACTAATCTTTTTTCTGCCTTTCCATATTTTTTTAAGAAAATACAAATATGAATATTCTCCTCCAAAAAGACGTGCGCGGTTAGTGACCCGAATCAACAGGTAATTATATGTACGGAGAAATTGCACGGCGGCGCCAATTGCATGTTACGGTGGAGAACGGAGATCGGATAACCGGGATAACAAGTAATTTTGAATTATTGCTAACTATTAACGGTCTTCACCGGTTCCTGATTCTAAGGAGGTTTCCCTTCTGCCACCTTGTACGAGCTTCGACCGGAAGGTCAAGGACAGGGATCAAAATAACGCAGCTAGCAGTGACCAAAGACACGTGCCATATTGGCGTGTTCCCTGTTTCGAGCTTCGTAATTCGTCAGTAATATAATATTAATTAATATGAAGCAATATCAGTATTTATGTTACTATAAAATTTTTAACAAGCTCTACTGTTTTTTTTTTGACAACGTGACAAGTTCTCTGTCATAATGCTATTGTCAATCCACCCCAAACACCCTCAAAATAGGGCACTGTTCTACTTTTTATTAGCGTGAATTCCAATGAAATGCTTGTGAAAACAAACAACCAAATGGTCAACATGCCCTGTGCTGGATAAATTAAAAGGCGATGAAAAATAAAACTTTCATGTAAAAAATATAGCTTAAAGGAATAGAGAGCATGTCGATACAATAATACTTGGTCAATTTTGCTCTTTTCATGCGTCTTCGGAGTCTTTTATGAAAAGAACCTCGTCTCTACATGTTAAAAAAAATAAAATAATGAGCTTTGATTCTTGCATCCTATAACCTTCAGGCGGGCGCTTCTCAACGATTGTGAGTACGTAATACCATAAACACTGCATGCACTCATCACTTAAAGTTTGCTTCCAAGAGACATGATATATGGTGTATAATGTATTCATAGGATAAAATGAACAAATAAAGTATTTCCTCCGTTCCAAATCATAAAACTAAGTTGACTTTTTTGAAAAAATTAAGAAAGTTAATTAAATCACTTTAGAGTTTTTTATTTTTATTTTTTTCTTAAAACTAATTAGTTTAACTAATATATAATTTAAAGATACATAACATATGATGTGATTATTTAACCTCTCAAAAAAATCAACACAGTCTTATAATTATGACAGTATGTAGTATCTATTTGGGTTAGAGATAGAAGAGATGTTTTCCCAACATGGTTTACGATATATGAGATAAGTATGTGGGAGGAGTTTTGTCTCAACTTGCATAAACGCACTTGTTGAACGCTAATTGATACTCCTTTTTATATTTATTACAAGACACCAACTAACAATTCTCATAAACTAATAAAAACAATTAAAGTCATTAAATTTGTCCTAAAATTTAAGTAATTTCCAATATTACCTCTACTAATTGTACTAAACTCTAATATCATATTAATTATTTCTCTTACCTACTACCCTTATTAATTATGGGTATACATGGGAAAAAGATTTTTGATGTTTTTTTTAAACAAACAAGTACCTTATAAAAAAGACTAAATACATTTGTTAGTTGGTACTTAGGGACAAAAGGAGTACTGTAGAAGCTAACTAACTAATGAAGGAGTGGTTCTATTCTTTGTTTTTTGGTAGAACAAAAAAAAAAAGGCAATGGACGACGCGTGGCTTGGCCAAGTATAAATACTGGTCTCTTAATTTTTATTCTTTGGATTTGACATTGACGTTGGACAATATCCGGTTTTTTTAGCGGGCAAGACGATTTTTTTCTTTCTTTCAATAAATGGATCCCATGACTCAGTCCTATAACTAGCTGCGGCCCCCCGGGGGAAAAAAAGGGCCATAAACAGCGTGTTCGGATAAACACTTATTCTTTGAGCAAAAAAAGAAAAAAGAAAAGATAAACACATATTCGTGTGATGTGAGTCCAGGGCAGGTTTTTGTGTGTGTGTTACTCTCTCTAAACAAATTGTGTGTGCGTGTCTCAACCTAATTCATTATATTTCAAGCAGACTAGCTTTATACTCTTGATCTTCCATTTTACTTGTGGGCATAATTTTCCCGGTTTACTATCTGTGTGTTTTTTTTTTTGGTAAATGAGCAAAAATGTACATATGTTTTGCCCTTAGGAGCGCCTAACACCAAATATTTTTTTGGGGTGTAAAAATACCCATGTGGTTATACTTTCAGAGCAAAAATGACAAAAACTGTTAAGTGGGACTATTTGACTGTTAAGTTGTTGACGTGTATATAAAAGAGAAAATATCATCATTTTGATTTTCAGCTAAAACCTTTTTCTCTCCAATGTACTCATCTCCATCTCTCTCTCTACCACTGTACTCTCCCTTTTTCTTCCACATCACCACCACTGGCCTTCCTTCTCCATTCTCACCACTGGCATTTTTCCTTTTCTCACACCACCGTAAACCTTTCTCCTCCGCCTAGCACCTTGGAGTTTATAAGGAGTACTTGGAGTTTGTTGGTCCAAAGCATCATCATCATTGAAGATGCCAGGTTTAGAAACTTGATAAGGCGATGAGCTCTGATGATGTGCACCAACTTGTGGGGAAGGAAGACGACGGAATACAGTTGGCCAGTCACCACCACCTTGTGGGCTAATTGGTTGATTGCTTTGAGACGCTCCTTGAGAAACATCATAAGCAGGGCCCTGAAAAGGCACTTCTTTCCATTTTGCCCTGCAGACAGGACAAATCTGGTTCCTGTGTTTTACATTAGATGTGATGCAATGGAAGTGGAAAGAATGAGAGCGTTCTACGGTAAAAATGGCATTCCCCAGCCTTGGTTTCATCACAGTTAGGCATATTACACATGTCCCCTGGAAGTAAAAATTACAAAAAGTGAGATGAAGAAGACCATAGATTAGCGTTTATAAATTATCAACAAAATTCCTCGTAGACGTCAAGCATGCCTTTACAAGTTGAATCCCTCATATTGAGATGGTTAACAATTAGCATGGTCAAGTTCGGGGAAATACTCAAGTTTAATCTTGAATACGAAATTAACTGCCAGCAAACTGAGAGTTACAATAATAAATCGGTAGTTATGATTTCAGACCGCATTACTGGAATGAAACAAATTTTAACTTCCAGGTCGGAGGACAATCTGAGTTGCTCACTATTGTCCATCACTACTTACGCTGAGACCTAGCCAACATTGCTTTTAGTTATGGTTTCTTCTTGTTCATAGAGAGGAAGAGAAAGATCGGTGTTAGGCTTATAAATATAAACAAGGACCATCTCTCTTTTAGTTTTTCTTTCTACTCAGTCTTCCTCGTCTTCTTATACTACATAGTACTCCTCAGCACTGCATGTTTAGGTATGCAATTCTCACCATTGTTTATTATCTTTTTAGGTTTCAGTACTCCACTTTCAGCTAACTCTTATTGCATCTCTGTTCACTCTATAATGCATATACTAGCAGGTCTAGTCCCTCTTCTGCCAAAGCTCATGGAGATTTTCAGGTTGTGCTTTGTTTTGTTTTTTATTATAAAAAGTTGTGTGTTTGAATACATATATGCCTCGTCCTGATTTCTCTGACTCTAAGCATCATGAAGCACCATATTAGTAGAATCAAAAAGATATATTTTTTTTTTTACCGTGTGTGATGCTTCATGAAGGATCGTCAGGAACTAATATTTGAAGGAAAAATGCCGGTGGTGAGAATGGAGAAAGAAGGTCGATGGTGGTGATGTGGAAGAGAAGGGGAGAGTGTGGTGGTAGAGAGAGACAGATGGAGATGGGTACAGTGGAAAGAAAAAGGTTTCAGTTGAAAATGAATATCTTTTCTCTCTCCTGTACACATCAGCAACTTAACAGTCAAATAGTCTCACTTAATATTTTTTTGTCATTTTTGCTCCAAAAATATAATCACATGAATATTTTTGCACAAAAAAAAAAAATTGGTGTTGGGCATTCCTGAGGGCAAAGCACATGTGCATTTTTGCCTGTTTACCCTCTTTTTTTATTTCACTGGATGACAAGATGGGGTATTGGATCTCGTCGAAGGATACAGAAGCAATGTTGAGTTTTATTTTGTTTTAATTGATAGATAGGCCTTCCCCAATCCACGACCCATGGCCCTTTAAGTACACAATTAAGCCAACCATCGCTCCTTTTAAGCATGTGTATCCTCTCATTGAAAGTAATATTGTTCGAGGTACTAAATATGACCATATATCCCAACGCATTTTCAAACCTTGGTTTTATTTATAAGTTCTTAGAAACATATTTAATATGTTGGGTAAAAAAAAAAAATCACATCGAAGAAGATCCATCCATTTAGAGTGCACATTTTTCTTAGTAGGCATTATTTGAGTTTGATGTCATGGTATTGAACATCAAATGTAAAAATATAAATAAATAATTCCATGTATAAATAAATTAAAAATTATATTAAAGAGTAAAATACTCAAACCACCCCTCTATTTTACTTTAATTACACAAAAAAAATCATACCACCAAATTTTTATCCTAATGGATTTTTTTAACTTTCTAATATGTTAAAAATTTATGAATTTTGAGATCATGAAATTTGTAATTTTAATTTTTTACCATATGCATTGAAATTTATTTATTTTAGTTTCTTAAATGGTTAAAAATATCTATCAAACATCTATCAAATTTAATAAACTCTATATGTTTGAGAGATTGTATTAAGTCATTTAAATTTAAATTTTGATATTTTTTTCTACAAATATTTTAAAAAATTACTCAAATTATTAGAAGTTTTTTATATTACAAGTTGTCAATGAAAATTTAGGATTTAGCATTAAGGGTAAATTAGTAAATAAATTTTACTTTTTATATAAATTTCAATTAAAAATGTATTTTTAGAATATTCTTAACGGAGTTAATGGTTTGAAATTAAATATATATTTTCAAAATAGAGGGGAGGTCTGTGTACTTAAGGCAAAACAGAATGGTGGTTAGAGTATTTTACTCTATAATAAAATACTCTAACCTCCCTTATATTTTGTTTTAACTACACAGACCTCCATTCTATTTTGACAACATACATTTAAATCTAAACTGTTAAAAATATTTTGAAAACATATTTTTAATTAAAATTATGTTAAAATAAAATTTTATTTACTAAATTACCATTCATAATTATTAATTTCATAATTTAGGCTAAATCTTTTTAAGTAATTTTAAAGTTTTTATCTTTATTTATTTATTTTTAAAATTTTACAAATATGTATTTGTTACATTTTTTTGCCATAGGATAAAGGCTAAACTAATTTAATGCATAGAAATGTAATTAAAAATATGATTAATTTTTTGGTAATTATATGCTTAATTAAACATGCTCATAAATTTTGTAGCAAAAAATGTATTCAGATCTCAAAATAAAATTTTAAATAATTTATTTAATCTCCCAAATTTATATTATTTATAATATAGATGAAAAAATGCGATTGAAATATGTTTTTAGTCATCTAAAAGAAAACTAAACAAATAATCTTCAATAAATATGATAGAAAAAAGTTAAAGTTATGACTTTTATGATATAGTTGGAAAAAAAATATAAATTAATAAATTTTATAATGTATTGGAAAGTTTTAAAATATATGTATTATAATTATTTTTGGGTTTTTAAAAAAAAATATTTTTAAGCAAATACAAATGTTTATTATTTTATTGAAATTGAGGTATTTTGGACAAAACAAATGTTTAAAATTCAAACTTAACGATCAATTAATAATTGGGTGGATGGAAATGAAACCTAAAAAATATAAGGGAGATTTTTGTAACATTTATTTTAATTTCAAGAAAGGTTTATATGTGATTTCAAAATAGAGGGGGTTTCTGTAATTTAAATAAAATAGAAGGGTGATCATTGTATTTTACTCTAAAAATTACGATGAACCACACAACTTATAGTACATAGACAGAATGACTCATCTATGAGGAGTTCTATAAAACACACGGACCTATATCTAGCTATACAAAATTCTAATGAATTTTCAACACGCAGGTTGTCAAAGAATAATTTTGGAAGATAGAATAAAAATTCTTGAACATTCTTGACATTTATTTATAGTCTAGAGACGAGTTATCTAGAATAATTTTGAAAAACTTGTGCTAAAATATATCTTCTTCCATTTCCCAGCCCTGGCACGTGAGTGGCACGAGGGAGGGAAGACTTCGCCGTCGCGCGACCCCTCTCACGTGCAAGCAATACTTGCGAAGGGGAGAAGGGATAACAGAACTTGAAAGCTAGGAACAACTGTGACTGCAGGAGACGTTAAAAAGTACGAACATTTTTCGCTGTTCGCAAATTTCAAAACGCCGCCTTGTCTCCTCGCACTCTAGAATTCTTTCTCTATTTGAGGCCTCTAGTGTTGTATTGGCTCAAATTTCGCCCTTTCCCTAGCAGTATCTGTTAGTTTAATGGTTGATGCACGTTCAATAGGATGGGAGCTCAGAAGAGCATCCATGCCGGTAAAGGTTAGTAACGCTGAAGCCTTTCATTTTACGCACTGAATCACGTAATCTCTTTTCTGAGTTTCCACTCATAATGCCTTCTACATGTTGGAGTATTTGACAGCTAAGATTGACGTTAATGTTGATTTCACTCACAAGCTCTGTGCCTCTTTGATGTTCCCTACGCTCAGGTATTTGTTAAATTCACTGTTGGAACACATTCCTTTCTATCAACGTTGCTCATTGAATTTCTATAAGCAAAATTCCTTACCAGTTATTTACATTTCTTTCTAACAGGAGTTCTGGCAGTCCGCTTTCGCTGATAATCGGGAGGTAAAAATCTTAGTTTGTTTCTTGCGTGTTTATAATGTTATAATAGTGGAATATGAATTTAAGGCTTCCAGAGATTGTATTACTGTGATGTATTGTTAATTGAGTTCTTTGTTGGGGCACATTTATAAGTCATGCTGAGGGTACCTGCTTTTTTTTGTTTCTTGGTTTTCCCGGAACAGTGTAATGATCTTTTCCTACTTTTTCTTTTAGTCTTTGCATCAAGCATCCTAACTTATTTGGAGGAAGCGAGAAGCTTGATGTTTCGTGGGATAAAGGTCTATATGATTCAAATATTCTGGTTGCTTACAGAAGGCCACGACCCGAGTGGCTAGCTCAGCAGTCTTTTGTCATACAGGTTTACATTCTTCTTCTTCCAATTATTGTTATGTTGTATGGTATGAGGACAATGCAATGGCATACTGCACAATATGTATTGCTTCTCTCTGGAACTTTCTTTGGGCCTAGTGAAGGAGATTGAGATTAAACTAATTAAGTTGTTCTATCTTTGATATATAGAATTTTTGGTTCAACATAATAGCATATTCCTAAATTTATAATTCTTGTTGCTCATTCCCTCTCAGCATTCTCTTTCACCCGAGATTGGTGTCCATGGTATACCTATAGAGAACTTCTCCCGTTCAGGTAGTGGAGGCATAAATCTATCTCGATTCTCTGTGGGTCTGGATCTGAATGAACCACCAAGTTCAAAATGGAGAAACACAACCAGCATAAAATTTGAGGTCAAGTTGGATATTTCATGAATCTATTAAACATTCTTGCCCAATTTGTATTTGTTTTTGTGCTTTATAATCATCCACAAGATTACAGCTCTTGATCTGGTGATAGATAGAGTGGAAACTAATTATTGCAATCAATGCAGCACGTGCGTCCGGTGAATGATGATGGTCACTCCATAAGTAGAGATTATGAAGGGTTTCCTTTGACTTGCAGGTAATCAGGGCTTCCAGTATTCTTGCACTCTTACGGTTGGACTGATTTGAATATTTGACTGTATGATGCATATTACTTGTTGCAGTGGTAATCCACATGACAGCATGGTAGTGTTAAAGCAAGAGTCTCGATTTGCAAAGGCAGATGATCATAGCTTTCTCCAAGTAATAAATTAGTTTTCTACTTATTAAGTTTAATATGAGGATCCAGCTGTCTTTAATCTTCCACTGACTGAAAGCCTGTCTCTTTCTCAGTTCAATCTTCAAATCGAACAAGGTATTCCAGTTCTTTCCAAATGGCTAATCTTCAATCGGTTTAAGTTCGCTGCTTCAAAAGGAATCAAACTTGGACCAACATTTCTCTTGACAAGGTTAGCATTCCCTAGCAGTTATGGCGTAAATAGCTGCTATGTTTTTATCCAATGTAGTTAAGAGGCATTAAAGAAACAAAGAAAGCTCATTTGTGATGTCGGCCTTTAAATAAATACCGTGAATGGGTGATGTATGAGACATGGATTCATCTTGAAAATGTGAAATTTTGCTATTAGTGCATGCGCACGTGTGTTAACAGTAAGAGTGAGTTATTGGCTAAAAAGATTATCTTCATAAGGCTAAAAGCTGGGAAGGAAATTTACGATGAGCACAGGGTATTTTTTTGAGTTAATTAGAGATTATCAAAGTAGAACAAAAATGGACTTACAATGTCAGCCCCCTACCAAAAGGAAAAAATTATAATGCATTAATGTTTAGAGTCAAGTGTGAGAAATAAACCTCATGATCTCATGAATCTCAATTTTTACCTGATATATAGTTCTCTTTTTGTTTTCTTTCTTTTTTCCACTATCATCCTTACCTTTCCCTCTGACAGCCTTACAGGTGGTTCAATTGTTGGGGACATGGCTCCTTACCAAGCCTTCTCCATTGGAGGGCTTGGGAGTGTGCGCGGATATGGTGAAGGAGCTGTTGGCTCAGGGCGATCATGTCTGGTTGCTAATAGTGAACTGAAAATCCCTTTGGTAAGTGATATCTTTATTCATATTCTTGTTCCTCCACCCATCTATTCTCTGCACTTTAGGTCTATCAGCCCTGGGCTCATCACACTCTTATGCTTCTAATGGTTAAATTGACTAGTGTCCCCTATCCTGCCTTCTAGTCCCTGATTTTTGCTCCAGCTTTGTGACTTTATTTGTATCAAAGCCCCACTGCTCTTGGAGGTTTCCATTCTTCTCCATTTGACAAAGTCAAAAGGAAATCTATATTTTGACTGCCAGCTTTTGGAATCATAATTCTGCCCAATGCATCTTATCCAGCCCTTCTGCTACATGCTTTCATGAGTTGCAAGTATAGAAATCTCTGTATTTGATTAAAATATCTAATCCTCCTGAACTTTGTTGTTGATCAGGCCCTGAATATATATAGACATTGGTCTCGTCTTTACACAAAAATAGATGGGATGCATGATATATCTGTTTGACTAAACATTGGTCGTGTCTTTGCTTTTTCCATCACAAAAGCACTCACACAGAGAGACTTAAATACAAGCATGTAACGCGCATCTTTTGAATCTGTCACATTTATCGTTAAATGACCATGCACTAAATTACTTGACTTCTCCCTTGCTGTAGAATAAGATGGTGGAAGCAGCTGTTTTCTTTGATTGTGGAACTGATTTGGGATCCAGCCATCTTGTACCTGGTGAGTAATATTTTTCTGCTCAGGATACTTGAGAGTGAATTGCAAATTGTCCTTTTATTGAATTGTGACAACAATTGTCTTGATTTATTTACTATTTCTTGTATAAAGGCTTTTTACTACTAAATGTAAATGAATACTTCTAAATATTAACATGGGGGTTGAATACTTATAGGCTGTTAAATACGTTAACTATTGGTGGAAAAATATTTGGTCCTCATTTCTCTTTGAACACTTCAAGGAGATTTTGAGCTAAGTTACACTTACTGGTTTTAACTTAAACTATCAGTTCTGCCAAATACTAACTCCCAACCTAGGAGTTCATCTTGCATTGTGCTTCTTTGCTGCTTGCCAAATGGAATTTGAGCAAGCTCTGTTCAGGCCATTCATCCAGATAAATGGAATAGCTCAAAAAGATCATCTGTTACTGTTGTCGCAAATATTGACCTGTGGGCAAAACCTGATTACACTGTAGTTATAACTAATTGAAGAGCCCAGAATAGTGCAGCTGATCGCAATGAGCATATTTCATGACCAAAATAATTTCATACATGATTTCAGTCATCTAAAATCTTGTCTGGGTTGGATCTGGAATACTTACTGCTACTTTCATGTGCGCATAATTTTATATTGGAATTTTCTGTTGTCAAAGACAGGCATTCCAGGCCTTCTCCATATTAAGTATTATCTGTACTCTTGTTTAATACATAAAAGATCCATTATCTAGATTTGATGAAATGAAAAGTAGGCTTGGGGTGGGGCGCAACAGAATGGTAAATAGAATGATTCTGCTGAACCCATCTCACTCAAGTGGTATTCGGAAGCCTTCTTGTCGAGAAATGTATTTATATACAAGGGCCCCGATAATAAACAAGCTAGAGCTCGGTCATATTCATAGAAATCACCGTTCCATATTATCTATTTTCATCAGTTTTATCCTGAGTTAAGTACCCAAGCTTCAACTCGAATTCCATTCTCATGCGGAACAACTAGATAGTTCACATAAAATAGATCTTTTCATGCAAGACCTCATCAAACATTGCCACTCTCTCTCTTCAGCTTTACTTTACTGAGTTTATGTTTGATACATGATCCTTTGGCAGGGGGTAATTAATTTTGATAGCTTTTGGTCTATCTATTTCTGTTTATAGTGGATCATTTTTGTGGGCTTTCTCCCATATACCCATTTATATGACATTGAACTCATGGTGCTAATATTGGAAATTCAGGAATTCCATCCTTGAGGCAGGGTAAACCAGGATCTGGTATTGGGTTGGGATATGGACTTCGGTTTAAATCACAGTGTGGTCACTTTCAAGCGGATTATGCCATTAATGCATTTCAACAGAAAACGCTCTATTTTAGTGTTAGCAATCTTGGTTCATGAGATCCTTAAACCGAGGAAGTTGCAGTCACTGGCCTTTTTCTGTATTTACTCATCCCTGATTAATCACAGAAGTCTTACAGCAGACTGAATGCGGAAGCTACAGATGCCTGTGCTGTTTCATCTTAAGCTAAGCATCACATCAGCTTTAAAATTGCATTCTCTATAATTTTTTTAACTCCACAATAAATTATGTTTGTGGAGAGAGCTGTTAGTACATTCTTACATGATAGATGACCCAAATTTTTGTCCTCCTTTTTTGTTTTGTTCTGTACATGATGGCTGAAAATTTGCTGTATGGCCTCTCTCTTGTTAATGAATGCCGACAGATTGTAAATTGAGGTCTATCCAGGAGATGAGGGAGTTGATCCGCATGAAAATAGTTAAAAGACCAGGAATAACAAGGAGAGTAAGGGGCAACATCTTATATTGCAAACGTGTCATAAAATATTCCATTCTGACGGTGCATCTGTTTTGCTGAAGAAAACAAAACAGAATCCTAGATAACCGCCTATTAATGGCAAAGCCTTACATTGAACATGTTTTAAATGAGTCGTGACGGAGATCTTTGACGCCCCTGGGAATCCTTGGGTGAAGTGAAATACTCATAAAAATACGAAGAGACGAGATTCGTAGTTGAAAGTTGGACAACGAGTTCTTAGCCAGAAGGACAAGCCCAGGCTCATAATAATATGGACTTAGTTGAAGGGTCGGTGGTTAGACTATATTCTCATAACGAAGAGCATAATTAATTATATGCACGATTGCCTCGATCCCTTTGTTTGCTTCTGTTTCCAGGAAACTGAACCCCACACCACACCACGCGTACAATAATACAAGTTCATTTCTTTTTCTTTTTTCCCTCTGCCACCAACTTGTACGTTTCTTTTTGTTGTCCGCGAATCTTAACATACAGCAAATATGAACACGAAGAAGTGCTTTTGTTGAAAAGTTTCATTCAGCAAACGACGACCTGAAGGCACAGGACACCAGATTTTTGGCTCTTTTACGGGAACCTTGATTATTTGTTTAGGTAGTTGGAAAATAATTTAATACGTGGAGCCCGTGTAATAATAGGATACATGATGGTCAAAGCAAGAGGCGATTATGGATGGAGGCTACTTATTAAAGTATGATATATTCCTTGCCATGTTATGTATGGCATTAGAGTGTGCGGGTCCACTGCAGCAACTATATTTGTATGCTCATAAGGTAGATATAGTATGCACCAATATAGATAGATATCTTTTGGCCGACGCCATACAGATACATATATAGCATTATAGATAGATATACCACTCTAATTATATTTATAAGTCTCTTTTGACTAAAAAATTTAGTCTTATCTATAAGTCTTCTTTCTGGTAATAAATGAAATTGTGACAAGTTAACCCATATTAACTGTACTAATGAAAATAGGGAGAGAAGAAATAGATGAAAATAGGGAGAGAATAAATAGTTAAAAGATATTCATTCATAAATGAGTGGCAAAGATGAAAATTTACCTCATAATCATTGAGTCAATTTGTTGTATATAGATAGAATGCATAAATATATACTGACATTACCGACAATTAATTACTGGTAAAAGGGTTAAGCAAATTATTAAAATAGAACATTGTTGTCCGTACTAGGGCTGAGCATGAAACCCATAACCCATGAGCCCGCTCAAAACCCAGCGTAATTGGGTCATATTGAGCTCGCCCGAAAAGACTTTATAATGGGTTGGGTTAGAACCCGCCCATTTAGGATTTAAATGGGAGGGCTATGGGCACACCTATGGGCTGCCCATACCCGCCCATTTAGTGCAAATTTTTTTTTTAACTACCCATCTCATTCCGCATTCCACGTAAAACATTCACTGAATCCATTCCTATTCGAGTATTCAGCCACCTCTAATCTATAACCATAATGACCATCAACTCTCAATCTCGCTCACTTTCTCTCTTTATGGCTCTATCTATTCGAACTTGTGAGTTGCTATTGACTCTACATGTAATGTAGAGAATATTTAGAAGTTGATGAATATCTTCAAATTAAATTAGTTGGCTTATGTGATCCAAAATTTGATGTTTTTGCATGGTGGAGAGCGAATGCTTCCAAGTATTGAGTTTTAAATTTGTTGGCATGTAATTTGTTGGGTATACTAGTATCTATAGCATCTTCAAAATTAGCTTCTAATACTGGATCGGATACAAGATTCTTTTAAGTGAATCTGAAGATGATGAAGACTGAAGCATGCAGATTCAATGGAAACATGTCATTTTGTTAATCTATGAACTTGTGGTTGTAATGTTTTAATTTAAAAGTTGGAGTTTAAACATCAAGATTATGTAACGATGGTACTTGTCTAAATTTATGTTATTTTGTGTGAATTGTAATCATGGAACTTTGAAGATTTAGATTTCAGAAATTGGAATGATGAATTTGGATGGAATGCTCAATGCTTATATATTTTGTTTATTAAAAAAATAAACAAGTCAAATGTAAATGGGTTACCCAAAACCCGGTTAGCCCGCCCATTTATGTGTTAGACCATTTACACGGGTTTAAATGGGTTGAAGTACGGGTATGAGCTAACCCATACCCATTTTAAAATTAAATGGGTGGGCTATGGGTTTAGCCTCGGATTGCCCAACCCGCCATTGCTCTGCCTAGTCCGTACAAAAACTTACCATAAACAACAATCAAACATGGCGGATTGGGTTATCAACACGAGGCTTGGGCTAGTTAACCTAAAAATATAACTTATCAGAAAATATTATTATTATTATATTTATTTTCTCGTGTAGGCGGCCGGGTGTGAACTGTGAAGAGTTTGTTCTAGGGTTTAAGTTTGGGGCGCCTATATAATCTCATATGTGCTTCATCCCTCTCATGTCTATACCGATGCAAAGGACCGTCCGTTGCGTAAAAAATACTTAATAATTTACCGTCTGTGGTACAGACCGCACGCGGTACTAATAAATTAGGCAAAAAAAAAACGTAGCGGACGGTCTTTACATCACATCAGACCAAAGCCAGATCCCTCATGTCTTGGCTGCTGGAAGCGTCGAGCGGCAGGCAAACGGATGCCTGAGTGCTAGGGCTTGGTCATCGCGAAGGTATATGTTGAATTAGCTTGCTAGGTTCAATATTTAAGGTCCTTGCACGATGCCTCCCGGGCTTCCCTGATAACGGTGACGTGAATGCCCCAAAGCACGTGCCAAATGTAGCCGTTCGTGTTGCAGTTTAGCCCTCATTCGCGGCTGATCTGTGTCAAAGCAACGGCGACATTCCTTTTCCTCTTTCTTTCTGATTGTGTGTGTTTGTGTGCTTAGGAAAATGCCTCACTACACCTTTGGCTTATTTTCGACCGAATATGTTATGAAAATTAAGCTAGTCCTAGAGGCGTAGATTGAATTGGCGGTATTCACGTGGGGGTTTTGATTTTTCAATATATGTGCCTCTAAAAATTTCCGCTACATAGCCGGTGGCCTCAACTCAGTTTTTTATTTGAAAAAGAAATGGCAATGATTATATATTATCCGCGCTTCTGAGAGTCATCGATGAAGCATAAAAGGAAAATGGTTGAATTTCTTGATATGAGCCATTTTTTAAGATTATTTGTTCCCCTATTGTCTACTTTGTTTGGATGGTTTACTCATATTTCTTTGATTTGCAATTTTGTTGTTGGCTGTGATGATAATCAATCAGCTTGAAATGCCAGTTCTGCTTCTGAGAATCTGTGATTGATAGAGCTGTTTTATATTCTGAGCCTTGAATATCATTCAAAATATAGTGGATGTATTATCTTACAACTTATTTTTGTTATAACCTATTTTCGAATTAATTTTGTTAATACTTAACTGTCAAAAGTATGCTTATACAAAGATTGCCGGTGATGATGTAATCCAACTTGTTGAGGTGTTGTGGATCCAAGACCCTGTATTACAGGAAGAACCTTCTTGGGGAAGCTGCATTCATATGTTATTAATGGATTTGACTGAGGCATACTGTGTTATAATGGTTTACTACTTTTTAAATGTTTTACATTATGTCTGTTTTGATCTCACTGGAGAAAATATCCTAGACCGTTTTATAATTAGTGTCATATAATTTCCTTCAGAAATTTGTTTC
This sequence comes from Acacia pycnantha, assembly GCA_025563575.1. Lineage (NCBI taxonomy): Eukaryota > Viridiplantae > Streptophyta > Magnoliopsida > Fabales > Fabaceae > Acacia > Acacia pycnantha. Next base: position 165,565 of record JAMWYP010000414.1, on the reverse strand, counting down.
TATGAATTCTTTGGAGAAATCCCACAGGTTTTCACCAATGATGTTATTACAATCCAACTTGTCCGAGGTTGCAGTGTATCCAAGACCCTGTTTTCAGGGAGAACCTACTTGGTGTTGCTGCATTTCCAATTACATAACAGGTTTTCCTGAGGTGTTTAACATGGATCTAGTTTTTGGTTCACTTCTCTTGAGTTTAACTATACTCTATTCCTTATCTATTAGGTCAGGGTCTGAAAAACTCACAAATTATCGTGTTGTCATCAGCTTCTTCTCTTTGTTCCACGAGATTGGAGTTAAATAACAGCAATAAATCATTTTGCAGTTGTTCAAGTCCTATATACATGTTTGATTTTTTGTTGCAGATTTCTAACTGTTGACGCGGTCTGACCCCTCGGGGGAGCCTATTGTCTTGCTATTCTGCAATATTCATCAATTGTTTTTGTCTATTGGTGAAAGAAAAACTGGGTTGCAATGAAATATGGATTATCAAGAGTTTTTGATGGTCATGCATTAACAGAATTTTTAATACATTCCATCGTTACAGTTGACTTTTGTATGTAAATGATCATGGTAATAAAGTTACGGATTTCGCAAGAGGACCCAACTTGAAACATGCTTGTCCAACATCATTAACTAATGCCTGAACACCGAGAAACAATGCTGAAATGCAATATGGACACCTGCTTTTGTTTTGTAGGAAAATAAGGGCGTGTAAAGAAGTAAGATGAGTATGAATGACCCTCCCACAAGTACGATGAGTATGTAATGAGCGGTTGGTGCTTTACTCTACGCGAATGTACGTGCCATGCGCATTTTATGGACTATAATCAACAAACAATGAAGAATGACGAAACCGGAGAAGTATTAGGGCATATACGCTGAGGAAAGCCATTTACTCATTGCATAAATTTTCTAATTTCTTCTGATGTGAATATGGTTTTTCGCATTCTTCCTCCCCCGCATGTCAAACTAGCTATCTAGTACTTGCTGAGCTCCTTGAGAAGAGAAATATAGGATATTTCAGAGCGTAGATCCCAATAATCAAAGCAAATATTTATTTATTTCATCACATCAGTAATAATATAGAAAAGATCATTTGACAGCTCTCCTGGACTATTGCTCATTGGAAGACTTTCTTCCCAGTCACTCTGCTGCATTATTTGACAGCTCTCTTGGACTATTGCACTAGAAGAATTTTTTTTCCCTCTCGTTCCGTTCATTTTTCACACTAAATACAAAGCAATTCACACGGACCATTTACTGATTATGGAAATAGGCAGATGCATGGAAGAATGAGCTGAAGCGTGTCCAAGTACCAGCTGGCATGCTCCATTAAGCTATGCTTGCAGTTGCACCAATGCTGCAAATACGATGCTAGGGTGAGAAGAAGCAAAACGAAAGCAAAATCAAAACGAAATTAAAGACTGAACCAGTGTTTTCGGTGTTTGGTGTATATTTGGTTTTCATTTTTCAGTTTTTTTTGGGTATTTTGGTACGGTTCAGTTCTTTAAGAAAATCGGTTTTAACCGTATAACCAAAAAAATAAAAATGAAGAATACACCATATAATATTTTTTTTCACATTTTTCCTTGATTTAATTAAGAGTTAATACTACATTGATCATGTATGTTGTTTATACTTTGTATGATCTTTTTTTGGATCTTGTTGAGGCTGTTCAATTTATAATTTGTATGAAGTTTTGCTTGTTGAAAATTCAGATATTCTAGTTCAGTTATGAAAGCTCAAAAATTTCAGTTTTATCTTAAAAAAACCGAAACCTAACCAAACCAAATTATTTCGGTTATTTCAGTTTGGTTTGAGAATAATTTTCATTTCGGTTTTTACTGAAAACCAAATGCTGACTCCTAAATTACGAGGGAAGGCTGCTATGTGCCCATATGAGTATGGGGAACATTTTTAGTTAAAACTACAACAGTATAAGAGTATTAAATTATTAATACATCATGTCCATGTTAAGGAAAATCATTAAGTAAAATTATTCTCTTACAATCAATACAAATAAAAATGTTTTCAGTTAAATAAATTAATAAATTTCGATTTGTTCTTTTATATATTAATATTTTTTTCCATTATTAAAGTCTCTTTTTTTCTTATCTTTCAATATTTGAACTGATTTTATCAGTGATGATATAAATAACATGATATTCTTGAAGTATTGAATGATCTTTCTATCATAAATACAATAAAAAAAATTATTATAAAATTATACTATTGATAAATCATAATTTAAACAAATCCTGGCCGGAAAACAAAAAACAGAGGAGGTTCTGAGGCAAAACGACAGGAAACTTCCGGGAATGATGAAGGAAAGGGGATGATGTACCAAAAACAACAACAAAAATAAAGAAATGGAAGAAAAAAAGCTTGTGAAAGAAGCTTCGTAGCTTATTAGCATCACATGAAAGCTTAGGTGAAAGTTTGCAAGTTGAATCCCATGCTATTCATGTCAAAAATTAAAATGAGGCGAGACGAGGGACTCCCCTTTTACAACATACACACTTTTTATCTTTTTTTTTTTTTGTTGTGTGGATAATATAGGCAAGCCGAAGCTTGAAAATGTGAAATAGGAACTAGATTATAAGACTCTAGCCCCTAATACAACAAGTAGAAGATACTAGGAGTGGCAGGATCGCTGATCCTTCAAAACCATATCCAAACATCCTGTAGGGATAGTTGGAATCATGACCATATCACCACCAATAGCAACACTATGACCCTCCTTGGCCATGTAATCAGCACAAGAGATGTTTTCTCTTGGAATATGATGAAGCTCCACGTGCAAGTCTCGAAACAGAAGGTCTCTAGTCTCTCCAATAATGTCTTTAAGAGGATGATTAGTAGGGCAATGTCTCATAAGGATATTCACGGCATCAAAAGAATCGGAGTATATGACGATTCTCTGTAACCCTATCATGATAGCATAAATTTCAGCTTCAATGACAGAAAGAAGGCCAAGGGGTTTAAAGAAACCCATCAACCATTCCCCTTGAGAATTTCTTAGTACTCCCCCACATGCTGCTTGGCGTTGTTGAAGCACCGATCCATCCACATCAATGCGAACTGTGTTCTCAGGAAGGGGTGTCCAGGATTTCTCCTCTATATTGTCTAGTTGGAAGATCTGGTGCTGTAGCTTTTGATTCGCTCCATTCTCCATGAGAAGGTAGGCTGTATCGGTGTAACATCTCCCTTATTTCTGTGCTCTCTCCCTGAAAAAGAAATTTATATCTGGTTGTCCAAAGAATCCAACACCCCAGGCTAAAGATTCTTGTCCATGAGAAGTTCTGAAATCTCCCTTTGCTTGGCTTGTGCCTGGTATTCCAGTTAAGCCAAACCTGCAAGCTGCCAGAGAAAAACTAGTAGGCCGATTTTACAGAGAAACCCCCATCCTTAGCTGCTCTCCAGGTAACACAATCTGGGGAATTGTTGAAGGGAGGATTCAATTGTAAAATGGTGTTTATAATATCCAGAGGTAAAACTCCAAGCCATCTGTGATAGTCCCACCGTCCATTTGACAGAAGATGATCCCTAACCGTCTCATCTTTGTTAACAGAGGAAGGATACTGAATAAAGGATATGATGGGTTGATCAAGAGGGAGCCAGAGATCAGTCCAGAACTTGGTACCAGCACCATTATTAACCTTTTTACCAACACCACTGAGAAAAGTATCCCAAACTTCAACAATCGCTTTCCAAGCAGAGGATGAGTTTCTCTTTTTAGAGATATTAGGCAGGTACAGGTTACCACAATTGTATTTGGACCACAAACATTGAATCCCGAGGGCATCTTTCCCCTTGCTTCTTAGCTTGCATAATTTTTTCCCAAGCAATAAGATGCATTTTCTTCACGTCTTCTTCCTGAGACCAAAGGAATTTCTTGGATATTCGCTCAATTTCTCTAATTGTACAAATTGGAAGGAGAGTTGATTGCATGCAATGGCTAGGCAGGGAAGATAGAACAGACTTGATAAGAATTGAACGTCCTGCCATAGTCAGAAATTTGCTCTTCCACGAGGACAACTTTTTCCTAGCTCTTTGCACAATAGGGTTGTAAGTGGCATGAGAAACTCTTTTATGAATGATTGGAACACCCAAATATTTGCCTAGGTCGTGAGAATCCCAATCCCAAGGAGATGACTCAGCTCGAGAGCCTTATTGAAGTTTACTTTTTTAGAGCAAAACATTCGAGATTTGTCAAGGTTGATTCTATGCCCCGAGACTTCGCAGAAGCTTTGAATTACTTTCCGGACTTCAATCATTTGATTACTAGAAGCTTCTGTGAAAAGAATGAGGTCATCAGCAAAGAACAGGTGAGAGATGTGGGGGCTTCCTCGCTTGAAAAGAAAGGGTTTCCATCAACGCCCTTCGCATTCAGCTTTAATTAAATGGCCCAGACGCTCCATGCAAAGAACAAATATATATGGGCTCAGGGGATCGCCTTGTCTAACTCCTCTAGACGGGATAAAGCTCGGGCTTTCATCCCCATTCCAGAGAATAGACATAGAAGTAGTAGAAATACAGGCCATAATGAGATCAATGAGGTTGTTCTCCAAGTGAAGACATTTTAGGGTATTTTTGATAAACCTCCAATCTAACCTGTCGAAAGCTTTTTCCATATCAATTTTGATTGCCACAAATCCTTTCTTCCTCCCGTTCATTCTCATGGAGTGGATAATTTCTTGAGCACTGAGGATATTATCACAGCTAGATCTATTAGCAATAAAACTACACTGCTCTTGACTAATAAGAAGGGGCATGATCCCCCTTAACCTATTAGCTAGGAGCTTAGTAATGATTTTGAAGCTCACATTGCAAAGGGAGATAGGACGAAATTCCTTCAACGTAGCTGGATTATCAACCTTGGGAATAAGAACAACTTTGGATTGATTTATGCTAGACAACTTAGAGGGATTGTTGAAGCATTCTTCAATGAAATCACATATTTTGTCACTTATAATGACCACTGAGATTCGAAAAAGTGAGCCTGAAGGCCGTCAGGACCCGGGGCTTTAAAAGCTCCTATGGCAAAGGCTGCATTTTTAATCTCGACTTTGCAGACATTTCTTGATAGAAGGCGAATCATAGTTTCATCAATGGAAGGGAAATTGGAGCACCACTCCTCAGGGTCCCTCACGATTGCATCCCTGTTATAGAGCTTTTTAAAGAAATCGTGGGCCATCAATTTCAAAGTGTCATGATCATCAATCCATTCCCCTTCATCGTTTTTAATATCTCCAATTCTCTATTTCTTCCTTTTAACCATAGTTGAGGCGTGGAAAAACCTTGTATTTCTGTCACCACCCTGAAGCCATTTACTTCTGGATTTTTGGAACCAGACAATTTCTTCCTGAGTTGCCACTTTATGGTATTCTTCCCATAGCTTTCTTTCAAGGCGAAATAGACCGATTTGGATATTCATTTTCCTGCTTTTATCAATGCCCTCTAAGCACCTCATCAACTGATTTTTCTTCCTAGTAAAGTTTCCCACACGGTTTTTATTCCACTCCAAAGCTGATTCTCTAAAGATGTGAAGACTGTCGAGCCAATTATTATCATGCCAGGCTTCAGCGGTTATATCTTTGAAATCATTCTCAAGGGACCAAGCAACCTAATAAGAGAAGGATTTCTTAAAGTGATTGTGACGGAGAGAAGGGTTAGAATTCACAACCACAATCCTATGATCAGATTTAAATTTTAGCTCATGACGGACAGTGGAGTTGGGAGAACAGTTAAGCCAGTTGAAGTTGGTGAAAACCCAATCCAATCTTTCCTTCAGGCCCTGTCTTTCCCAAGTAAACTTCTCCCCTTGAAACCTTGCTTCAATAAGCCCAGTATCATCAATACAATCCTTGAACTGTTGCATTGAGGTCCATGAAGGGACAATCCCTCCCAATTTGTTCGAAGGGGATAGATAAGCATTAAAATCTCCAAGGACCAACCAAGGAAGGGTAGAGCTATTGGCTAAAAGACGAAGGGAGTCCCATAACATGTGCCTGCCAATAGAGTTAGTTTCACCATAAACCACAGTGACAAGGCTAGAAAAATTATTTACCTGATTGTAGACTTGACAGTGGAGCATTTGGGTGGTAGAGGATAAATAGGTAATATCAAAATTTTCCTTGTCCCACAAGAGCCGATACCCCCAGAAAACCCACTAGATTCCACACGAATCCAATGACTAAAACCAAGCTTACGACAAACATTATCAGCTCTAGCACCACTAATCTGAGGTTCCAGAAGATAGAGAATATCAATGTTATATTTTTTGACAATATCTTTAGCAACTATTGGGAAGGTCCGGTTACCGGCCCCCCTACAATTCCACGAGGCTATAATCATTAATATATATATATATATATATATATATATATATATATATATATATATATATATAAAAAGTATGGGAGCATATACTTACCTGGAAATGCCCGACGTCCGGTTCCTGTCCCAGCTCAAACTGGGTATCAGCAACCAAGGATTCTTGACTCTCCGTAAAATCTACATCATCTGCAATATGCTTGATCAACTTGTCAAGAGGTAGAGATGCCGGCACAACTTCTAAGTCTTTTTCCCTCTCACAACATTATCATTCTTCGCATTTTTGGTTATGATCGTAGAAGAATCCACGATGTCAGGGTTACAAGGCTCGATTTCCACTATTTCCTTCTCTTCATAATTCTTCTTTTTCCCCTCGGCCTGCTCCTCCGTTTCATTGACTTTCGGAGACTCAATTGTCTTGGTGGATCCAAAAATAACATTGTGATCCCTTGCTGCTTTCTTCTTATTACGCACAGAGGATAAACCGTTGGGCCTTATATTGTAATCATCAGTAGCTTGGCTCAAAATTACCGACTGGCCCACAAGAACATTGGCAGCGTTACCCTCTTTTTCTTTCACTTTCGTCACCTTTTCCTTCATTGCTACCTTCGTAGATGACTCTAAATGAGGCTCCGCAATCACCAAATAACACTTTCCATCCGCGCCAAGATTCAACTTTTCTTTTTCTATATGACCAACCACATCTTCCTTACTTCCGCTCTCCCTAGACGCTATTCTCGTTTTAGGCACAATGACTCCTTCCTTAATAGAAGATAAGGCCTCACCCTCTTTCCTTCTCCAAGTAGACGTAGCAACTTCTGTCTTTCTAAGACGATCCACACCTTTTGAATTGGTACGATCCTCTACCTCTTGCAGCACATCAAACCTTGAGCCAGAGGCAGATTTCTTCCCTTTCCCATTTGACTTATTACTCTCGGGCATTTTCCCCAACTTCCTTTCTGGCTCAAGATTGTGGATTCTTTTATTGGAGCTTCTCTTTGCAATCATCCATGAGCCAAATTCTTTGTTAGAGTTAATTCCTAGCACGCTTACTAGAGGCTTTAATTGAGCATGACAGTAGCTTGGGTTCTTTGAAGCATAGCTAATGTTCACTACTGGCTGAGATTTCTCTGGCGAATCCTCCACCGAGTTCTGGACTAGCGGGCACTTCTCTTGAGAATGACCATACTTACAACACTTAAAACAAATTAAACCAAGCCCCTCATATTCCACAGTGTAAATGGTAGATCTAATGACAAACCTAGATTTCAGAGCTTGATTCAGGTCTACTTCTACACTTACCCTGGCAAACTTCCCAATTTCCACCATCATATTTCGATCATTGCATTGTGCCAAGGTATTAACATCCACCTTGAGGGCTTTTCCAATCATATTTCCTACTTCAAGTAAACACTCTTCAGAATAAAAACATGCAATGGAAGAGTAGGAATACGAACCCAAACTGCCACTTTTTGAATCTCATTACTGTAAGGGTTGAAGTTTGGGCTCCATCTCTGCACTGCTAAGTAATGCCCTTGTATCACCCAAGGACCATCAAACAATAACCTCAATCGCAGATCTTTATTTCCTGTTTTAAACACAAAGTAGTTGTTTGGTAGGTCAATGAGCTCAAAGCTTCTTGATCTAAGGATCCAAGCAATCCTATCTTTCATCATTTCTAAGTTTGCCGATTTCCCTAGTAGAGAAAGAATTAAGGCTGTAAGGCATCCTTCCAAGGACGACAAAGACCCATCAACCTTTCATCAGACATGCTTAACTTTGGTAACGAGTCCAGAAGATTTTTCTGCTCCTCAGTAAGAGGCGGAGAAATTTCATTCTCCTCACAAAGCCATTCTTTCATTTGATCCTCCAATTCCTGGGAAAACACCTCTTCTTCCTTCTCCAAAAGTTTGCTTCTATAGGAAATTTGGTTCCTTTGAGGAGCTGGATGCGGAGGCAACAAGATGCTATTTTCCTCCTTATCCTTCTCATTTTGTAGGATCATTACCGAGTCCCTTTCTTTCGAATGGCCCCCCAGCCTCTCCATTGTCACACCTGCACCAGAATCTCAAAGGCCAACAAGAGCAAAACTAAGAAAGCGCAAAACGAGCATAACTGCAAAGCATTGGTAGCAAAACGCCCAAAGCAGAGGGATCCCAACACAAAACGAAAAAGATCCAGGACCAAAATCACGGATCAAATAAACAAAGACTCAACCATTACCGTAACCCATGACAAAGCTAAATCGAGAATCCAAACGCAAAAAAAACCAAAACCAAAACACCAGCGTGGCTGAGAAAACACCGGCGTGGCTGAGCGAATTCTGGTCACCAGCGCTCAGGATCCTCTGGCTCGTCGGCATCACCTGATTTAACCCCTATCTCCGGCGCTTCAATCCGGCACAAACCTAGATGGACTCGCCGGAATCACACAGGCGGACGGAGGAGGAAAGAACGGAGGAGGAGAGGCGAGGCGGAGGAGGGGGAGATGGACGGACGGCGAAGACAAGATGGATGAGGACAGACGGAGGGTGGAGATGGGCGGACAGCGAAGACCGCCGCAGTGGGCAGCAGTCTGAGGCAACGGTTGAAAGCAACGGGAGAAAGCACGGGACCCAAGAGAGAGCTTCTCTCTCTTCGAATAAGCCAAATTTCCTTCACTCACTTTTTATCTTTAAGGTAAGATCTAATTAACTAATTTGATTAAATTAGGGAAGTTAGTTAAGATAGTTATATAACATATTTTTCCTAAAACACTCTAACTATTTTCTTTGATCCCCTCTCTCCTACTTGATTTTTGTTGTTGTCCATCCCGTATTTAGAGCTTCGTCCTGACTAATCCGAATCTGACCCAGGTGGCGCACCTGACTATGACGAGTGAGTCTCCCAATGGAGTTTTTCTACCTTTACTAAATTATTATTATTGAAGGAATATCAATAAGGTTAATTCAACCAAAAAAAATGACAAATACATAAAACATGTATTACATTTATGTCTTATATCAACTCTTCAATTATATCACACAAAGACTTCAGAATAATGTTAGGTTTTTTACTTTTATTTCATCCACCTAAGCCCTGTTTTCTTCTATCCTCGTGGTTAGCTACTCTAAACCGAGTGGGAGTTCTTTCTTTTTCTTTTCGAAATCATCTGTATCACTTTTTTAAATAAAAATATGGACGTTTTATTATAAATATAAATAAATTTACCCAGTTAAATCTGTAATCTAGACTGTTCATTGGTAACACAAAGTAAAAAATAATAATTTACAAAATATTACAATAAAATGTTTAGATAATATTAATCGGAATTCTCTATTTTTCAAACGATAGGGATAAGATGTTGAGAATAATAGGATGCTGCTTCCCTCCGACTATTTGGGAGGAAGGATTTTGGGGGTGAGGAGAAAAACAATTTATGAATTAAATTTTATAAAAATTAGAGAAGTAAGGTTAAGCTTTTTGATTGAATTTTGTTATTCTTTTATTTAATTCATAATAATTTTTTGAAACCCCCCACACAAAACAACAAAATCCCTCAGCTGGTATCAAATACTCCGGAGTCTGTAGACCCAAATCTCCGATTCAGCCTTCACTCTTCTGACTTCAACGCCGTCCGATTCAGGCTTCACTCTATTGCGCACGCGTGGCCTCCACTTCAGATGCGTCGACGTGATCTCTCTCTGGCAAACTCTCCGTCTATCTCCAACGCTGTCCCACTCTGGTGTGTTTCCCTCTCTCTCTTGTCCTTTAACCTGCGCTGCGGTCCTCACCGCTACCCCTCCCTGTCTTCTGCGATTTCGTCCTCCAACGGGCTCCAAATTCACTCTCAGATCCTTCCTCTTCTAACACTCGTATTTATTTTTGTATCTTTTTCGCTAACTACCTCACTAGGCGAACATCCACGGCAATAAATCATGACCATATGGATTAAAGCTTATAGCTAAGGAAGTCTAATAATTCAATAAAAAAATACTAGAGGAGATAGTTGCATTAGTTTATTTATAATAAATATAAGTTGATTTTGAATATCTTTTTTTTTTTTTAATTATACTGGAATCAAAATGTCAACAAGATTGTTCTGTTGTAGAACACAGATGTCCAGCCTGATGGGCTGGTGCTTTGATCGATATTGGATCACAGGTCTCTTCCTGAATACTATGAGTGTGACTGTATGTAAATATTCAGAGATTATAACGTGTGTACCTTAGGGTTTGACCTCAGTATTTATAGAGTGTACCTTAGGTAGGATATTCTGGGCTCCGGCCCAAGGATCCTAACTACCCTATCATATCTGAAGATACTCCTTAATTATGTGGGAATTAGGATTCTGCTTGATATTAGATAGGATTAGGTGTGCTTTATCTATATTGTTGGGCTTCACCGCTATCGGGCCTGGTACATGTCCGTAACAGTTGCCCCCAGCCCGGTAGTTTAAGTCTTTGAGCTGTCGGGGTGTATTATGCTCTTGGATGGGTTATCCGAGGTAGGTTGAGGAGTCCTTGGCTTGTTGGCGACTATACCGTGTCCTGTCGGGTTGGGTTTCTTGGGCTTCGGCTTTGGCCCCCATTTTCCCGGGGTGCGAGGTAATGTCGCAAGACTCAAGGTGCCGGAGTCCTTGGCCTGTTGGCTACTTTGTTCCATTTCCTTGACTACACGTTTTGGGAGCATCATGGTCAGCATGTAGTACATAGGTAAAGTTGAAAGCACAGCCTTAATAAGGGTAGTTCTACCAGCAAGATTTAAATATCCTCTTTTTCACCTAGACATTCTCTTTCTAGTTTTCTCAATAAGTGGAGCGAATGTTAAATAAGAGGCTCTTTTATAAATGATTGGCACACCTAAGTATTTCCTCAAGTATCCTGTTAATCCAACCCCTATTTTCCTACTTAAGTTATTATTATAACTAGGAACTCTTTATTTAGACAAAAATTAAAATTTGAAATGTAAAGTGGACTGAGATATTATATTTAGGATTATATCAACTTTGTAACCAACTCATATATTAAAGATAGAGTGAGGTTGAAATAATAATCTCATTAAAAATTAGGCAAAAGTATAAGCACTTATGAATTAATTTTCACTAAAAATTAGGATCTAAAAGCTCTATCCACATACGCATACCGAACATATTCTTTTTAATTGGACCAGGGGTATAATCTCAGGTTTAAAACACCAAGGTTTTCGCTTCCCCTAATCTAATCTAGTAGTGTGCTCACCGAAATTTAAACATATATATTCTTCTCCTACCAAGTAGACCAACAGCTTTTCAAGACCAACTTTTATGTTCTCTCCCCATTTTTTTTTCTTCCATTTTCTTCAAAACCTTTTCCACGAATCAAATGGGCTGTGTTTGGTTTGAGGAGAGGGAGTAGGAGGGAAGGGAGTGGAAAGTAGGAAAATGACTAAATTGCTATTAATGAAGGGAATATTCATTTTTGTTGAGAGTATATTTTTAGAATATTAAAAAGTTTCTATGGGTTTTTTTTGATAAAGAGGAGGTAAAAAATCTCCCCCTTCCCCTCCCTATGCACACCTAATTTTAATTATAATTTTAAGTTCCGTTCCCGTGAAAGGGCGCAAGATTTGGGAATTCAACATACGATCAGCCAACAGTTTATATTTATTTCTACTGAGTTTTTGTACCATTTGCGCAGGAGTTGGACTTATTTTGCATTGTCTTCCTAAATTGTATTGTTTATAGATGGAACAAGGGAGGCAGGTGTTCGAAGTCGACCTTCTTGAAAGGCATGCTGCAAAAGGGCGAGGAGTTATCACATGTATGACTGCTGGAAATGATGTCATTGTGATAGGAACTAGTAAAGGCTGGATCATCAGGCATGATTTTGGGGTCGGCGATTCAAATGGTAAAGTTTTAATTTTACTTATTTCTCCGTACGAATTTTCCATTAACTGTTAACAGTTGCTATGCGCTTCAAGTAGAAGATGCTGCATCCGCGTTCCCTAATTTTTATTTCTATTTGGTACTTCAATTCATTGCCCTGAGTTGTGTAATTTACAAGCTGAGGAGTTGGTACTATTCTTAAAGAGGACCCGTTCAAGAAAGCTTGATGTTAGAACCTGAAGTTAATTCTGTTACTGGATATCTTACACGCCAATTTGCTTGATGAGAGATTTTTTTCTACATTAGTCAGCGTCTAATACCTTATTGTCTATGTGAATATAGAAATTGATCTCTCTGCTGGCCGGCCTGGTGAGCAATCTATCCATAGGGTGTTTGTAGATCCTGGAGGGAGTCACTGTATAGCGACTGTTGTTGGTGCTGGAGGAGCTGAAACATTTTATACTCATGCAAAATGGACCAAGCCCCGAGTTTTAAGCAAGCTGAAAGGCCTTCTTGTAAATGCTGTTGCATGGAACAAGCAACATATAACAGAAGGTAATTGATCACTTTTCTGTCCGTTGCTAGTTGTTTGATAATTTATTTACAAATTACAACAAAGATTTTCCTATACTTATTTGTTTTTGGTGTCCTGTTCAATTTTTCAAAACAGTTTCCACGAAGGAGTTTATTATCGGTACTGACAATGGCCAACTTCATGAACTTGCTGTGGATGAAAAGGACAAGAAAGAAAAATATATTAAGTTTCTCTTTGAATTAACAGAACTTCCGGAAGCTTTTATGGGTTTACAGGTACTTCTAGGTTCTGCTTGCTCTTTGTTCCTGTTCAATTTGCTAGAAAGATTCTATGATTTCATCTCTTTTTGAGAAGTTGAAATGGCAGTCCTTTTAATAATGCGACTTAGGAATCATTGATCGGCTGATGTTCATTCTTTGCAGATGGAGACAGCCAGCTTAATCAATGGAACTAGATATTATGTGATGGCTGTTACTCCAACACGACTTTATTCCTACACTGGCTTTGGATCACTGGAAGTATGTCGAATAACAATAAGTTTTCTAAACTTTTATTTTCCTTGAATTCCTTTAATTTTATGTGAATATGAATTCATGAACAAATGAAACATGTTCTGTCTGTTACTCTGATTATTTATGTTGCATGTTTTTGCTGCACTATGACTGATTATTTACATGATTAAAATTGGTATACAGCAGTGTAGTTGTTAAAATTTCTTTTTGCTCACTTTGAATAACTTATTGCTAGGCATTATCCAATTTCATGGCACTCTTCACTATCATCATTTGAGCTCTATTCTGACTTACAATTGCAGACTGTGTTTTCGAGTTATTTACAACGAACGGTGCATTTCATGGAACTTCCTGGAGAAATACCTAACAGGAAAGTGGTTTTGCTTATATGGTGGTACTTTTATGACCTAGACACATCAGCATAATATAAGGAGATTTGGAGGCTAAAAGTTTGTTTGATTATTTCAGTCTTTCCAATTAATTTTACATGCATTCAAGCTTTCCCATTTGACGCATCTGTTTCTATTTGGTTGTCTTTCAGTGAGCTGCACTTTTTCATTAAGCAACGAAGAGCTGTACATTTTGCATGGCTTTCTGGTGCCGGTATTTACCATGGGAGCTTAAATTTTGGTGCACAACATAGGTAAAATTTAACTTGGTATTTTAACCACTCATTAATATTTGCTGTTATGATATATGTTAGTTCTGTGGATTCTTCAAAATTCGATTCAGGTGTGCTCAGTATGCTTCACTAGTTTTTCTTAATATTGCTGTACATGTTATTTTTTTCATAAGATCCTTTCATCATGTTGTTCTCTTAGGAGTGTCTCCATTTGTTCTTCCTTTGTTTTATTAACTTGTGCAGTTCGCAAAATGGAGATGAAAATTTTGTTGAAAGCAAGGCTCTTTTGGATTACTCAAAATTGTCTGAAGGCGCAGAAGTAGTTAAACCAAGTTCTATGGCATTGTCTGAATTTCATTTCTTGTTGCTAATAGGGAATAAGGTCAAGGTGCGTGTACTCACCCATACAATTGTATTGCTTCATATTGCCTACGTAAAAAAAATATTCTCTTTGGTAGTTTTATGCATGTTTTCTGAATTTAAACATTTGTAGGTTGTAAATAGAATTAGTGAGCACATCCTGGAGGAACTTCAGTTTGATCAAACTTCCGATGCAGCACCAAAGGGTATTATTGGACTATGTAGTGATGCCACTGCTGGTCTGTTCTATGCATATGATCAGAACTCAATCTTTCAGGTTTTTAACCTCTTATGAGTGCATCCTTGTGTTTTCTCAGATTTAATTGCTTATCTGTACTGCTTTTGATTTTGGTAATTTTAGGTGTCTGTTAATGATGAAGGTCGAGATATGTGGAAAGTATATCTTGACATGAAAGAATATGCAACTGCTTTAGCAAATTGTCGTGATCCTCTTCAAAGGGACCAAGTATATTTAGTGCAGGTACTGTTCATTCATCTTTATAATGACTAAGCTGTCAGTTCATCTGGCTGCAGAATTTTTTCCCTTTTGAAATTTCTTACCATAAAGCTAAGTCTCGTCTTTGACTGGGACTTTCTTTGTGCAGGCTGAAGCTGCATTTTCCTCAAAGGACTTTCTTAGAGCTGCATCTTTCTATGCCAAAGTATTTTCTCTTTTTTAAGTTGATTATTTGGTTGCATTTAGCTTGTCAACTAATGCATGAATTACCTTTACTTTGTGTCAATTACAATTAGTTAAAAATATATGCGCCAGTTCATTTAAACCCTCGAAACTTCCACATCATAGTCCATTATAGCTAATGTTCCCCAACTGTACCTTCTAGACAAAGATACAGCTTATTCCAATAAATTCATCATGATTTTACATAGAACCTATGTAATGTAATTTTAAAATTTTCATGGCTTTTTTCACATGTAAATACCATATCCTTAATCTAGGCCACTTGATATAATATACCAGTGCTGTAATTAAATTTAAATTTTGGAGTTGCCACCCTTTTTATGACATTTATTCTTATATACTTTGCTAAATTCTATTCAATTAATAATATGATGATATGCCATTTATGGTAAAGTCATTTCAAGTTGACCAATGCCACATCGTGCCCTCAGGTAGTAAATTGGTTTTCGTCTTCATTTTGCAGATTAATTATATCCTATCATTTGAGGAAGTCACTCTGAAGTTCATCAGTGCTGGTGAACAGGTAATTTCCATATTGTCCGGTCTTTTTAGCTAATGAAACTCCAGGATTAGCCTTCTCTTTTCATTTTAAAGCTGGATTCATTTGACTGCGCTACTTGTCAGTTTGCTTCTATTACATATTGAAAATTCATCGCTATATCTGCAGGATGCGTTGAGGACTTTTCTATTGCGGAAACTTGATAGTTTAGCAAAAGATGATAAATGCCAAATAACAATGATATCCACATGGGCAACTGAGTTATACTTGGACAAGGTTCTTCTGAAATCTTGGCACTTGGAAGGGCTATTTGTTCCTTATTTTTATTTTCTTTATATCCTTTGCTATGTTCTAACCATATTGTCTGATAATGGAAGAGAAGGATGCTTATTTTTATAAAATAATATCTGGATCTCTTTTTAAACTTGACACGTATTCTCAACATTTACATTGTCACTTGTCTATATTTGCTGCAGATATTGGTTTTGTAACTATAACCATGTCAAAAGGGTATGAAGATATGGAAGTTTATTGTTTGTTGGAGAAGCATCTAAACCATCCCTATGAAATGAAAAAATTGCTATGCTTGGTAGTAAACTGGTTAGTACCAGTTTAGGGTTTGTTTTAATAGTTGGAAAAAATAGGAAATGCAAGAGTGCAATTTCTGAGAACTCCTTTGAGATTTGGGGAAATTAGAGCTGCTACTTCAAATATTCTTTTACCTATTGAGTTATGACATTTTTTTATCTTAAAGTTGATTTGGTGTTCATATCTGATCTTTAGATAAATCGACTGCTGTTGGAGGATGACTCTGCTTGGGAGAATCACAATTCAGAGTACCAATCAATCATTAGAGAGTTCCGTGCTTTTCTCAGTGACTCCAAGGATGTATTGGATGAGACAACTACGATGAAACTTTTGGAAAGGTAGTAGTTTGGTTTATACTTGATACAAATACTTCACTGATGCTTTGTTCAGCTCCTCTGTAATTTTGTATTCCCTAGAATTGCAATGGTTTACGGTTTACCGATGGCTTTTTGTGGAAGATGTTGTATTTAAACAACAAAACATAAAAAATATTAACTCCTTTTGTCATGCATGCATGGACACTCTGCATATTTAATTTTCAGCGATATTGGTATTAATGCCCCGTAGTTGAGTCCAAACACCATTAATATTTCAAATTCATTTCACAGTTGATTTTCTTGTCATTTTGTCTGTGCACAGTTGAAAGCTTGGTTAAAGGTAGTTTCTACGCTGTCATTTTATAATTGTAATTTTGTAATTTTCAATAGTTATGGACGGGCTGAAGAATTGGTTTATTTTGCTAGCCTAAAAGGCCAGTATGAGATTGTTGTCCATCATTACATTCAGGTGGTTTAATTTTTACTCAGGTTCCAGTTCTAGATCTCTTTTATTGTTAAAATATAAAATCCTTGAGTTGTTATCTCTACCTTATTCCTTCTTAACGCTACTTTTTGTGGGTTTTCAATTCAGCAAGGAGAAGCGAAAAAAGCGTTGGAAGTGCTTCAAAAACCTGCTGTGCCTGTAGACCTTCAGGTACTGTTCA
This sequence comes from Acacia pycnantha, assembly GCA_025563575.1. Classification (NCBI taxonomy): domain Eukaryota; kingdom Viridiplantae; phylum Streptophyta; class Magnoliopsida; order Fabales; family Fabaceae; genus Acacia; species Acacia pycnantha. The sequence continues at coordinate 148,587 of JAMWYP010000414.1, read as the reverse complement.
AGCTCTTGGATTTAGGTTGTGGTAGTCTATTGGTCTATTCTGTCTTACTTCCTGACTTTATGTGATTTGTACTTTAGTTATGGATTGGAGCCTAGTAATTACTGTTTAAAATATCTTATGAAGTATTGGGTTCATTATGCAGTACAAGTTTGCTCCAGACCTTATTGCCCTTGATGCATATGAAACTGTGGAGTCATGGATGGCTACAAAGAACCTGAACCCAAGGAAACTGATTCCTGCAATGATGCGTTATTCAAGTGAACCTCATGCAAAGTACTGCTTATTCACTTTTCTATTTTCAATTAGTTAAGTGCTTATTATACTATAAGGAAAAGAGTTCATGAATTTTCTTTTCTTCATGTGGCATGCAGGAATGAGACGCATGAAGTCATCAAATATCTTGAATATTGTGTTCATAGGTTGCATAATGAAGACCCTGGAATTCATAACCTGTTGCTTTCTTTATATGCAAAGCAGGTTGAATAGTTTACTCCATAGATTTATGTACTTTTTGATATCTTGATTATGATAATTTTCTCGCATTCTGATTGCATCATGGTATCTTAAAGGTACAATATCTAGATGAATAGATTTGTACTATCATGGGATGAATGGTTGTTATTAATCTGTCATGGTTCAGACACCTCAATATGGAATTGGTAATCTCAGCCCGGTGTATTCATGCACTTGAATTCTGAAAGTTTTCAGACATTTAACATCAAGTTTAAAACTGAAATGTCGTGGTTGGGCCTGCATTTGAAAAAAAATATAGCAAGTTTATATCAATTCACATTAAATGTCTCTATTTCTGCTTCTTACGTTTGAAAACAAAAGCCTTCATCTTTACTCTGTGTTCATAATTAAAATTGGAATGTATACCCGGCCTTCTTCACAAAATCATATGCATAACTTGGAAATATCTATTGACACTTCTGTTTGAGTCTTAAAGGTTGTCTCATTTCTTACTTCCTTCAGGGGAAACTTGGTTTGTCTTCATGAGATTTGAAGAATTGGACGACTTCTATTATTTGTATGATATGGACTTTAGACATATATGTATTTGACTTAGGTTTTCTTGTCTAATGACCAGGAAGATGATAGTGCACTTCTTCGATTTCTACAATGCAAATTTGGAAAAGGACAAGAAAATGGCCCAGAATTTTTCTATGATCCTAAGTATGCTCTACGTCTTTGCTTAAAGGAAAACGAATGCGTGCTTGTGTTCATATATACAGCATGATGTCCATGCACGAAGAGGCAGTTGCTCTTGCACTACAGGTAAGAGTAGGGCTTATAATTCCTGCATTCAAATCTATCCTAGGCATTCATGCAATACTAATATAGTTAAGTTTAATGACAGCTTTATGAAAGTTCATTTGATATGTCAGATCAGTTGCAGTCATGAATGGGGATGTTTATAGTAGCATAACATTTCATTAAATTGAGGAACAGTTCATGGATGATATCCTGAATATATTGTTGTCTTTATCCCTTGGCTCAAAGATTGCCTTCCATTGGAAAAATATTTGAACTACTGTTGTGTTGAGAGCTTTGAGCTTCCATCCGTCTTTCTTTATATTCCCCTACTCTGTTCTGGCTGGATTCTGACTGTGATGGCTAAAGTGCAAAGGTTGCAGTCATCCTGCAATCAGGGAGCTCTTCAAGATCTATGGAAAAAGTTGTTAAGCCATTTTCGAGTAGAGGTCCTCTGATTTGTGAGATGTTCACTGCACATGCATTAATATTTTGAAAGTCTTTTACCTTTCTCACAATTCTTTCTTCAGATTTTTGAGATTCTGTGGTGACAAGTCATTTTATTTTGCTTTAGGTTGATCCAGAGCTAGCTATGGCTGAAGCTGATAAGGTTGAAGATGATGAAGACTTGAGAAAGAAGCTTTGGCTCATGATTGCTAAGCATGTTGTCGAACAAGAAAAAGGAACTAAAAGAGAAAATATAAGGAAGGCAATTGCATTTCTTAAAGAAACTGATGGCCTGTTAAAGATTGAGGATATACTACCCTTCTTCCCAGACTTTGCCCTGATAGATGACTTCAAGGCACGTTCCCTCTTGTTTTTTCATCTACATTGATTAATTTCAGGCTCAGGCTCTAATCTGATCAATACATTCATTGATACTAAATTTAACTCAGATATCTTTAGTGCCCCCACAAGTAAGATACAATGAGCATCTCACTGGAAAAATGTAGACAGGATGGAGAAAATAACCATCCCTTTATTCTCATTTAGGATCGAAGAATATAAAGCCTTTCTCCTTTAGAATTTTTTGCACCACATCCTTATGATCTTGTGTGTAAAAGATAAATGATCTAATCACCTAAGCTTTAACTGGTTCATTTGATATAAAATGAGGATCCAATGTATGATGAGACATCCGATTCACATATATGTATTTTATAGTAGATACAAAGGACAAATGAACTTGATTGGTGACTGGAATTTATTTAGAGAATTGAACTTTCTAAACTGATCTTTTTGGGTTTGAATCACCATAATTTTACTTATGGATCTTGTATAAAATGTGAATTTTCTTGTCAGCCCAAGCATATGCTCCTTTTGAGAAAGTAATATGCCATGGCCGTTCAGACCTCTTGACAATATTCTGTTGTCCTTTTCCTTTGTGATGTATTTGAAGAATATAGGATCCTTTTATGCCTAGTATGTCTGTGCTTATGATAATTATATTATTGAACTTGGTTTTTTTTATTCTTCTATTGGGGAATTTATTTGAATGTGTGCAGGAGGCTATATGCTCATCGTTGGAGGATTACAACAAACAAATTGAACAGTTGAAGCAAGAGATGAATGATGCAACACATGGTGCTGACAACATCAGAAATGATATCAATGCACTTGCTCAGAGATATGCTGTTATTGATCGGGATGAGGAATGTGGGGTATGGATCTTCCTAGTAGTTGCAATAGAGCTGCACCTTTTCCGTTTCAGATTGTTCAGATTGACTTGGTCATCAGATATTTTTAATCTTTTTTTGGCCTAACATCAGATATATCAAATCTGACCTGCATTAGTTTTGATGGTCACTACATACCCAAGTCTGGACTCACTTCTGTCTCTACATGCTTGAGTTTGGGCTTACTTTTGAATCTGCTTCATAGGTATGTCGGCGAAAAATTCTAACTGCCGGCAGGGAGTATGGCACTGCTCGTGGTTTTACATCAGTAGGACCAATGCCTCCTTTTTATGTCTTTCCATGTGGACATTCCTTCCATGCACAATGCCTGATTGCCCATGTGACTCGTTGTACTGATGAAGCCCATGTAAGTACGATATTGTTTCCACCTATTTATTAGGCGTCTCATGATGACTTGTCTGGTGTGCCTCTTGAGAGTTTATCATTCTCAACAAGATCTGCTTTATTTGTATGCAAGGTCAGTGAATCATGCCTTTTTATTTTTTCAACAAGACCAATCTAAGAAATTTTGAAGACTTGATTATCTCTGTCTGTTAGAAAAATTGAGTAGATTTGGTTCTTAAAGAGTTGATTGGTGGTCAGTCAATACTCTTGGTTTCCTGGAAGCAAACCATGGGAGAATACTCTTTTTCCTGTTTACCCTGACTTTCTTGAACTGTTGTAATGAATTCATTAAATTAGACGAATATGCACTATGCTATAGCTCTCAGTCCTGTGGTCTGACTTGTAAGAGTTAGGTACATGTATGTAAGATGAAGTTATGATCTGAGCTATCCAGCAACTGTTTGATCTTAGATATCTAGCATGGACTTGTGATATTTTTCATTTGGTAACCTCGTTGACATTTGAGGATGAAAACATGATCTCGTTCTCTTGGCTATGAAAAAAAGAACTTCATCTTCAATTGTACTTGGAAGTGCCTGATACATGATTTGGATAACCCCTTGTTACCTTCACTCCTATGGAGCGCATATCATATTTTCGTTAGCATGCTAGTTGAAGGTGCTGAGGGGGCAATACTCAAGCTAGCACCTCTTAAAACATGAGAGGTGCTGCCACAGAGGCGCTTTTCTGCTTTCAAGGAGAACGCCTTAGGTGCCTGTGTGCCTGAAAGCAAAATATTCGTTAGTTTTAATCCAACACTTAAAAAATAATAATATTAATAACGTAGTAAACTTCAAATTCCAGTTTTAGAAACCCAGTATAGCCTTTGAGATTTAAGAATGGGGTAAAATATTATTGAATCCATTGGTCTTTTTAGGATTTTGTAACCCTAAAAGACAAAGTAACTCAAAAGGAACCACAGCGACATGCGCACACTATGGACAATACAAAGAATACACGGCTGACATATGGCTCAAATAGTAACTTCACAAGTGCGCCTTTCATTTTTACCTGTCTTGATCATTTGTTGTTGCTCAAAAGAAGCTGTATTCATTTGGCTTGTTCTAAAGTTTAATTATTAATGGGACCAGGTTGCTTCACTTAGCAGTGTCATTGTCCCTCCTCTAAAATAATATTCGTTCTTATTATAGCTTTATCAACATTTTAAACTGAATCTAATGGAATTTGTGAATGTTGCAGGCTGAGTACATACTGGATCGGCAAAAGCAACTTTCTTTAATGGGTGGTGAAGCAAGGAGGGATTCCAACGGTGCCTTTTCTCCTGAAGACTCCACCATACCTAGCATGAGCCCAGCGGATAAGGTTTGTTCCAAATATTTTGTTATGCATTAACTAACAGATATCTGTAGAAATTGGGGAAAATCTCGCGTTCTGCTTTGGTTGTTAATCTTCGCTTTGAATTCTACATATTCCGTGTTGTTTTTTCCTTTTCCTTTTTTATTTTACATTCTCGTGGTATATGGCATATACTTGACTCTGGAATCACTCTTGAAGAAAACCGATATATCATTGTTTTATTTTTCCATTTTATGCGTGAGCATTTAGGCGCACTCTACATTACACCACCAAATGCTTAAGCTTGAATGAAAACTTGAGTTAAGTAAGTAGATATACTGATGTCAAATTGATGGGCAGCTCCGATCACAATTGGATGATGCAATAGCCAGTGAATGCCCATTCTGTGGAGAGCTAATGATCAAAGAGATTTCTTTGCCTTTTATCCTTCCCGAGGAATCGCAGCACGTTGCGTCGTGGGAGATAAAACAAAATGTTAATGTTGGAAGTCAGAGAAATATCCCTCTACCTGTATGATAGACTAAGATGCTACGTGCTAGCTGCTGCTTCCTCTGTGGTTCCCTGTTATGCTTGAACTGCGTCCAAGGCTGGTGCCCAATGGACTAGGATGTTGTGAAGCATCGAGTGTGATCACATCTGCTATTTACAATCAATCAACACGGTTTCCTTGCAGTGCCTTGGTTCTGATTCTTTCTTCTTTTTTTCATTTATTGAAGAATTTTCATTCTGACCCCAATGTTGTAATTCATTTACCAAATGCCCACTGTAAATCCGGTACTTGGTACTTGGAACTTGAAAGCTCTGACCCTCCCCAGAGACACAAGTTTCCCCCCTCGGCAGTTTTTCCCCTTGAGTTCGGTCTCTTTGACATGTGATTTCTTGTAACTAATCGTTGCATTAATGGTTTTTCTTTGTTGTGTGCATTAATTGTGTTATTAGTAAGTTTTCTCATTCACTGGTTGCGTTCTTCCTTTCTTGTTATCATTGTTACTTTTTCTTCAATCAACGGTTGTATTCTTCTTTGTCCACTGCTAAATGAAAACAATACAAGTGGACTCATCAGGTAACGGGTAACCTTTACAGCTCCAGAGATCTCATGAATGAAGCATCCTGGCTGTGTAAATGAAGTCAAATCTTGAACCATTATCACCCTGACACTAGAGTCTTGTAAATGATGCTTTACTTTTGAGTTTTCATGTGGAAGTAAATCAATCCTATTTTTTATAATGGTTATTATTATAAGGCATCAACTAATAATTTTTACAAACAAATAAAAATAGTTAAATTTAATTAATTTTCAATATTATCCATACTAAACACATTAAACTCTAACATCAATTATTATTCTATTCTACAATCTTTATTTAATATAGGTATACATGAAAAAATATATTTAATGTTCTTTAGAAATAAACAAACGCCTTATAAAAATGAGTAAGTACATTTGTTAGTTGGTGTCTTATAATAAGGATAGAGAGAGAGTGTGTGTATTATATATAAAAATAAAGGGTTTAATGTTTCTGCATTTACTGTAGAAATTTTTTTTCTGCAGCACTCACATAAAAGTGAGTGGGTCCCATTGTAAAGAGATGAGAGAGAAAATATTAGTGGGACCCACTCACTTTTATGTGAGTGCTGCAGAAAAAAAAAGTTTCTGCAGTAAATGCAGAAACATTAAACCCAAATGTAAAATTTAGTACGTTATTTGAATCTAATTAGGATGAAATTGAGTGGGGTGTTTGTGTAAGGTAAAGATGCGAGCTGGGTTAAGTTTTGGCCGATAAACCATTCTCTAAGGCCTATTTAAGTTGGTATTAGAGAAACATGTTTATGTAAGTCGAGATAAAATTTATTTTACATATTTATTTTCTACATAGTAAATCACATAAAAACAAGTAGTTTTTACCATCAATCCAAACAAACACTTAAAAAACTAAAATTACAAATAAAGCAACATTTTAAGTTGATTGGTCTGAAGCGTGAAAGGTCCGGCTTTATTACCGGTAACCTATGTACAGTAAAAAGATATGATATGCAAATGCTATAAGGCAGGAAGTATTTGGAAGGAGATCTTCTCTTAATTTCTCATTTTCTCTTACTGACCTCATTTGGGCTTTTGATTAGAAAAATGAGAAAAAAGTCAAAGAAGTATTATATTGATGAGACGAATATGATTTAGAAATTATGACAAATGATGAGAGAAACCAATCCGAAGTATTTACCAATATACTGCACCTATGCTTCATCCCCCCAACGAATTTAATATTCACAAATTCATGATCCCAAGAACGACTTTCACCATCTGATGTGATGTTGTGATTACTTTTTAATTAAAAAGCACCCTCGTTCAGTGTAAGAACGAGTTCACATTTGCTGATTTGATTGAGAGAGAGTGGGAGCTGTGAGGAGAGTGCTGGAGAAATAGGGAGGGACTAGGGAGGGAGATAGAGCGAAATTTGTGACTTTTCACCATTATTCTCATACTTGGAGTTAACTCTTTTAAGTCTACTTTTTTTTAGTTTATAAAATCGTGTAAATTTGTAAATAACACCATACTAACTTTTTTATAAAGACATGCAAGTTAAAGTTTGAAAAGTCAGATAGGGACTAGACCATGAAGATCTAGCCCCCAATACAAACAATTAAAAAAGATTAGTAACGACAAGCCAATTGGTCCTTCCGAGCCATATCGAGGCATCCTCTGGGAATCGTTGGAATGAAAATCACACCAGCATCAACAGGAACATCATGACCTTGTTTGGCCATATAATCAGCGCATGAGATATTGTCTCTCGGGGTATAGCGGAGCTCCACACTCTGTTCTCTAAAGAATGAGTCAAGTGATTACTCAAAATGGTCTCATCATGCTTGCTCAAATCATCACACAAGACAAATTCTACCTGTGAAACATTATGATTCAATATGGTTTTACCCTCTAAATGCATATCTAAATCAAAGCTTCCCCACATTTATCTTTAATAGTATCCCCATTAACGATAGTCATGTCAATATTATGAGTAGTATCAATAAAATCAATAGAGATATTACTTCCACCATTCAAAGCATAATCATAATTAGTGTTAAGCTGGGTGTCTTTAAAATCAATAGTGTCAGGGGAGTCAACAACAATTTCTTCATCAACTTCCTCATTAGAATCAATATAATTTATAGGATCAGAGGTATGAGAAGAAGTATCAATGCATGCACTACAAGATTTAGTATAATTTAAGTCAATAGAACTAGTCAATTCAGAAACAACCTCAGTGCATGCATACTCAGCTAATGTACCAATGATCCCATCATTTGAAATGGTAGAAAAGAAAAGGGATGAATCATTAGAGGGTGAAAGTATATTACCACATGGAAATTCATTTTGAACTTCTAAATCTTCATTCTGCCGATTGTTGATTGCATTTGACCACTCCCTCAATTAGGTGTCTCGAGCCTGAAGCTGCGCTCCATTTTCTTGGATGAGTTTCATCATAAGTCATAACATCCATCTTGTTTGATAATCTTGAATACTCGTCATGAACTGGAACAATTTGATTGACATATACAAAATTTGAGTGATCATGTCATCCAGGATTATATGCACTTGAATATGGATAATATTTTTGGCCACCTTGAGTCATGGGTCTAGAAAGATATATTGCATTGCAATATTCAGCTCCGTCATTCAAGAAGGGGCAAGAGTCAATAGCATGAGAGGCTAGAGAGCAAATAGAACAGAGTGCCCATTTTAAAGGGGTAAAAGAAGTAGAGGGCCCCATAGGATTGACCATATTATAAGAATTTTGCATATGAGACATAACCATTTTTTCCACAACAGATGCAAGCCTATCAATTACGCTCTCCAGGCGAGACTCAGAATTAGAAGAAAGTAATCCCACCTCATATACTTGTTCAACTCCAAGGTCATAATGATAAGGCACAAAATTATAACAATTATTTCCATAAATTGAAGCATGCCAAGCCATCATATGAGGGATTAAGTTCAATTTTTCAAGAGTGGATTGGATCCAATAAACAATTACCTAACAAATCACCTAGAACTCAAACCTAAAGCCTAACCATTACTCCTCGGCAACGGCGCCAAAATTGATGAGCTACTTTTGTCGCTAAAGCAATCAATTAAACTAGGTCCTAATTAATTATGCAATATAGGGTCAACCTAGGTTATTCTCCCAATGAGCAATCTGTGGGTTTTTCTTTAAGTTGAATTTAGGTGATGAAAAAATAAAATAAAATGAAACTAAATTAAACTAACTAAATGCAAGATACAGTTGACTCTAAGACCTAAATGAAGATGAAACTAATTTATATGAATTTGAATGCAATTTTGGTGGTTTTTTTTTTGGTTGAGAGAAGAATTAAAATCTTAAGAAAAAGATTAATTAAAAACAAATCAAACAATAAAAATCTAATTCAGTTACGATGATAAAGAGGACAACTTAGGATTCACATGGAGTTAACTTTCTTAGCCCAAATCAATTAATTAGACCAAAGGGAGATTAATGAAAATTGGAATTAATGAAGGTTAATTACCTAATTGAAACATGGGAAACCCTCAAGTTCAATAACACTTATTCCATTAGAAAACTTAGTGAAATAAGTTGTGGCTAATTAAACTCATTAAAAACCAATCACAGTTAATTTCTAAATAATTTTGGAATTTTGTTACAATTATCTAATTAAACAACTAGACAATTTATCAACCTCATTAAACAATTGAGATGATAAACCAAATTGACAATTAAATTAATAACGAAAACTCAATTATTAATTCAATTGACAATCCAAAGTTGCATACAAAAATCCAGCAATTGTCTCAAGCATAAAAACTTCAAATTATCAATCCAATCCAATCCAATAAAAATAAGTTTACAATTTAAAACTAGATTGTTCTCAATTAATATAACTTGAAATCCTTTAAAACTAAATTATCTCAAATCTCGAATTAAAAAGATAAAATGAACAATACTCCCTTGTGATCTTCAAATATAAGTTCCTAAGCCTTAGCTTCCTGCATGCTTTTCTCAAATTGCCTCCTAAAAGGTTAAGCTCTCATGGTGAAGAACTCCTCTTCCAACTCCTTCAAGTAATTTCTCACAGCCATGAGAAAACTTGAGAAGAGTTGATAATTTCAATTCCTCGGTCCGCGCGTAGGTAGAATAACAATTGGAGGACTCAATGAATTGAAGTACTTGATCTGGTGTATGGTTGCGTCTTGCTTTTCTGCGTTCGTGTGTGCGCCCCAATAGAGAATTCGAGATGAAGATCACTACGTCCCAGTGGTCCGTCCCTCGGCTCTCAATCAGAGCGTAAATCTCGAATCTGGCGGCTAGGTTTAGACTTGACATAAAAGGGGAGATTTTTTTTTTTTTTTTGGTGTAACTCGGGGTATTAACCCATCATCATTCCTAAAGCAAAATACAACGTGGGTGAGCAACACCCACACAATCACTATACAGATGCCTCATCACAGCTAAAGGAGGTCTATGGAAATAAATGGTATCCTCTCCTTGCCTAACACTCAAATTCGCTAGACTATCTGCACAACAGTTAGCTTCTCTAAACACATGTACAAATCGAACATTAAACAAACTATTCAGCAATCTAACAATATGCACAAGAATCTTTGAATCAGCAGCTCTTGTATCCTGCAGTTCAGTCAAAATATTAACTACAGAAGCAGAATCAGATTCAACTATTAGGTTGTCATATTTGTACTGTACAACCATCTCTAAACCGATTAAAATTGCCTAGAGTTCCGCCTTTAATGCACTACACGCTCCCAGGTTCCTTGCAAATCCACCTCTCCAATTCCCAGCACTGTCCCGGAATAGCCCACCACAGCCAGCCAACCTTCCCACTCCCTTAGATGCGCCATCTACGTTTAGTTTCAACCAGCCCTCTCTTGGTGGTTTCCAACTGATGTACACCTCCCTCCTGGTGCCTCTTACTTTACAGAAGTCCACACTCGCTCTCTTAATATCCCTGAAATGCCATTCAACAATTCTGTGTCTATTATCCGGTAATCTATACCCTTCCACAAACCAGCTTTTGTTACGCCAAGACCATAGTAACCAGCAGGCCAGCCCGAACATTAGACTCCAGTCACCTGCTGTTGAAAACAGGTTCCATTCCAGCCATTCTTTGCCCTGCAAATTCACAAATTCAGGTTCAAAGTTATCATTCTTCAATTCTTCAAAAACCGGGGGATTTTTAGTACCAAGTTGAACCCATTCAAATTTAAGAAGCCCATTAAAATTCTAAAATTAGATTTTCTTTCAGCTTCCCTGCAAAAATTCTGCATTATAGGATATTTTAATATAATAAGATATGATTTATCATATATTAAAAAATATTTATTCAATCATAAGATATCAATCAAAATATTTATAATTTAAGCCCAATAATCTCATAATTAATTCTGATTTATATTATTTCCTAAAATTGGCTAACAATCCAAATATTATTTAATAAATCCAAATTAGCCTAAAATAGTCTCCAAAATAAATGAATATGGTGAGATAAAATATATAAAATTAGAGTTTATCAACTCCCCACACTTGTCATTTGCACTCCTGGGCAAAACAAATCAAGACCAAGGAAGAACAACAATAAAACCAAAACAAAACAAAAACTTCAAAAATGAATGTTCCAATCACAAGCAATAAGTAAACAAAAGCATTTTAACACCTCTCTCGTCCAAGTGATCTTCTCATGAATTAAGAAAACAAACATCATGGCAATTTACTTGATAAAGGGGAACCTAAGCCAGAAATCTCTCACCAAAGATAATGTGTATGTCACTCTTCACTCGAAAGTGTATAAGGTTGTGTTTACACTCAAATTCATCCCTATCCAATACTCTTTCCATAGGCTTGACAAGAATCTAAATTCTCCACCACTAATAAAGCAAGTGCACGCATAAATCCAAAAGACTTTTATTAGGTTGTAATGGGGCTAATGTTAAGAAAGAAAGGGCGCGGTGTTTGGAAAAACAAAGTTGAATATCTTAAAACATGAAGAGAATGATACAATAGAGAAGAGTATGAGATGCAAGAAACCAAACCAAACATGAACTGAGTCATCATTCTTTTCTTTTTTAAAGATATTCAACTTTGTCGCTAAATCCATTGATCATTAGTTTGTAAATAAGCCTTAATTCATATATTTACTAATATGATATTATTTAACAATTACTTATATTATACTATATTATATATTTACTAATACTCTATACCTACATTAATTTTTTATATAATAGTTTACATACTTATATTAATAAGAACCTACAATTACTTGCTACTTAATCATGTAATCATAGGCTTTCTTTTTCGTTTTGTTGTAGACAATTCCATATGTTTTATCCTTTTGACAATTTGAGGCCTTGATACAACCATTTGAGGTTTTTGATAACTACTACAAGGTTTTAATTACAATTTTTTGATGTCTTATATTTAATAGATTATGGATGTTATTAATTCTTCACGTATGAGTATTTGACTATTTGTTAAGACATATGATAGTCTTTTTAATTTCAAGACTTAAGTTGTAGACTTATTTTAGTATATTTCAAAGTGTAGAGTTATGGATTACATTTGTAGTTTACAATATTATTTATCATATATGATTAAAGCTATCTTTTTCACATAGGTGTGATAGAGTATCACCCCTAGCCCATTATTACATTGCCCAAACATATTAGGACTTTTATCAGACAAAGCCGACACTAGACTGCATTTTAGTGTCCAATAATCCTTCAAGCAAGGGCCTCACTCTTCCCGGTCCTTCCCATCTCAGCACTCCGTCTCCCATGCACATCCCTAATTAAAACAAAACAAAAAATCCAAATTCCATTATCTTTAAAAAAAAAAAAATTTGTAGCATCCGAATTTTCAAGCATTATATTAAATAAAGCGGTGACGTTTTAAATTCAAGTGGAATCTCAATCGTTGATTTTAAAGTGTAATCCTAGCCATTGGTTGAGTAACTTGGAGAAAAGAGACTCAGCAGTCAGCACTCACGCCGGTTCATTTCGCCGCTCTATGGATGTTCGTCATCGGCGTTTTCAACTGTGAACGTCGAGCCTCATCGCCGGCCTCCGTCCCCAGCAGGGGTTTCTGAACATTTGAATTTCTTCGTCGTCGAATTAACCCCCATCGTCGGTTCATCATCCAGAGCTTCGAAATTAGCATTCGCAAGCACTCGAGAGAGTTTGGCTCATGGTTTTTGGAATCTGAGTTTAACACCCTTTATCCTTCACTCAGGTTTGTTTCCTGATTTCTATATGGTTTTTGGAATCTGAAGTTTCAGCTGGAATGCAGTTTTTGTGACTTTCTTCATGCTCTGCAATTTGCTGTAAACTCTATTTTGAATTGGGTTTTGTGACCTTCTTAATGCATCAGGTTTCTTCCTTAACAACAATCTGATTCTGCATAACTTATTATGAATTGGGTTTGATAAAATGCATAACTTGCCGCAGACTATTGTTTTCTTTTGCATAACTTGTCATGGACGCTCCTCTGTCCCCCTGCCTCCACCTTACGCAGCCACAATATTCAACGCCGAAAGCCAACAATAATTGTATTTCTGTTCGGCTTTGTTATGCACCAGAAGATGTTCATGAAGTGGCCTTCTTTCGACTGTATCAGTCCTATCTTGTTCAAGTAAAATCCTAATTTTGCCAGTTTCCCCATATGGGTTTTCTAAAACCCCTGAATAGTGTCGTCCACTTTCATCCCTCTGTTCACCCTCCGATGCCGATCTGGCATATAAAGCAATCACATATCTTAAACGCCATCCTCAACAACTGAATTCTCTAACTTCCCAGTTCACTCCCGAGGCTGCTTCTTATCTACTCTTGAAGTCCCAATTTGACCAGCCCATTACCCTGAAGTTCCTCGATTGGGCCCGAAGACACCATTTTTTCACGTTCCAATGCAAGTGTCACACCCTTCATATTCTCACCCGCTTCAAACTCTACAAGTCAGCTCAGAGCCTCGCCGAGGATGTAGCCGTAAATGCAATTGACGACACCGGTGAATTGGTCTTTCAACACCTGAAGGATTCGTATCATTTATGCAACTCGAGCTCCGCAGTCTTTGATTTGGTGGTTAAGTCCTATTCTCACATGAACTTGATTGATAAGGCCATGAATATTGTCCATCTAGCTAAAGCTAATGGGTTCATGCCCGGCGTGCTATCATACAATGCAATTCTAGATGCTGTTTTGAGGTCGACGCATTCTCTTAAATTGGCTGAGGATATTTATAGTGAGATGATTAGAAATGGGGTGTCACCAAATGTCTATACCTATAATGTTCTTATTCGTGGTTTCTGTGGGGAAGGTAACTTAAAAATGGGGTTTTATCTCAAGCATAAAATGGAGAAATATGGGTGTTTGCCGAATGTAGTTACCTATAATACATTACTCGATGCATATTGCAAGATGAGGAGAGTGGGTGAAGCATTTGAGTTATTAAAGTCGATGCCACAGGAGGGAGTCGAGGCAAATTTGATTTCGTATGATGTAGTCATCAATGGATTGTGTTGAGAAGGGAGGATCAGAGAAACTAAGCAGGTACTTGAGGGGATGAACAGGAAAGGTTTTTCTCCAGATGAGGTGACTTATAATACACTTGTCAATTGGTTTTGTAAAGAAGGAGATGTTCACCAGGCTTTGGTTTTACATGCAGAGATGGTGAGCAAAGGGTTATCACCAAATGTTGTTACTTACACAACATTGATCAATAGTATGTGCAAGGCTAAGAATCTAAACCGTGCAATGGAATTCTTAGATCAGATGCGTGTTCGAGGACTCGTTCCAAATGGGAGAACATATACGACATTAGTTAATGGGTTCTGCCAGCAGGGATTCCTGAATGAAGCCTATAAGGTTGTGAGTGAAATGATTGTAAATGGATTTTCTCCTTCAATTATAACTTATAATGCACTTATCAACGGATATTGTGTCTTGGGAAGGATGGAAGATGCAAAAGGAATCCTAAGGGATATGGTTGAGAAGGGGTTATCCCCTGATGTTGTGAGTTATAGTACTATTTTATCTGGATTCTGCCAGAATCAAGAGTTGGAAAAAGCTTTCCAAATGAAGTTGGAGATGGCTGAGAATGGTATCTCACCTGATACGGTTACATATTCATCACTTATCCAAGGTCTCTGTCAGCAGAGAAAACTGTTGGAAGCTTTTGATCTCTTTGAAGAGATGTTGCGTGGTGGTCTCCCACCTGATGAATTCACTTATACTACTTTGATAAATGCTTATTGTGTGGAAGGTGACTTGAGTAAGGCTCTTCATTTGCATAATGAAATGATACAGAAAGGTTTTCTGCCTGATGATGTCACCTATAGTGTACTCATTAATGGACTTAATAAATAGGCTAGGACAAGAGAAGCCAAGAAGCTTCTTCTGAAGTTGTTCTATGACGAGTCTGTACCTAATGATGACATATAATACTCTGATTGAAAACTGCAGTAATATTGAATTTAAGAGTGTGGCATCTCTTGTCAAAGGATTTTGCATGAAGGGATTGATGAATGAAGCAGATCAAGTTTTTGAGAGAATGCTTGAGAAGAATCATAAGCCTAATGAGGCAGTTTATAATGTTATAATACATGGACATTGTAAATGTGGAACTGTTCAGAAGGCATATAATCTGTACCAGGAGATGGTGCATTCAGGTTTTAATCCCCATACAGTGACTGTTGTGGCTCTTGTGAAAGCTCTCAATGGAAAGGGGATGGTTAATGAGATGAGTCGAGTAATACAGAACACATTGAGGAGCTGTAGGCTTACTGATGCTGAGCTGGCTAAAGTACTTGTTGAAATCAACTATAAAGAAGGGAACATGGATGCTGTGTTGAACGTACTAACTGAAATGGCCAGGGATGGTCTGCTACCTAATGGCGGAAACTATTCACATCCTGGAACAAGTACATGATATCTTCGATTCAATGCCTCAGAACTCTTACTTTGAAGTTCAAAGTTTGAATCCTCTTTATCAGCCACCATTCAACACAATTGGGGGTGGAATCTTGGATTTCTTGTTTCCTTTAGGTCTGGTGCTCCACTATAGTTGCAGGCTACCTCCTGGCCAAGGTAAATCAGCTTCCATATATATTTTTGGTCGCAAATTATAACATGAAATTTACTTGTAATTATTAAGATAGATGGATTATTCAACTAGGTTCATTATGACAATAGGCCATTATATCTATTCTTCTATATTTCTTGTTCTAGCTTCAAAATGCACACAAGTACTCTATATTTTGCTCTGTTGCCGGATCCATTGCCTATGTTAGCATCCCCAGTGTCTTGGATTGCAATAAACTGGTGCTTTGTTTCTAATCATAAAATACATATGGGTTCCTTTTGGTTGTCCTCTTTAGTCAAGAATTGCTATAAATATGAAACCCAACCATACTTTTAAATGAAACATGTAAAATATGGGTGCTAACTGTGACGCAAGCTAGAGGAATATCCCGCGGGGAATGTTATAGAAAGAAAGAAATAAACGTAGATACCCTACTTCCTTCAATAACAGGGAATAGCAAGACCAGGCAATGCAAGCTCCAGTTGAAGACCCTGAGAAATATGTGAGCACGTGGTTTCTGTCTCAGAGAGTCCTGCAGTGATCAGTCAGACAGTCACAACACTTTATGGGAATGGGCGGCATCAAAGTCTTGAAGGTGGGAGTCTCAGTTTTATGACAATTTATAAAAGTAAGCAAAGTCTTGACGTTAAATTGTTGGCATTACCAAACTGTTAAACAAGACATAGTAGCAGCATCAAGTAACAGTTTCTTTTGCTCTTGTACTACTGGAATACTAATATGATTGTATTATATTAAGAACCCAAATACCTTGCAGGCAATGATATTAATTTCTGGACTTCCTATGCAAAAGTGGATTGGAAAATCAATGACGTTGTGAGGCACAAAGCAGTAATTATTAATTAATCCTGCTGAATTGGAGCAGAAGCAGCTTGGTCATCCTCACTCGTGTTAGCCAGACACCATGATATATTAGTGCAATAAATCAGTAGAAACTTCAAATCATTGATTTGTTAATGAGCTTTACTTGTTACACGGAATGATATGTGCAGAAATTGTTGTATCAGTAGATTTTACTTCCCCGTGCATGTGGAGATTAAAAGTTGATGGTCGTTTATTGTTGATAACGATGTTCATGAGGTCTCTTATATTTGTTGTTTTTAGGCTGTACGAATAAAAAATTGAAGCCATGTGCTTGGCTGCTTGCTTGTGAGATTGAACAAGGCATTATATTTTGGGTTGTATAGATTTGTAAAGTAAGTCCTTTTGTTTATGGATATGATTGAATCTTAAAATATAAAAAATGAATAGAAACAAATATGGACATGCTTGTCTTTAAAATATGAATGACAGATTTATATCGTATGAGATTTGTGCAAGGAATTAAAAATAATAGCCATGATGAAGTTATAGTAATGCTGTCGATATTATATATACAAATTTGCGGAAAGTTACCATATATTTATTAATATGATTAAATGCTAAAATTTAAAAGTGAAATTATAAATTATAAACGATAATGAAAAGACTGAAAAACTAATAAAAATAGATAAAGAATCTAACCAAGGAGAATGCAGCTAATAAACCTTTGATATAATGTTGCATCTTTTGAACGATCTCAAAGAATCATGGAGAATTGTATCACTTTCGGAAGCCTTCTTTACTTGGGTACAAGGAACCATGAGAGAAACACTACAAATGTTCACAATCATTGAATTCTTTTAGTACAGATGAAATCCAAATGAAATTTCCTTATAAATTTCACTGTCAACCAAGTTAAAAAAAAAAAAAAATTGCATTATATTATACCCATGAGATATCAAAATGTTAATCTTTTTATGTAGAGTCTAATTAAATTTGAATTTTTTGGCCTAAAAATATATTAAAATATGTAGATTTTTTTTATCATATCACTTATCTTGTAACTAAATATTGTTATTGATCCTTTATACTGATTTTTAGATTTTAAATATGAAATTTTCTTACTTTAATTCAATTTAGAAAAGAAAAATTTAAGTATCCAAAATTTTCAATTAGAGATAATTGATGATCCATGATCCAAGAACTTAGAGAAGGTTGTTTTTAATATTATTATCCGGTATTCGATCAGGGGTTTATATCTGCCCCTTTCAATACAAATGTCTTTCCTTGGACTCGAACTCAAAAGCTGGAGGGATCTAGCGGAGCTTTATACCACTAAACCAACTCTAGTTAGTATTTAGAGGATTTTTTTTTTTTTTTTTTTTACAAAGCATAGGTATCATCCTCTTAAAAATAATCTTATTCGAGGCACTGTCAGACACTAATTGTGGGCACCTCTTCCAACAGAGATTTAAACCTTAGTTCGCCATAATACGAGAAACTAGCTCTTTTCGTTGGACCTAACCTGTCTCCCAACAGAGGAGGTTGTTAGCTACTCCCTCTGGTCCTTATTATAAGGCACCAACTACCATTTTCTCGCGGACCAAGGAATGGAGGTTAAGTCATTAATGAGGTCTAAAAGTAATCAATGTTTCCAACTTTACCCCTACTTTAATGATGTAGATTTAAATGAGTTAGTTAAAAATGAGGGCATAATGGAAAAATAACAATAAATGAGTTAGTTAAAGTAAGTTGGTGCCTTATAATAAGGACCAAAAAATATTGGTGGTTGGTGCCTTATAATAAGGACCAGAGGGAGTATATACTAAGTGACAAAAATGATTGGGATGGATACACGATGGGTGAGTGGGGAGGTTTAAAAATGTTAATATAAATAAAATTATGACCCATAAAGCGATAAAACTACCAAACAAGCCCATATAAATTTACCATCAATAAGCCCATAAATTGTTAAAAGAAACACACCATTCTTAGACAAAAAAGAAAAACAGACAGAAAGCATACCTCCATCAGCAATTCCGCTTGCTTCAATCCTGTCCTCCATCGGCGATGAGTATTCTCCTCTTCGCAATCTCTCTCCGATTCGAACTCTGAAGCCTGCGTGATGCAAATTGATTAGTTCTTTTCTGTTCGTTCATTTCCATTTTAACTCTGAAGCCTGCGTGATGCAAATTGATTAGTTCTTTTCTGTTCGTTCATTTCCATTTTGCAAAGCCTGTTCAAACCCTTCCTTATCGCTCCCTTGTGTTCCGAATTGATTGGTGTCTGCTATTGTCACCCTCTTACTTTCCTGTCCAACTATCCGATTTTCAGCCCTAATTTGCACAATGACTGAGGTAAACTGCTTAATGTATGCAATCTTTATAGTTTCTGTGATTTTCTTTCTCTAGTATTATTTCTTGATTCTTTTTTATCAGTTTTCCTCCTTGACGGATAAATAAGCTGTTCAAATCTTGTAACTTTTAGATTATGACACCCTAATTCTGATAATTGGAAGTTCAGCTGATACAAACTAACCCAGGAGATATATATTGAAGCTGCTAAGTTTAAAATTTTGTAGATTATACTTTGTTGTCATTAAACTAGTTCAGTCATTGAGATTTTATAGACACAAACGAATTTTTAAACTAGCTAGCAAACGATATTATGTAACTACTTATCCCTGGTTATACAAATCCCTGTGGTAGGCTTTATTATGATAGCGCACCTATGGAGATGTATCATCTTGTTTGATTTTCTAACATGCCGAAGTTAGACTTGTTTGTCATTGGTTGCTTTTGTTCATTACTCCTCTCCTGTTTTCAGTATTGGGTCAGCCAGGGCAACAAATGGTGTGACTTCTGCAAGATCTACATATCAAATAATCCATCTAGTATTAGAAATCATGAACTTGGTCAACGTCATAAAGATAATGTTGCTAAGAGGCTCGCTACTATGAGAAAAGAGAGTGCTGCTAAGGAGAAAGAAGAAAAAGAAACAGCCCGTGCCCTGGAACAAATTGAAGTGGTAAGAGTCTTAGATTTGTACCCTTCATGTACAGCATTTATGTTTCTTGTTCATTGTATTAAAAAAATGAATGAATTAATAAAAATTCTTAGGACTTGGGAAGGTTTTAGCAGCAAGAAAATATGACAATTTCTACTTTCTTGGATATTTTAAAAAAAATTGAAGGTATCCCCTTATCATTTGTACTCTATAAGAAACACAATCACACTGGTTTCTGTTTTTTCCCTTGGTGCGCCACATATGGTGTTTAGTATGAAATTTATTTTTTTCACCTCCATCTCTATTTACCTACTCCAATATAGCAATAAGAATATTTAGTTTCCATGCAAACATTTTCATATATGTTACTTGTCAATATGCTTATGCCCTTCGTGCACCACACATGGTCATGGTGGCTACTATGAAATTTATTACCTAGTGTTCATGCACACATTTTCAGATATGTTACTTGTCAATGTGCTTATGTCTTGATTTTTTATTGCAGAAAGCACAGCGTAGCTATCAAAAGGATGTAGCGAAGGCAACCAGAGAATCACATGCGCCAGATGTCCAAGGGGATGGTCAAGGTTGTAAGTAAAGCTATTCATTCATCTTCAAAGATGCTATAATGATGATTAATTTGCATGGTTTGAACTCTGAAGCAAGTTGTCGTGTGAACACTTCTTATCTAGGCTTAAGACCTTTGGAAATGACTCACTGTTTGACTCTGTTGATCGAGCCACATTTTTGGAAAGTTATTTATTTTTTCTTTTATTCCATACAAATTGAAAAGGCTATTCTGTCTTGCTGGTCTTTTTGGTGTTTGTTAATACTGTGCTCATAGGGCAGAAAGGGCTTGGGGGAAAATGATGACTCTATCTATACCCAACCAAAGGCTTTCCTTGGATTTTAATCAATTAGATGTGCCAAAATCAACTTTTAGTTTAAAGCCTAGTTGTCAGCAAACTGTAATGAAGAACAGTAGCGTCATTGTATCTTGTATGTCTTGTATGTAGTTTCTGAGATATTTTACCAAACTATTTATCGAGGGTTTGAGCCACAGCTTCCTGATTTTACAGAATGGGTGTTCGACAGCGGTTCAGGCTATTATTACCATCAGACAAATGGTTTCTGTTATGATCCAAAGTCAGGGTTCTACTATTCTGATGCCATAGGTACGAGTTGCATAAACTGTTGTTCCATTGTTTTATCTGTTTGGTTTTGTCATTTTTCACAAAGTGATTCATGTGTGATAATGTCCTATTGATAACCGGGTATTCACTTAGAGAAATTGCTGCAGGCAAGTGGGTGACTCAAGAAGAGGCATATGCTTCACCTCACTTTTCTTCTGATGCTGGGCACAAGGGACCCACTGTTAAGAAACCAACGTCAGCTTCACAATCCAAATCAGTTGAAGATAAAGGTGCAAACAAGTCTCAAAGTGGACCTGCACCTGGACCAGTAGTGTCAACTTCTTTGAACCCGATGAGATCTACAAAAGCAGCCCCTTCATCTTTTGCTGTGGGCAAGAGAAAGAGAGCACCAGTTGCAAAATCGAAGGTTATGTCCGAAGAAGAAAAAGCAGCTCTCAAGGCAAGAGAGGCTGCAAGGAAAAGAGTAGAAGAGAGGGAAAAATCCCTTCTTGGGCTCTACAGCAAGCCTTACTGACCATGGAGAATAATATTCTGTCACTGGATTTTGATGGTTATAACCTTCACATACAAATTCAACTGGACCTTTCTGGGATAGCTAGAACCTACCACTTCATCTATGAATCGCAGTCACAAGTGAGCAAATCACCAATAGCATATGCAACTTTTGATGAAGTAGAGCATTATGATTTCATGGTTGAGGTTGGAAGCTCTATCTACCCGAGAATGTCTCATTTTCTTCCTTTTAAACTTGGGTTGTAATCAATGAGGATGTTCTGATTCCTTGTGTTTGTCCCGTGACTGCGCCCTGTATACTAAAGTGTAACTTGTGATTCTTTGTTTTACAGGACATGTGAAATTTTCAGTACTAGAGTAAGGAAAGCCTTGTTGCAAGGAACTGTTAAAATAGATACAATCGTGATGCACATGCACGTGCTTGGTAAATCTTACTTTTAGAAGCCTACGAAGCTAGCATTGCATGTAATATGTTTGAGCCTGGCATTCCTAGAGCAAAAAAAAAAAAAAAGCCTGGCATTCCTTTTTTTTTAAAAAAAATCAAAAAATCAAAACAGGAAGCCTTTAGCATTAACTATAATAAGGCCTTACCCTTGCATAGTTGCATGGTTGATCCTATTATCATTGACCATCTTAAACCAGGAAGAAAATGGATTATCAATTGTTATAAGAAACACACCATTCTTGGACAAAAAAGGGGGGCCACGGAGCATAGGTCCATCAGCAATTCAGCCTGCTTCAATCCCCTCCTCCATCTGCGATGAGTATTCTCCTCTTGGCAATCTCTCTCCGATTCGAACTCTGAAGCCTGCGTGATACAAATTGATTAGTTTTTTTTTTTTTTCCTGTTTGTTCATTTCCATTTTGCAAAGCCTGTTCAAACCCTTATCGCTCCGCTGTGTTTCGAATTGATTGGTGTCTGCTATTGTCACCCTCTTACTTTCCTGTCCATCCGATTTTCAGCCCTAATTTGCACAATGACTGAGGTAAACTGCTTAATGTATGCAATCTTTATAGTTTCTGTGATTTTCTTTCTCTAGTATTATTTCTTGATTCTTTTTTATCAGTTTTCCTCCTTGACAGATAAATAAGCTGTTCAAATATTGTAACTTTTAGATTATGACACCCTAATTCTGATAATTGGAAGTTCAGCTGATACAAACTAACCCAGGAGATATATATTGAAGCTGCTAAGTTTAAACTTTTGTAGATTATACTTTGTTGTCATTAAACTAGTTCAGTCATTGAGATTTTATAGACAAACGAATTTTTAAACTAGCTAGCAAACGATAATATGTAACTACTTATCCCTGGTTATACAAATTCCTGTGGTAGGCTTTTGATAAGGATATATTTTATAATTAAATAAGGGTAGATTCTGGGATATATTGGATTGAATTTATTAATATTCTACCTATTTAATAATATTTTATATATTTATCTATCTTTTAATTAAATATAGGAAAAAAGATATTATAATAGAAAATCTATTGATATCCTACTTATTTATGCAGGAGTAGCATATGTGATATATAATCTATGAGATATCATATCCAAACAAAATTGAAGACATGGGACCCGCAAAGAAAGGAACCAAAAGGATATTATATCCTTTATACAAGATAAAAAGAGAAGACGTACAGGATAAAAGGAAAAAAAAAAACGTACTAACCCCTATATATATTAAAAAAGGGCACAGCGAGAAAGGGGATTTTGACGGAAAAAAAAAAAAAGAGAAACAGAACGAAAAGGACGGAATTGAAGACGCAGGGAGGAACGCACAGACAAGCCGAAAAAGAAAGAAGGAGAAAATGGAGACGCAGGAGTATTGTGATTTTTATCTCTTATTTTGTTAACCTAGCCATACTTGGTTAGCTTCTTTTAGTAGTTAGGGCGAGGATGAACCCTATGTTAATTTGAGTATTTGTTTGAAATTCTCTATTGAATGTTATTTACCATATTGAATGAGTTATATTTACTTAAAGCCTTCTCAAAAGATCGATCACCTTTTAGATTGCCCATAGGTTAGTGCATGACAATAGAGATGTTGGTGCACTTAACCGAACCTTTAATTCATCATAAAATTGCATGACCTAGACATAGGCTTACAAATTTATGTGATCTTATAATTCGGTTTACATAATCTTTCTAAATAATACCGAGACATTAGGTTATTTTTAAAGATAACGACTAAGGTAGCATCAAGACATTGGGACTTAGTTAAATATTAGAGAATTGATCGTCAGTTATGGGAATAACAGTCAATTAGGGATTTAATTCGAATACTTAGAGGAACATAGGGGAATTCTATGCCCTAGCTGTGTTTTTCTCTATTAATCATCTTTTCTAAAACGTTCTTGAAATTCTTGAAATTCTTGATTCTTATTTTTTATTTAATTATTTAAAACCTTTTTAGTTACAAATCACCCTTATTACTCTATTCCATCCAACTAAAGTGAAATAACTAATTAGTGGATGTAATACTATTCCTCGTGGGACGATCTCTTTCTCACACACTTTATTACTTGTAACGATCGGTGCACTTGCCGAAGTCGCTATCAAGTTTTTGGCGCCGTTGCCGGGGAATAGTTTTATTTCAACACTAAGTAGTTGTTGAAACTCTAGATTGGATTTTTCTTTTAAAAAAAAATATGGATTTCAATTGGCAACCAACTGGTCTTAATGATGATAAGGAGATGAATTCTTTGTCTTCTATACAAGAAGGATTGATTGCTCAATATGTTTGCATGTCTTGTGTTTATTGTGGAGGGAACCATTTATATGAATATTGTCCATATAATACAACTAGTCATTTTGTGAGAGATGATTTCACTAGGAACCAAGCTTGTTTTGGTAACTCATTTTGTCGTAGTGAAGGTTTTGAGCAACAAAATTTTATGGATCCATATGTCTATTGTTCTTATGAAAATACCCCTCCTTGTTACTCCTATCCGTATGTTGAAGAACACACCATTGAGTACAGGGAAAAATCTAATTTGGAAAGATTAGTTGAGGAGTGTGGGGAAGCATTAGAGAAATTAGAGAAATCTAGTAGAGAGGAAAGGGAGATTGCCACTAGCATTAAGTCAGAAAAATCTAATTTGGAAAGATTAGTTGAGGAGTGTGGGGAAGCATTAGAGAAATTAGAGAAATCTAGTAGAGAGGACAAGGAGATTGCCACTAGCATTAAGTCAAGTGTCCAAAATACTGGGGTACATGTGAGTCAAATTCTTTCAACCCTTGAGACTATGGTGCAAGATAATTCCTTAAACCTGATGACCACTTCTTATGCGATAATGATTATTGTGAGGAAGTTGAGGGCATAGAATTACATGAGGCTATGGACAATGTAGAAAATGATTGTGGGATTGAAATTGATTTAGATGAGAATAGTGGATGTCTAGAAGAGGTTCATTGTGGAGCCTAAGGATTGTGATGTTGGTGATCAAATTGATTTAGATGAGAATAGTAGATGTCTAGAAGAGGTTCGACTGTGGAGCCTAAGAATTGTGATGTTGGTGATCAAATTGATGTAGATGTCCCAATTGTTGTTGTTCATGACCCTCCTCTTGAAGTGTTGACTCTTCCGATGAGAGTCAAGTTGATTTTATTGGATGCTCAAAATTCTTGGATGTGCCTATATTTATTTTCAAAGATATGCATGTTGTGCTTAATTTGAATTCAAGTGAATACTTGTATTCCACGATTGTCTACGATTAAGGAAGTACAAGTAATTAACTTGAATGATCAATTTTTGTGTGAGATACCTTGTTGTTTGAAAAGAAATGAAGACAAGGTAATTATGGTGTTTGATACTTATGATTAGTGGTTTGTTTTGAGAAGTCTGGCTGAAGACTATAAATTTAGCGTTGATTGGGAGGCAACCCAATAAGTTTTTCTTGCAGTTATTATTATTATTATTTTGTTTTTTTTTTCTTTCATTTTTCTAGGTTTAAAGATGATCACTCCTCTTGTTGTTGCCAAGTCTTGCGTGTGCACTCGCTCCTCTCTAAAAATTTGAAACATCATGGATGGTACCGGATGAAGAACTCCACATCGGAGTTAGAGACCTAAACCAGGGGAGTACTAGTTTCTTTCCCTCTTTATATTTTTGCAACATTGAGGACAATGCTTGATTTAAGTGTGGGGGAGAGATATGATTTCCTTGGTTATGCTTGTTCTAATGCAATTGAAAAAAATTGAAAAGATTTTTTTTTTTGAGATTGACCTTAACTTTGAGTTTCCCCATCTTAGTGAATATTATCAAGTCAAAAATTAAAAAAAAAAAAAAAGAATGTTTCAATTAAGTCTCTAAGCCTTGAATTTTTGTAGCAGTCTTGAGATGGACTATGAGAATAGGGAATAGTTTGTAATAGGATCAACAGATTATTAGTTTAGGAATATTTTGCTACATGATTTCTTTAGAAAATTAGATGATGACATTGCTAGCTAAGTAAACATTTTGTTCAGGGAAATGACTCAAAAAAAAAAAAAAAAAAAAGCATAACAACTCCGCTGACATCTCTAGACTTGACTTAGTAACAGGTGCCGCATCACCCATGTGCAAGGTCGCGTCAAACGGTAAAGTCCAAGAGAGTTATGAGTTGGGCTAAAAGCCTCTTGAGGTGCCTGTTGGAGTAACTGAGTAACCGGTGCTGCATCACCCATGTGTAGGGTCGCGTCAAAAGGGGACCTACAACGGCTCAAGAAAAAAAAAAAAAAAAAAAAAAACGGAGAAAAAAAAAAAATGAGTCAGTTCCCACCTGAGAATCCTTATTAAATTAAATGAAAAGCTTGGTTTAGTGGGGGCATTTGAATTTTTCTGGAAAAATTAAGTAGCGTAATATTCGTCTACTAATCTTATTGTTGATCTTATTATTCACTGATCCTTTGATTATGGGATGTTAAGAGACTATTATAATTGTTTAAGGCTATTGACTTAGTGACCTATTCTTATAAGACATTAACTTAAATAAGATTTGATGATATGATTTAAGTGTGGTGGTTTATTGCTCTCTGTTTAGGAATTCCATATGCAATGTTCCTTTCAGATAATTAATTCTCTTTCTTTTGCTTGAGGACAAGCAAAGATTTAAGTGTGGGAGAGTTTGATAAGGATATATTTTATAATTAAATAAGGGTAGATTCTAGGATATATTGGATTGAATTTATTAATATTCTACCTATTTAATAATATTTTATATATTTATCTATCTTTTAATTAAATATAGGAAAAAGATATTATAATAGAAAATCTATTGATATCCTACTTATTTATGCAGGAGTAGCATATGTGATATATAATCTATGAGATATCATATCCAAACAAAATTGAAGACATGGGACCCGCAAAGAAAGGAACCAAAAGGATATTATATCCTTTATACAAGATAAAAAGAGAAGACGTACAGGATAAAAGGAAAAAAAAACGTACTAACCCCTATATATATTAAAAAAGGGCACAGCGAGAAAGGGGATTTTGACGGAAAAAAAAAAAGAGAAACAGAACGAAAAGGACGGAATTGAAGACGCAGGGAGGAACGCACAGACAAGCCGAAAAAGAAAGAAGGAGAAAATGGAGACGCAGGAGTATTGTGATTTTTATCTCTTATTTTGTTAACCTAGCCATACTTGGCTAGCTTCTTTTAGTAGTTAGGGTGAGGATGAACCCTATGTTAATTTGAGTATTTATTATGATAGCGCACCTATGGAGATGTATCATCTTGTTTGATTTTCTAACATGCCGAAGTTAGACTTGTTTGTCATTGGTTGCTTTTGTTCATTACTCCTCTCCTGTTTTCAGTATTGGGTCAGCCAGGGCAACAAATGGTGTGACTTCTGCAAGATCTACATATCAAATAATCCATCTAGTATTAGAAATCATGAACTTGGTCAACGTCATAAAGATAATGTTGCTAAGAGGCTCGCTACTATGAGAAAAGAGAGTGCTGCTAAGGAGAAAGAAGAAAAGGAAACAGCCCGTGCCCTGGAGCAAATTGAAGCGGTAAGAGTCTTAGATTTGTACCCTTCATTTACAGCATTTATGTTTCTTGTTCATTGTATTAAAAAAATGGATGAATTAATGAAAATTATTAATCCTATGATTATCAATCTTTTTAGGATTTAGGGTTTTCATATACTTAATCTCATCTATTTTCCTTAACCTTTTCTAATTAATTAGCAAGTACATTTTATGCTAATTTTAGCCATAAACATTTAATTAAAGGGTTTTACATAATTTATCTTGGATATTCCCTTAATCCATGCTTAAATAATTAGACATTAATTATTTAATTAATCGCTTACTAATTGTTGACAATTTTCTTAATTGAGATTAATTATTATCTCACAACTACTGCACTGACATTGGAAATTTATACACCATGCATAATATTAAAAATCATAGGGTCAATTATGGTCCTCAAATAATATTTAATTTTTCCCCTTTTAAATTCCAAGGAAACAATTTAATAAATTATTTAAATTAAGGACAATATTTTTCCCAATCTTTAATAAATATTTAATTGCCCTTTAAGATTTATCATAATATTTTCAGGCTATTTTATGACCCACAAATGCATTTTTGGGACTTTGGCACTCTAATTTTTCTAATTTCAAAAGAAATTATCTTAGAAAAATAAGCTAAGTATGACACAATATCTGAGACCTCATATTCATCTATCAAAAATAGTCATTTATTTATTATAATATAATATTCCAGATAAATAATTATCCGGGTATTACACAGGTGAAGGAATTTTGGAAGGTAAAATATAAGAGGGTGAATGATTCTAAAAGGCTTTATGCCGAAGGGATAGTGAGAAAGAAGGAGTGGAAAGCATTAGGCTTAGGCTCGATCAAGATCAATGCTGATGGAAAGGGGGATTATGCAATCTCCATTATGGCTGAGTGTTTAGCCATAAGAGAAGCTTTACAGCTCAGAAATAAATTTCCTGACTTTCCAGGTGGTTATAGAAACTGACAGTGAAATGTTGTATAGACTACTGATACGTAATAGCTCCAAAGGCTGTGAGTGGCGTTGTAGGGAGCTGATACAGAAAATTCTTGATTTGATTGTTTCATTGGATGGGGTCTCGTTTTCCCTAGTGTTTAGAGTATGAAATAAAGCTGCGAATAGACTAGTAGTTGATGCAGCAAAGGAGATGCACCAGCATGATTGGCTGGGTTTTCCTACATCTCCTCTAAGCAACATTATTTTGCATGATGCTGAGGTTTCCAAAGGTAATTGTAATTTTGACTCAGATGTTAGAGATAGAGAAGGTGTAGGTTAATTGGTATACCTAGTTTACTGAGTTAGTGGTACCGTAGGATTTGTGTTTTTTTGGTAAGATGTGTGGTAGGTTGTATTTTAGGTTTTTCTGAGAGTTTACTTGGCCTCGGCTATTAGTAGTTATAGTTCTTGATTTCTTTGGTAATAAAATTTGATTTTTCTGGGCCAAAAAAAAAAACTTTAAGAACTGAAAGCAAAAGTATAAGGATATTTTTTTTTTTGGTCAAGAAGCAAAAGTATAAGGATGAAATTGTATCTTAACTATATAAAAGCGGAGCAATAAACATCTCCTTGGCTGACATATTAGCAAAATGACATGCTTAAAACACTAAAAATAAAATAAAAAATAAGGTAATTATAAAAGATGAATAATGGGGAAGGTAGTTACACAATATTTTGTAAATTAATAATGGGTTGGTAGGTATAAAATATTTAGTAAATATTTTATTTATTATTTTAATTATTCCCTTAAAAATATAAATAATGTTTTACATAACAACACATTAATAAATATCTGGCCTCTCACCCTCACATCCCACGTCATCATTTACCCGGAATCCGGGTCCAACACCTGTTATGGTGCTGGCAAACAACGCCGACAGGGAAATAATAAGACTTGTAAAATTTTATTGAGAAAAGAGAAGAGAAGGGATCATCATCACCCCACCGACTCCTTCAAATTTTGTCGGATGCGAAAATGTCCGCTCATTGCACTTTCCAAGTCAAAGTAGTGACCCCACATGCCTCTGCAGATCAGTTTTTAGTTTTTGAGAATTATTTTTACGCACAAGTTTTGTCTGGATTTGTCAAAAAAAAAAAAAGAAGCTTTTAAAACCACACCACAAGCAATAAAATTTGTCTCTTTTTTTACTATAAAGCTGACCTTTCAAACAATGTTAAAAAATGTTCGATGTTATTAAAGTAATCTAACACTTCTTTCAGTTTTTAATTTTTTTAATATGACTTAGAATAAGTTTATTAAATTAGTTAATATGACATATATTTTCTAAAATACTCTATTCTTTTTCAAAATTCACTCATTTTTTTAATTCATTGATTATTGTTAAGAGGTATCAATAAAGATGCATTATGAAAATATGTCTTATATTAATATTTAAATTAATATTTAAGATCAAGATCAACTATCAAATAAATCAAATAAGATCGTACATTAATGACAAGAGAGGGTTTAAACTAATTTGACCCATAATCTCTCTCTTTTTTCTTTTTTTGCAGATGTAAATAGTCTCTCTCTCTCTTTTTGCAGATGTAAAGTTGCTGTTGATGAGGAATATATAAATATCAAATCTAATTCACCATAACAATTTTTCCCAAGAAAAAAGTGATCCAACGTGAGCATGCGATGATGAACGGCTACAATATTGCTTGATGTACACTCTATTAATCTAACTTGCAGGGAACTCAATTCCCTCATTCCCATGGGAAAAGAAGCGAATCCTGTCTCGCGTCTAAAAATACAATAGCTCAATAGAAAAATCCAAAAAGAACATAAAAGAAAGAAAATGGTGGAAAAGCAATAGAGGGATCTGAACCCTCTTTATTTTTTTGGTCAAAGGATCTGAACCCTCTTCACTCCCCTCTTCCTCTCTTTCGGCTCTATTCGTGGAATAAAATAAAAAGAACAAATTCATTGTAAAGCCAATTGATTGGAGCATAGAGAAGGAAATGGCCTAATGTCGGCAAAGCTTTCATCTTTACCTTTGGGTTGTAGCTTCTTTGCTCCCGCCAAACAAAAGTATTGCTGAGCCCTTTCCAATGTAATCCACAACTCGTGAACACGTCATGTTTCAACGGAGAATACTACCCTCTCACGTTCATTTCTTACTATTCCTCTCATACAACAACGATTGAACTCACGCATTGACTGACTATAAAGGGCTATGAACATTTCAGCGTGTAAAGTATGTGTGAGAGCAAGACCACTCTACAAAACATCTCATTCATGACTTGGATCGTCTTCTATTCTATGGCTACTCAATATTAATCCTTTTATAAGCTACTATTATACACTTGTCTACACGACTGCCTTCATTTGAACTCACGGAGGTGTTCACCTGTTTCTTTGTCTCCTCCTTTGATTCCTCATCCCGGGTCTCCCTCTCTTGGTTGGAAAGTCCAGGGCTATACAGGTTGTGGGCTGTGTATGCCTCTTCAAACCATATACGCCACATCAAGCTACTGCAATAGAACACAAAACTAATTCGCCATTCGTAAAATTCTTCACTGATTTTACAGACACCTGCGGAATTAGAATTCATACAATTTAGTTCAATCACGGAATATGAGAACGCTTTGTTAAATTAACATGCATTGAACTTGGTTTAGAGCAAGTTAGCTTCAGCTCTGCTTTCTACAAAGAAAATAGCCATAATGGATGCATCCTATTTCAGTATTTTGACATTCACATTCAACTATGTCTCATATCCCTAATGCCAACTGCGGTAGAGCAATAAAGTTTAATATAACGAAAGAATCCCATTCCCAGTAAAATCTAATACACCTGATCTCTAAAGAGTAGCAGCAATCTAATCACTCCAAATTTCAACATCCTCTCAACCTTCAATTCCATCCTCTGAACAAGATCCTAAAAGCTGGGGATATTTTGACAATAGGAACAAAAAGGGAGATACCAAAGAATAAAAGCAGCCAGTCGGTGGAGGATCGGGGAAAGCACAAAGCATCCACCCGTGATTCCAATATATGATGTTAAAAAAACAAAAGCAAAATTGATAGGCTTTTCAAACATTAAAGTTCCACCACATTGAGCCTCCCACTCAGCGATGCCCAAACACCGACAAGATCGCCAACCAAATTAATGAAATAAAAGAAGATAGAGATACTAGATTACTTACCAAAGTATGTTTCAGTCCTTGAAAATGACTGATTTTGCAAGCCGCATCAATGGCTGCAAGCAATCGGAGGCAAATTTTCGGGCAAACAAATAAGAATCTGACTGATTTGATTCCCGTAATCGATAAATGAGCTCTTTTGATACTTCTGCAGGCCGGTAGGTGTAAGGGTGGCCATTCACTGTACCAGTCCAATTAACTCGCGTAAGCGTGTATTTGGTGCAACCATCGGGATCCGCCATCGATAACAGGGTAGGAAAATAATGTTCTTCAGGGTAGCAATCGTTGTAACAGGGTAATTTGAATTTCCTCCATAGAGCGCGGTCTTTGGTCACCACCAATGCATGCCGTCGAGTGAGCGCGAAAAACTGAGATCCTACACGGAATTGTTCGAATGACACCTCAGGCGTCATCACAAATCGACCTCTGGCAATGTATCGCTTCCAAAGACGAGGCTCATTGGAGATAATCTCTATGAAACTCCTGTACCTCTCCCGAACACCCAGACGAGGCAAGGCAGAATTGGATTCAGACGAGGTCAGATCGAATGTAGATGATACAAACAGGGAACCATACACATATCTGAAAGAGTGGAGAGGTATACAGTGTTGGGAGAGGACGACAAAGTAGGCATTGGCGGGGTCGTCGAGGAGGGCAGTTGCCAGAAGTCGGCGCGTTGCAGAGATGAGAGTGGGAGACGCACGGTAGGTGCGCTTCGCCGGGATAAATCGCCCTCGGAAAACACCGCTGGTAGGGCGCGTGACATTCACAGTGGGATCCGCATGAACGTAGATGTTGTACAGATTGGCGGGGATGCCGTCGAAGAAGCGATCCCAAAGAGGAGCAAAATGTAGGTCAGAGTTTGTGAGGAAGAGAAAAGCAAGCTTGAGCTTAGGTTTTTTTGAGGAAGAAAGATGGAAAACTTTGGAGGGATTGTTGGCGTTGGAGGAAGATAATGAAGCGGCACGATTAAAGAGAGATATATCATCAAGTTCGTCGTCGAGGGAAATGGGGACGGAAGTGCGGCGAGGAGGAAGGATACGAGGGGCGAGTAAGAAGACGATAGGCAGAGAAAGGAGAAGAGCGAAAGTGAGAACAAATGGGTTGGAGTACATTTGAAGCAGCTAGAAGCAAACCCTACGGAAAGAAATCGAAGAGGAAAGTGGAAAGAAAGGATGCGAAACTCGCGGGGACGAAATGTGGGATTAATGGTCAGAGAGCGAGAAAGGAAAGGCGGGAAATTTGGGTAGAAAGAGGGAAACAGAGTGTGAGAAGAAAGGGACTGGAATTGTGGAATATTCAGCGCAAGAAAGACGAAAGACAGGAGAGAGGGAGGGAAATGAGAATTGGAGCTTCTGGTTCTGTGAAATAGGCAGAGGGGGGAGAAGGAAGTGAACTGATAAGGGCGGATGAATCTGATGATGGGGACACAATGACCCAAATGACATCAGTGAAATTGTGCCAGGGGCATGGGTCAGTGGGGCCTTGGGTATTAGGGTTTATTTTCTTTAGGAAAAAAAAAAAACTGGGCCAACAAGTGATTGGGCTATAATACATTGTATTCTTTGTCACTTATTTTAAAGCCTAAACTATATTTTGTTAGGACTTAGCAAATTAGAAGCTAATAAAGGTTAGTCCAGTTGGTAAAGAGTTGAATTATATTCCCTCTAGTTCTAATTATAGGAACATATTTTAGAGTTGATGTTGGTCTTAATTATAAGACCAATTTTTAAATTTTATCACTTTTTCCCTAAAATACCCTTATTGATATTTTCTCAATAATAATTAAAGACAATAATAATTTAATAATACACATATATATTCTATAAAGTAAATAATGCTTGCAACTCATTAATGTCATATGCACCTCAATTATACTGTCTTTTTTATAAAATAATTTTGAGCAATTTTTGTCATATTTTTTCCCATATCACTCCTACTAATACTTCCTCCACAATAATTAATTTAACAACACGCTTTTAGACCCTTTGGGATGGTTTCAAACCTCGATGTCACTAAGCAAAAAGTCCTTTTTTCACGCGTAAGGTGATTGAAATCTAACCCTAACGGGAATGAGCAACGACGAAATGACAAGATGAGGTGCTCCGGGCACCCCCATTTAGAAAGAAGGGTCGAAGGTTTTGGGCCTGTAGCTTTCCCCGTCCCCCCTTCGTCGGGTGGTGCTTGTGTGTGGGGTGTGCCACCTGAAATCCTTGAAGCTCTCGCCTTACCAACGAGCCGACAGCTGATGGCTGTTGGTCACGACTACCACCAAAAAGCTCCAATGAAGATGAATATTTCACATGGAGGAGTGTGCATCTGTATGTTGGGTGTTCTTCTGTCGTGCGACCCGGCGGCTTATGTGCGACCTGTGGCCCACGCCTCCTATTTGTTCAGGGCGGGCGGCGTGAACTCTGATTCGATCCGGGTATTCAATCCCGCCGCTGAGATGCTCAGTTGACTCCTTAACCTTGATAGGAAGATGGCTTATTCAATACATCTTCTTCATTATGTTTCTTCATTTCTTTTTTTTTTAAAAAAATCCATTTATATATTGTGTCTCTTCTTCTGCTCAGTGACAATTTGTGTTGTTGTTATTTGTTTTATCTGTAATTTAATCTTGTTTTTCATAATATAAAATAAGCAAAAAAATGAATCAAATTCGTTCATTTGTATATTATAAGGGTTCTAAAAATATAGGTAAAAACGGATTGAGTTTTAAAGGTGAAAGAAGAGCAATGTATATTGTTCGAGGCATGTCTGCTGAAGATTTAAACGAGAAGATCCGTCGAAAGTTAAAGCTGCAATCAAATCAGGTAATATCTTCAGTGATGGGTAGAGTTCCTTGTGGAAACCGCAAATATGCGGGTTTTGAGATATCTGATGATGAGGATGTGGATGTGGATGTTTTTGTTCAAACATTCGACGAAAAAATGCTACATCCCAATTTGCTGAGTTATATGTGGATATTGAGACGCCAGAGGATGGTGTATCAATACTGACTCATGGACTCCATCAGTTCCATGATATGGCTAATTCTGGTACACCTCAGCCAACACAATCAACGGTTGCGCTTGGAGAAGAAAATGACTATATGGTAGATGAACCTGACAATGAGGAGGAGCAACAGAAGAAGATGAAGACACTTTATTGTATAATGTGTTGGATATGCTTAGTTTTGATGATGTCTTATATAGATGTCATTATTAAGAGCAAAAAGTTTGTATACTACATTTATCTTCTACTTTGACAAAGTCTTATATTTAATGTAGATGTGAAGTTTAATATTGAAGAATGATCAAGAAAGTAGATTGAAGAAAGAAGTTCTTGTACACAATATAATGAGAATATCATAATGTCAAGGAAGCAAGAAGTTATCAAAGGATTTTGGGAATAATCAAGAAGAAGAGGAAATATGGAAGAAGGTAGAACTTGCAGAGAATAATGAGTCTAAGTTGAATGATGGAGAACGATCAACTAGAAGATCAATAAAAAAGTATTGAATTAGAGAAAGAAATTTAATCAAAGAAGATGTGAAGTCAAATGATAAAGAATGATCAAGAGAAGAGAAGAAAGAAAGAATTGAATTGTGGAACATGATCAAGAGAAGAAGAGAAGAAAAGAAAGAAAGAATTGAATTGTGGAAAATGATCAAGAGAAGAAAAGAAAGAAAGAGTTGAATTATGGAGAATGATCATGAGAAGAAGAAAGGAAGGAAGAACTTGCACAATGTAGTGGAATATCATTATTCAAGTTCATATATTGATGCTAGAAGTCTCCAAGATCATATGAAAGTCGGAATGGGTCAATTCGGAGTTAAAACCAGCAAAAAATCAGCTTCAGGATGAGAAAACTCGAGTTCAAATCTAAAAACTCGAGTTTCCAACTTCTCTACAATGATTTGCTCCTCTGATATGAGAAAACTCGAGTTTAGAACACAAAACTCGAGTTTGGAACTTAAAACTCGAGTTAATCTCTAACTGACTCGAGTTTGTAATGTCTTCAACATCTCTGATGTCTCTGGACAGGGAAAACTAGAGTTTTCAAATAGAAACTTGAGTTTATAGAGGTCTTCAGCAACTCTGTTTCACGTTTCACTTGGGCGACATTTGGTAATTAGATGATATCTTCTAAATCAGAAATCGGATTGAGGTGAAACCAGTGGCATATGAAACTAGACTCCAAATGCGTCATTTTGATATAAAATCTAAGCCAAAAGGAGTTCCGATCAAGGAGCTATGAATTATGGAAGTTGACAGTGAAATCAACGTCACACAGCAGACCAAGCTTCAATGTTTTGAGTGTATCTCACAAACTACAAATCCAATGAAGCTGAAATTGGTGACATATGAAAATATACTCAAAGGGATTTCCATCAAGATTTGAACCAACTAAAACGGAGTTCAGACCAGGGAGATATGGCCTTCGAAAGTGGACGATCAGTTCAAAAAGTTGCAAAAATGCTCAACGAGTCCAAACTCGAGTCATTAAGTTGGAAACTCGAGTTTCCATCACACAGAGAGCAATGAACGTCAAAGCATCCTCAAAAATCAAGTTTGTGAGACCAAAACTCGAGTTTCCATCAGACAGAGAGCAATCTTGAGTAAAGCAACAACCTCTAAACTCGAGTTTACAAATGCAAACTCGAGTTTGCACCTCTACTTCAGAAAATCACCGTGTCAAAAATCTCGTTTCTCATCAAGAACATCCAGATGAATACCCAAATAATTTATAATATTTTTTAACATTATTTTTATCATTTGTGTACATGTTTCAGATGATCAAAGGTTGTTAAACTGAAGATCAAGGGTAAAGTAAATGCTGATGTCATAGCTGGTTCAGAAAACGAAGTTCTAATGGCTAGTTCTATCTAAGTCTAACGGCTATATTTCTTTATCCAACAGTCATTGAATCTTCTCAACAGTCATAAATTGCATTTACCTATAAAAGAAGACAGAAAGAGCAAGAGACACAAGCCTACATCTTCAAAATGCTCATACTCTGATATTCAGATTATTTACTCTATGTTTTCAATGTTTACATAGCTTATCATAGAGAGTGAAATGATTTGTATTGTACATCAGTGTTTATCCATTCACTTCTAAGAGAGAAGATTTATTGTAATCATCCTATCATTCTATCTAAGAGTTACTCAAGATTGGGTGATCTGAGTGGAAAACCCATTGTATTGATTACAACTTGTAAGGGGAGTGGATCCTAGTGAGAGGATTACTTCGATACAGAGTGTGTAATCAAGTGGGTGTATTGATTACAGTTTGTAAGGGGGAGTGAATCCTAGTGAAAGGATTACTTTAAGTACAGAACGTGTAATCAAGTTGAAAGAAGATAGTGGATTGAAAATCTCAAGTGGAGCTTGGGGACTGGATGTAGGTCAAGGATTGGGCCGAACCAGTATAAATCACGCTTGCATATTCTCTTCCCTTATCTCTTATATTTCCAAGATATGTTTATTTGAATATCTAACTGTTGATTTAGAAAACGCAAGATTTTCAAAGTATCAAGTTTTTAATCAGACACTCAATTCACCCCCCCTCTTGGGTGATAGCTAGGTCTTTCATAATGACCATGATCAAAATGATAGTGATGCAGATGACGAATATCATGGTAATGTCTTGTCACAACAGACTGGTATGTTACAATCCTCAGGTTAGTTACGGAGTTGTATTATTATATAATTTAGTTTTTTATTAGTTACCCTGTTTTCTCATAAAATGTATTACGTGTGAATATGCGAGATACTACACCGTTTTGGAATGACATTCCGCATTATGAAGCTGTTGTTGAAGATTACCCACATGAGGATATACTGGATGTGGAAGGGTTGGGACAGGGTCCCTGGGCAAGAAGAGATGGATTTTATCTGAAACAAGAGTTTGGGTCCAAGAATGATGTGCAAGCCGCAATAAAACACTATTGCATGAAGGAACATCATAAAGCTGTAGTGGTTGAGAGTACTACAACCAAGTTGTCAATGAAACGTCAGAATCATGAGCAAGGTTGCGATTGGAGAGTAAGAGCAATTAAACCGAAGAATAAAAACACTTGGGCGATAACTAAATGGGTTGGAAATCATAGATGTGTGAGCAAAATTCTCTCCCAATATCACAAACAACTTGATTCTGAAATTATTTCCGAGGCCATAATAGGTATGATGCACAATACCATTTGATAATTTGTGAATTTATTTGTGTTTATCAGTGAACATAAATAACATTCCTAGTGTACACTTTTTGTTATTGGCTTTGCAGACATGGTCAAGGAAACACCTTCGGTACCTGTGATCATGATATAAGAAAGGGTGACTGGAGTGTTTGGTTATCATGTTTCATACAGGAAGGCATGGAAGACAAAACAAAAAGCAATAACTAAGATTTACGGTGATTGGGATGAGTCATATGCGTTCCTGCCAAGATGGTTCGAGTACATGTTGCAATTTGCCCCGGGATCTGTTTATAATATTCAACATGGACCGTATATTGTTAATCGACGGGTTGTTAATGGGATTAAGGTGTTTCAACGTTCATTTTGGACCTTCAGTCAATGTCGTGAGGCGTTCGAATGGTGCAAACCGGTCATACAGGTTGACGGTACACATTTATAAGGTAAGTATAAGGTGACATTATTGATTGCCGCCGCCCAAGATGGAAATAATGAGATCCTGCCAATTGCATTTGCAATTGTTGAAAGCGAAACTAAGGAAGCATGGGAGTATTTTTTGTCTTCCATACGACTGTATGTGACAAATAAGGTTGGTATATGTCTTATTTCTGATCGTCACAAAAGTATAATATCAGTAGTCAGCAATGAGGCCATTGGTTGGCAGCCCCCTAATGCGTACCATGTGTTTTGCATTCGTCATGTTGCAAGTAATTTTAATACCCGCTTCAAGGACCAGGTGTTGACGAAAACTTTAATGAAATTAGGTAATATAGTCGAACTGATGTAGCAGTCTCCGTTCAATTTTGTATTTACTATAACTGTATAATGTTGTGACTTTCTGTCTTTTTTACAGGGTATGTTCCAAACAAAATACACTTTGATGCTTTGTATGCCCGGCCTCATAGCTTCATGAGTGAAGTGGCTGCATGGATTGAAAGAATTCCAAAAGAGAAATGGTGTTGGAGTTATGATGAGGATGGACAAAGATATGGTCATATGACAACCAACTTGTCTGAATCAATCAATAAGGTTTTCAGGGGAGCGAGGAACATGCCCATAACATCGTTGGTGAAATGCACCTATAGTCAACTTGTTCGTTACTGGGTCAACAGAGGGACCAAAGCACAAAAAG
The DNA here is from genome assembly GCA_025563575.1 of Acacia pycnantha. NCBI lineage: Eukaryota > Viridiplantae > Streptophyta > Magnoliopsida > Fabales > Fabaceae > Acacia > Acacia pycnantha. The sequence continues at coordinate 109,850 of JAMWYP010000414.1, read as the reverse complement.
ATGCAATGAACGAAATGCATTTTTCGAGTGTTATTGGAGAAGCCATGACAAAGAATGGAGAACGAGCTACATTGATGCGTGTAAGAGAGTTCAATGTGGCGCGTACCACGTTTGAAGTAGATGATCATGCCGAGACATACTCGGTGAACTTGAGCCAGGGGAAATGCCAGTGTGGCAAGTTTCAGGCATTCAAATTCCCATGCAGTCATGTAATTGCTGCATGTTCGGCGGTATCCCATGATCCATATCAGTACGTGGATCCAGTATTCTCAATCTACAACATTATGAATGTTTACTCTTCATCATTTCAACCGATTGGTAGCGAACAAGGAATACCGCCTTCTTCCGGACCAAAGATTATCCCCGATGAATCAAAATTGTGTGGTAAGGGCGCCCTCCATCTACACGCATTCGCAATGAAATGGATGAGGTGAAGGTCCAACCTAGCTCTAGTCGAACAAGATGTGGTATATGTAAACAGTTTGGACATAATAAACATTCGTGTCCTACGAAGCTCGCAGCTAATTAGTTCAAAGTTGCTTTCCTATTTGCTACCATATGTGCCTTCAAATGAGATGTAGTAATTTCAAGGAAAAATAGTAAATAAAAGATGTGTTTTTGGTGAGAAGCGATTGCAGCTGCCCCTTCTTGGCAAAATAAACGATGCGTTTTTGGGAAAGCAAGGTCAACGCGGGAATCCTAGCTTGACTCTGTGTTCACTTTTCCTGTCTCCCGGAAACAATGACAACACATGCGTTCCGATGTAGGCATCGAAATTGCAAAGGTGGTCCATATCTGATTCTGGTTCATAATTGTTGATGATGAATTTGGAAGGGAAGAGGATGAACAGTTGATCAAGGTGGTGGTTTTTTCTATGGGAGGGTATTTTGGTATTTTCAAATGGCGTGGGGACTAATTGCAGATTTTACTAGTCCGTAAAACTTTCTTACGCCTCTTATTCTCGTCCCCGTCACCCGCCACCAACTGCATTATTTTGGGAAATAGTTTGAAATTTGATTTATTTTGATAAATATTTTTTTTAAAAAAATTAGATTGGTCAAAAAGCCTTCCGATATTGTCCATAAAAAAGATTTAAAAAAATTCTAGATTATTCTCAAGCCGCATAATTATATGTTCGCATGATCATCTCAGTAATCTATTTGTACACCTTCAGAGGGCGGAGAATTTTTTGTGCATATTGCTGTTTTACCTGGCGGGGGTTTCGCGCTCGCACTTCAGATCTAGATTCGTCTGCTGCATTTTGGGCAACACAGAATTTTGGGATTGTTGATTGAAAGGAGAAGAAGAAAGCATGTTTCGGAGGGCCCCCAAAAGAAGTGACAACACCAAGTACTACGAGATTCTGGGCGTCTCTAAGGACGCATCCCAGGATGATTTGAAGAAGGCTTACAAAAAAGCCGCCATAAAGAACCACCCCGACAAGGGCGGTGATCCCGAGAAGGTAAATTTCTCGCTTTGGTTCAATCTTTGATTATAAGTCGGGTTTTATTTTGATGTTTACACGAGAATTGGCTTGATACTAAGAGTTTATCTTCAAAACTTACTCCAAAAGTCAAAGATTTTGGTTGTCATGAGTGATTCTGTTGCTCTTCTAGATGTTTACCTTCTTATACTTGTCTTGATCAATTATGCATGCGCTATGCAGCAATTTTTGCCGTCTAATGTCGAGATATTGTGTGGACATGTTATTGATGGATTTGGGTTCGTAGATGATATGGTTAACGACTATTTATTACCGTAATCGGATTTTATTTTCTCTTAATCGAGGCAGCAGGCAATTCGTTTTGTGATTTTATGTTGTAGATGATGTTACGAACCCGTCTTATTTTTATAAGAATCTTCATCTTTCTTAGTCAATTGTGTAGTTTGTGTCCAAGCTCAGGGAGTTCCAACCTGAGCCACAGATAACCTGTAAGATAGCTGAATATAATGAACATGGCTTGACTTGTTTTTGCTGTAGTTCAAAGAGCTGGCACAAGCTTATGATGTTCTGAGTGACCCTGAGAAACGTGAAATGTATGATCAATATGGTGAAGATGCGCTCAAGGAAGGAATGGGAGGCGGGAGCGGAGTTCATGATCCGTTTGACATCTTTCAGTCTTTCTTTGGCGGGAGTCCTTTTGGAGGTATAAGAGAATCCCTTTAGTCAGGGGCCTATACATATTAGGTTTGTTTGTGTCGAGTAAAAATTCGAGAGCTGTTACTGAGTTATGTTATGCTCTGTGAACAGGTGGTGGCAGTAGAGGACGAAGGCAGAGACGGGGAGAAGATGTTGTTCACCCCTTCAAGGTCTCCTTGGAGGACCTTTACCTCGGGACTTCTAAGAAGCTTTCCTTGTCACGAAATGTCTTGTGTTCAAAGTGCAATGGGTTAGTATCATGAGAGAGGATTTCACTCATAAGCAAATTACTGGGCATTTTGAACAGTTGGATCTCTTATGCAAATACTTGTTCGATATAAAATTGCAGGAAAGGTTCAAAATCTGGTGCTTCATTGAAGTGTGCGGGTTGTCAAGGTACTGGTATGAAGGTTTCTCTTAGGCATCTCGGCCCCTCTATGATACAGCAATTGCAGCATCCTTGCAATGAATGTAAGGGTACTGGAGAAACTATCAATGATAAGGACCGTTGCCCACAGTGCAAAGGGGAGAAGGTTGTTCAAGAGAAGAAAGTACTGGAAGTTATAGTGGAGAAGGGAATGCAGAATGGACAGAAAATTACATTCCCTGGTGAAGCAGATGAGGCGGTAAGATTGAAATCTTGTTCTGTATGTGAGTAGAAGGGATTATTGAGTTGATACTGATTTTTTGCTGTTTGCAATTTACAGCCAGATACGATAACAGGGGACATAGTGTTTGTCCTTCAGCAGAAGGAACACCCCAAGTTTAGGAGGAAGGGTGAAGATCTTTTTGTAGAGCACACTTTGTCCCTTGCGGAGGCTTTATGTGGCTTTCAATTTGTGCTGACTCACCTGGATGGCAGGCAGCTCCTCATCAAATCAAACCCAGGGGAAGTTGTCAAGCCTGGTATGTTTCTGATTCAGGATTTTATTTCCTGTCCATGTTTTTAGTTATGCTGGGTGATTGATTGTAAATGTTGGTCTTGTGTGTGCTCCATATGTAGATTCATACAAGGCAATTAATGACGAAGGAATGCCGATGTACCAGAGGCCATTCATGAAGGGAAATCTTTACATTCACTTTACTGTAGATTTCCCAGATTCTCTGAATCCCGGCCAAGTCAAAGAGTTGGAGGGTGTTCTGCCGCCTGGGCCTTCAACACAGTTGACGGACATGGAGCTGGATGAATGTGAGGAGACTACACTTCATGATGTCAACATTGAGGAGGAAATGAGGAGGAAGCGACAAGCACAGCAGGAGGCATATGATGAGGATGAGGATATGCCTGGTGGCGCTCAGAGAGTGCAATGCGCCCAGCAGTGATGAATTTGCGGGATTAGAGTCCAAGTTATGATCCCCATAACTTTTAGTCGTCATAATGTGAAGCCAATTGTCTTAGGAATTTTGAGAGTATTTTAGTACTTAAAAAGTTTTTTTTCCTTTTATTTTCTTGGGCAACATTTCTATTGTGAAATTCTCAATGTATTGCATTTTTTCACTTTTTGTTAGGTAGCCTCTGTATACCAAACTTTCTTCATCAGGCCTCCACAAGGTGGAACCAGTTATGGTGCCCTATAAGCTCAGCCTACTTGGATTGTCCAGATTTTTTTTATAGAAATTATTTGAATGTGTAAATAATTTAAAATAAAGAAAATCTTTTAATTAACACTTTTTCAAAAAAAATATATTATTTTATTTAAAAATCATCTCTTAAAAAAAATTAAATCTCGATAGTCTAGATTCTATTTGGATGGTCTATTCCTTTAGACCTTTGCTGGTGGCTGTCAGGTGTGATTGGCATGTCCTTACCATCTTCCACCCTGTGTGGGATTCCCAAAGACGATGGTTTTATCTAGGTTACTCTACTAATGCCAAGTTATATTCAGGAATAGAGGCTGAAAAAATGGCATTAAAGGGGGACAAGATGCTACCTCATTTTATTAGGGAACGAAATGTGTAATTTCAGATTTTAATGCTGAATCAACTTTTGATTAATTACTCAATGGTGTTTAATTTTTCTTCCATGTTATTTACCCGAGATTGCTTGAGACTTCACAAGAGACGTATTTGTCCGTGTCAAGAAGAAAATAGCTAATCGATAACCAACATGTTTAATCCCCTCTTTGTTTTGCATCACACCGTGTTTGGAATTTGGTAAACTTCGTATGCATCACGTTTGGGAAAAACACCAAAGTAGCAACTTTTGACAAAAATTATACTTAATCGCAGCAGTTTCACAAAATTTTTCCAAAATAAGGCAATCAAAGGCGTCAGTTGACTGACGCCTCTGACAGACTGACGCCACCTCAACATGTGGCGTCAGTCAATTGACGCCGTTAGAGAACTGACGCCTCTGACGGCGTCAGTACCCTGGCGCCAGGCCCCACCCCACCCCCACCCGTGACCCCCCCCCCCAATTCCCCATCCGTGACCTCCCCAATTCCCCACCCGTGACACCCCCTCTATTTAGGTCATCTATTAAGGTCCTTCCCTCTCTCACACCATTCACTCACTCTCCCTCATTCACTCCTTGCTTCATCTGCAAAGCTCCCTTCGTCCTCCATCTCCCTCATTTTGTTTCCCCAATTCCCCATCCGTGACCTCCCCAATTCCCCACCCGTGACACCCCCTCTATTTAGGTCATCTATTAAGGTCCTTCCCTCTCTCACACCATTCACTCACTCTCCCTCATTCACTCCTTGCTTCATCTGCAAAGCTCCATTCGTCCTCCATCTCCCTCATTTTGTTTCTTCATTTCTGTTTTTGCAAAAAAATGAATCAAATTCGTTCATTTGTATATTATAATGGTTCTAAAAATATTGTTGCAAACGGATTGAGCTTTGAAGGTGAAAGAAAAGTAATGTATATTATTCGAGGCATGTCTGTTGAAGATTTAATTCAAAAGATCCGTCAAAAGTTAAAGCTGCAACAAAATCAGGTAATATCTTCAGTGACGGGTAGAGTTCCGTGTGGAAACCGCAAATATGCAGGTTTTGAGATATCTGATGATGTGGATGTGGATGTGGATGTTTTTGTGCAAACATTCGAGGAAAACCCTACGTCCCAATTTGCTGAGTTGTATATGGATATTGAGATGTCAGAGGAGGGTGTAGCCAGGGGCGGAGCCAGGATTTGAAATTAGGGGGCGAAAATTACAAAAAGAATACATTGGAGTCAACATTTGAAATTAGGGGGAGAAAATTATAGAATTGGACCTAAAATTTTAGGAAATTATATTTTAGCCTCATATATATTTCAATATTTTCCTTTTAGTCTCTCCATTAAACTTGTACAAGGGACTAAAGTGAAAATATTAAAAATTTATAAGACTAAAATACAATTTCCTAAAATTTTGGGTCGGCTTTTGTAAATTTAGGGGGTGCGGGGCCACCCCTAGCACCCCCTGACTCCGCCCCTGGGTGTAGCAATACCGACTCAATCAACTGTTGTGCATGGAGAAGAAATTGACTATATGGTAGATGAAGAACCTGACAATGAGGAAGAGGATGAAGACACTTTATTGGCTAATGACCATGATCATAATGATAGTGATACAGATGACGAATATCATGATAATCCCATGTCACAACAAACTTGTATGTTATCATTAGGTTAGTTACGGAGTTTGTATTATTATTTAAATTATTTTGTTGATTACGTTGTTTTCGCATAAATTGTATTATGTGTGAATATACAGATGTTACACCGTTTTGGAATGACATTCCTCATTATGAGGCTGTTGATGAAGATTACCCGCATGAGGATATACTGGCTGTGGAAGGCTTGAGCCAGGGTCCATGGGCAAAAGGAGATGGATTATATCCGAAACAAGAGTTTGGGTCCAAGAATGATGTGCAAGCCGCAATAAAACATTATTGCATGAAGGAACATCATGAAGCTCAAGTGGTTGAGAGTACTACAACCAAGTTCTCAATGAAATGTCGGAATCACGACCAAGGTTGCGATTGGAGAGTAAGAGCAATTAAACCGAAGAATAGCAACACTTGGGTGGTAACTAAATGGGTTGAAAACCATAGTTGTGTGAGCAGAATTCTCTCATAAGATCACAAACAACTTGATTCTAAAATTATTTCCGAGGCCATAATAGGTACGATGCACAATACCATTTGATATTTTGTGAATTTATTTGTGTTTATCAGTAAACATAAATAACATTCCTAGTGTACACTTTTTGCAGACATGGTCAAGGAATCACCTTCGGTACCTGTGATCATGATACAAGAAAGGGTGACTGCAGTGTTTGGTTATCATGTTTCGTACAGGAAGGCATGGAAGGCAAAACAAAAAGCAATAGCTAAGATTTATGGTGATTGGGAAGAGTCATATGCGTTCCTGCCAAGATGGTAGACCGACTAAGAGTCCAGTTGGTGCGCCAGGACCAGGCTCCGCAACTCGGCCAAACTCTCTAAGTGCTCCAAGTAACTGGTCACAAATGGCTTGAACTTGCGTCTTGCTGAATTGGGCAGCAAATTGTGGAGAATTCATCCACCAAATCCACTCTACACCATCTACCTGCATTTATCCAGTAAAATTAAAAAGAACAATGAAACTAAGTTATTGGTCTTATCTAAAAACGAAAGCAAGATCAATACATACCATATGCCCGATCCTGGTGACCTGCCTCATCATGTACCGTCTAGTGTGTGTGAAAAACCAAGTCATGTACTCGGAGTTTGGGGAAATCGGCCCCTCTGATGGATATGTAGTCTCGATGAGCTCATGTCTTGTGTTCCACCACTGAATAAATGGATCCAGCTTGACCTCCCAATCATCAGTCATCTTACCACGTAAGGTAAGATCATGTGCACCCTTAAGTTGTGCAGCCGGGCGAGGGATGTGTTGCTACATGCCAAATTGCAGCATGCAGCGATCGGGCTGGTGCATCTCGAAAATGTGGAAAGCAAGTACGGGTGTCACCGCCCTCCACATGTCCTGCGTGTGCGCATCTGCACCCATAAACTCATATCTGGCGTCCCTATATGGCTCCCAGTTCACCTGTACATGTAACCAAATGCGAATTAGTTTACTCTTTTTGTTCCCTACTATCAAATTTATTATACATACATTGTCTCGACCCATCTGGTCAAGCTCTATCCGATATGTCTTTAGATCACGTCTCAATAATCGCACATTATTGAACCTGCAATATGTAAATCAATAACATTAGTTAAACGACTTGCAAATATTAATTACATCATACTGCTTCCATACCTGCGTCCGTAATGATCATCTGCGTCACTGGGCGGTGGAATGGGAGGTGATATGGCCGGAATTCGGGACCATGCCCATATTCGAATAACAACAAACAACCCCAATGTTTGTTTGTGAAGGCGACGTGGCCTGATATAGCTCGCAAAATAGCATAGCGAGTACAGCAGAACCCCAACTGTATGTAGCAGTCTCTGCAAGGTCACCACCCAGTAATTTTATAAATCAGCAAGGGACCTCTGTGCTGGACTTGTCACACAGCAACAATCCACCGAATAGGCGCGTGAGGTAAGCACGTGTGTACACAAGTGACCTCAACGCAGCCGAGTGCTCCTCCCGATGGGCCCAATGAGTGTCAAACCACTCAACCTTATGTTTCCGCCTGGTCAAATGAGTTGGGAGTGGAGGTCGACCCATGTATTGCTTTGCATAATCGCCGCCAGCTTGTCATGCGTCCGACCGAAACTACTTGACCCTCGGTGGACAAACCTAAATGCCATCTACATCCTGTAGAGTAATAGTCATCTCACCAACCGGCATATGGAAGGTGTGAGTCTCCGGCTCCACCTCTCAACCAAAGTAGAAATAAGGTATTTGTCAATCTACACCAACATAAACGTAGAGAACAAATATGTAAGGGTCTTATATTATCCGTATCATGTACAAACAACTTAATGCGTATAATTAATTACATGAAGAATTTTAAAACATACCGGGAGTCTCTTTATGCGAGACACGTGCCAGAAACCTGCACGCATAAGGTGCTGCTGCAAATCTACAGGGATGATATTTAGGTCCTTGACATCTCCTAAAGACCCGTGACATCTCCTAAAGACCCGTGTGAGGCTCGCCTCACCCTCAAAGAATTGCAGTCTCCTGTGTTCCACACAACTTGTGATCAGTGTGACTGCTGCACCTCCTCATTAAGAACTCCCCACTCTTTTGGGCCGGGCTCAATATTGTGAACGTGTTTGTCATCCATTTGACTAGTAAAAATTTACAATAACACACATTATTAAGTCACTAATAATTATTCTCTAAATAATTTATTACTAAATTAATTATTTGACTAATTATTATTATCTATTTAAACTTATCTAACTGATCTTAGGGTACTATAAATAATAATATACCACATATATTTCACAAAATATTTTTATTAATTCACTAATTATTCTTCTCACAAATTTCTTACATCAAATTTAGCAAAGCATAGTATTTTACATTTTATATATGAAATGATTAATTTACAAAATATTAAATGATTAGTCATCTATCTTAAGGTTTATAATTAACATACAAAATCACTAATTAATTAATTTACAAATTAGTCTTGTATCCTAAGGTTACTAATCAAATGCAAATATTTTAATTTCCTAAATTATTAATTATAATTATTATTTGCTCATTTTATTATTTATCATTATTAAGCATCTATCCTAGCGTTATACATTTATTAAGCATCTATAATAAATAAATGTACATAATTAAAATTTACATCAAATTGTTAAACAATAAACATAACAAAAAAAATTAAATATTACTTGTGCAAATGTGAAGTCAAGAGTGTGAGAGAATTTGAGCCTCCTTCTTCTTCCTTCCAGTGATTCTCAAAGTTTCTCAGCCTCTCTCAGCATTTTCTTAGCTTCAGCAAAAGAGTAAAAAAAAAAAGAAGAAAACGGAGAACAGAAGAAGTTTTCAGAATGAAGAAAATGTGAGGAGTGAATTGGATGAGGAAGAGGAAAGGAAAATGAAGACGAAGAGGGAAGAGTAAATGTAAAGGGGAAATCAAATGAGTGAAGAGAGTGAATTGGATGAGGAAGAGGAGAGGAAAATGAAGAGGAAGAGGGAAGGTTATGAAATGAGTGAAGAGAAGTGATTTGGGGAGGGGGGCCGTGTGTGTTGTATATGTGGGGGGGTGGAGTGTTGGGGGGCCGGGGTGATTTTTGTTGGGGGGTGTGGAATGTTGGGGGTGGGGGCGGGGTATTTTTGTGTGGGGGTGGGGGAGGGCGTGTGTGTGTGTGCTGGGTGTTGGGGGTGGGTGGGGGGCCGGTTGGGGGAGGGGGGACGTGTGTGTGTGCTGGGGTGGTAAGGGGGAGTGGGGGCCGGTTGGGAGGGGAACGGTCAGGAATTTTGACACAATGTCAGGATTCCTGAAGCGTCAGGAATCCTGTCCTGACACGTCAGGGATTCCCGATCGGCGTCGAGAGATCGACGCCTGACGGCGTCGATGGACCGACGCCACCTGTTAGAGGCGTTAGTTTTCGACGCCGTCGAGCGTCGATCAATCGACGCTTTGACTGCCTTATTTTGGAAAAAAATTTATGAAACTGCTCCGATTAGGTATAGTTTTTGTTAAAACTTAAAAGTTGCTATTTTGGTGCTTTTCCCATGGCGCTTGCTTTTGAACCGTACGAGTGCACAAAAAAACACAAAAAAAACCTAGATGAATGACAACTTGATTTATTCAACCAGGATCAGGATCAGGATCAATTCCCTCTGAGCCGTTATGACTACTACGTTTTCGTTTAGATAGAAATAGAATAGAAACAATGAAATGTGCTCTAACAAAACGATGCTTCTTTAAGATCCAATACACCTGCCTGACTGGGAATATCGTAGGGCTTTCCATAGGATTTCGTTTTTTACAATACATCCAAAATTATACCCTGTTCACAAGTCACAACTACGCTTCTCACAATATTTGTAGAAGCTTAGAAGTCAGGAGACATAATTATAGGACTAAGTTTGTATCGTATAATTTACACTACAAACTTAGTCCTATACTTAGCACCCGAGGGGATATCTTAAATATTACTTTGAAATGACACGTGGAAACATAGACAGACAAGGCTTAGACAATGATCTTCAAACACGATTCATTTCCATGTTTAGCTAAATAAGGTAAATTGCTTGTTATTAAGGCTCCATATGACAAGTTAGCCAAGTGCGATTAACTTGGAAGATCATTCTGACCATTCAGAAAAGCACTCATCTGGCACATCTGAAGAATCAAAGGGTGCTCTGTTCTGAGTTTTTCTTCCTGTTGTCTAAAGAGGAAATTAAAAAAACCAAGAAGAAACTTAAAAGTTCAGACTTCGGAGGGACCAACAAAGGATAAAGATTATCATTTTAACTATGAAACACAGCTATGTAAGAAAAGAAAAACTTTTCTGTTTTTACTTCCTTTTTCCATCAATGTTATTTGACATTCCCCCGTCGTATCTTCTCGCCGATTTCTTTCCATATCCTTAAACTCCAAGCAAGTAACTGGCCCTCATAAGGCAACGAAATCGATTCTCCAATCGAGAGGCCAAACAAAAAGAAGAAGAAGCTAATGCATACCGTTAATTATTCACACAAGGGAGGGGAGTTGGAAATATACTCCCAAACTCCCTACAACCATGAAGATTCCCAACCAAAGGAAAGTCCAATCTTAGTCACGAGGAATATCCACCTTGTGCTGAAGATATCGAAATAACTGGGGGATTGTAAATACAGGCTTGTCCCTTGATTTGATACATAACTTTGCAACAGCTAGAAGGGTTTTTAACTCCCTAGAATCGTAATTGTCGCCCAGATCAGGGTCTACCATCTTATGAATGGAACTATAGAAGCGTGATTCCTGGATCCATTCTATTAGATCTGAACCTTCCATTTCTGAAGACTGACCAGTGACAAGCTCCAGTATGAAAACTCCCAATTGGTATATTATGTTACCACTTTTCTGCCTCATGCTGTCATCTGAAATGAAGTAGGTCGACATGAGACCACCAATGGCACGTAAATTGGTCTGTTATATTAGTTTACAAAGAGAATTCACCTTTTGAATTCGTCACCATAACGGGATTTCCAACACAAGTAAGAAGACCATAATCAGATAGCTGTGAACACAGAAGGTAAAGTCATTTAGCAGTGAATTACAGTTCTGGATTTGAGCCCTATCTTTGTCTTTGCCCTTTTGGCATTTCTACCAGACAGTAGCAGACGTCAGTGTCCAGAAAATGAGAGAGTTTGGCGCAAGAGAGAAGTTTTCCTTACTTTAGCTGTAAAATTATCATCTAACATGATATTGCTAGAGCTGATGGAGACATGACATAGTGGTTGTTCAACGAAAAGAAACAAGTATTCCTGCATCAAAATAGTCAGGTCAGTAGTGCCACTTGCCAGCATGAGAAAATTGCTGGAAGATATGAGTAGTTTTCAGCTTCTAAGGATGTGACTGCAATATTATTAATATCCCAGTTCAAATTCTAATTAATGAACGAATGTAACTGAAATGTTGAATCTCTATCCACTTGCTCAAAGTAGGTTTAGTTCTATAACATGCCAATGATCTCAGAATCTATCCATTTCAAAGAGTACCCCAACAAATACAGCAATGGATCGGAATGCTAAAAAGCTTGGCGGTTAAGGACATGCTTGCATAATATGGTGTGAGAAGTCATGAATATAGAGCTTACCAGGGCAGCCACAACATCAATAGCTATCTGTAACCTTGTCCTCCAATTTAAGGGTGTCTTCAGGGGATCTGCCAACATCCCATGAACAATATAATATCAGAATAGTGCAAACATCATCATGATGCCACCCCCCCCCCCCCCCAAAAAAAAATCCACTTTTCTTAAGTTACCATTCAGATGATCCTTTAAGCTTCCATTCTCTATGCTGTCAAAAATGAGCAATCTGCTAATATGCCCCATAGAAAATGTAAAAGTCAGATTTATTTGTATTTTACAACAACTGTGGCATGCATGATTGAGATAGCATTTATAATACAAAAAGCTACAAAAGGGTTCCCATTCATTCGTCAATATGTTTACCTCAAGACTACAAGTATCTATACGCGTCTTACATGCTACTAGGTAGTGGCAGGTTCATGTCAGACTAGAACCTTCATGGCAACCTCAATTACTACGACTACGGTTGTGGCTCGATATAAGATATTCGATATGTGAAGAGAAGTTTAGAGCTACTGATAATTACTAACTTCTGATCAAAGCATAGTGAAATTGAATAAAACATTAAAAAAAAATTGCATTTGGTATATGACCAAAACTGTGGTTGTGTGAAGCGGTAGATAGTCTTACTGGCACAAACCTCTTCTGATTCAAGGAAAATCCTTTGAGTGACAAAAGGTGTCGATGATGCAAGCGGCCCAAGAATTGCACTTCGCTGTAGAAACTGTCATCTGCTTGATCAAAATCCTTTATTTCTTTCACCAAACAAGCGCTACCATCTTCAAATTTGGCAGCATATGCAGCAACTTGAGAATTGCTATAGATAATTCTGTGAAAACCATCCGTTGCTCTTTTAACATCCTTGTATGAAAGTCGCCTCATAAAGTATATTCGATCTGAATTCAGGGCTTAAACAAGTTCAATAGATCCAGCCATAAACACCTAAAGTCACTAAGTTCGAGTTTTTAGTATACCTCTAATATCTAGTAAAAACAGAAAGCCCTGTGTTTTAAATCAACCATGGGAGCAAATTAAGATAGAAATTATCAGAGTTAGTAAAGAGAGCAACTTCCAGACTTTATTTCACTCACTGCAAACCAAATTATAGAAGTTTTCGAGCAATTAAAGCATAACACCTTCAGATCAGAGAAAAACATGATCGAACCAGCGCAAGGTGATTGTGTTCAAAACTACAGAAGTTGATAAAAATTAAAAAGGGAGCGGAAATTAAAAGGGGGAAATAAAGGAAGAAATTTAGTGAGATTAGTATACCAGAGCGAGATCGGCGAAGCCATTCAAGAAGGCGGCGGCGCAGCTTGCGGATCAAGGGATCCATGGGCATGAAAAAGTTGCGTTAACAGTGGTGAGCATGAAGATGACACCGTAAAATTCCATTTCAGGGTTAAAGAGGCTACTTTTATAGCACAAATCTGCAGAATCTTTTCACCTTCGGATGGGGGAGAGAGAGAGAAACAAAGAATGATGAAGGCCAAATGTGGGTCAGTAACTGATTAATCGGTAAAAAACACTATAAACGTCACTCTATAGGTTCTATTCCGTTAACGGTTAGTACTTTCAGTTGATAAACTTGACAGAGTTACTTACTAAAAGAGAAAGACTAGAACTAAAAGAGTAGAAGAGAGTATTATTTATGGCTGACAATAAAACGGCGTTGTCCTTTCCCGGCAAGGTCAGTTCATGATGATTTTCGTCGCGGACTTGCAGCTGCAGACCTGCAGTGCTGCACAATGAACCTCATAACTAACGGTGTGAGGGTTTTCTAGTTGAAGTGTTGAACCATAAAATTGACAAAAGGTTTGTCATCACTTGCATGACTTATAGTCTTCATGTCTCTTTCCTTTCCTCTTTCTTTTTCTTTTTCTTTTTTATTATTATTATTGTTGTTGTTATTGATGAGTAAAAATAGGAAATCATGACTCAAAAGTCAAAAGGATTAGAGTAGGACAGCCTTAAACATCAACAAAACATTTAGGGCGGCAAGTTGAAGTGTTCATTTTCGTTGGAGAAAAGTCCTGCTTCAAGTTTCCTGCTCATTGCTTTGGCCCAAAGAAAAAATAGCTCCAGCACATGTTCCCAAATAAAAGCCTCCAGGTTAAGTTCCTATAGCCAGCGTGTATGACTGTTTGTTGTGTAACAAATCAGTAATCAATCATTTAACTATATCCTTGAAAACTTGCTTGTAATACCCGGTTTAGTGAAAAACGGGTCGGTTCAAATTCACCCATCAACAAATACATAATATCTTTTTTTTTTTGCTCAAAACAAATACATAATATCAATGATCATTTCATAGTATTTCCTTACTTTTCATTTATACATGGTTGATTGATTTAGCTATCAAATTTATAAATGATTTGATTGTTTCTTAAATTTCTTAATTGCCTTTTTGAGTTTTTCTTCTACGGACTATGTTAGAGACTGTCAACTCTTTTCCTTTATACCTAGAATTAAAGTTGTCAGACTCACGAATTTAAGTAAACTCGTGACAATGACGTAAATAAATCTGTAAGAGTTTACTTTCACTATTAAATAGGTATTAATAGTGTATAATAAATACTTAAAATATAAAAAATGAGAACAATTTGATTTCAATATATTTTAAATTTAAATAATTGAAATTAAGTCCATAATATTCAAAATTTATCATATTTAATAAATAAATTTCTATAAAACTCACATATAAAGCCACTGAGCATGATCAAATAGAAAAAGTTAACATGAGTTTGTAAGTTTGAAACGTAAAAATGGTAAACTCAGTGTATAAACTTTTAAGTTTAATCAAGTTTACAACGATCATGATTTTACTAGTGACTTGACTCGATTAGGTAAACTAGAAATGTAAAAACGGTAAAATCGGAGAGTCAACTCACGAGTTTGACAACAATGCCTAGAACACAATTTTAGACCTTTTTTTCTATACCAAATAATCAAATTAATGCTATTTAACTTTTAACGTCAATACCACATGTTTATATAATCCTATAAATCTCACAGCGAGAAATGAGTTTCTCCACTTAATATATCAATCACTGGATCACATTTAATGGTGAGATTTAATGCTATGTAACAATTGTGGGTTCTTATTATATTTAATATTATAATACTATTTAATACATATAATTAAATATTACCCATTAAAACATGATAAAATGGATGAGACACTAAGTGGAGTAGTAGAGAAAGGGTTAATAGAGATACCCCCTCCCCTGTAAAGATAACATATTTTGATAACTTACTACCTAATACTCCTCCCGTCTATAATATAAGATCTAACTGATATTTTGGAGGTGGTTAAAGAAGTAAAATAAATTAGTTTAAAATACTGATATTTATCTTTTTTATACTAAATTAATTTGTCTAACATATAAAATAATATATAATCAATTGATACATAATACTCCATCTGGTCTTAATTATAGGGCATATTTAACCGATTTTGGGGAGATTAAGGAGAGGAGTTAAATTAGTTAATTTTACTTATTTTCCTAAAATGCCTTTATATAAATTTAAAATGACATAAGTAAAAGTGAATTAACAACCCACCACATATCACTCCGATCAATTTTTTTTTCCACACGCTTTCTAATTGAAATAATGGTATTATTATATATACATATATGTGTGTGTATATACATATAGATTAAAATAATGGTTTTGTTATATATACATATATATGTATGCATATAGAAATATGTATATATATATATATACACACACACACCCATATATCTACACACATAGATATATATATGTTTATATGTGTGTGTACACGCACACGCGCACGCGCACACACATATATATATTGACATACAAAAACACAGATATACATATATGTACATACACATATATACACAGACACACACATATAAACATATGTATGTATGTATATGTGTGTGCAGGGGCGGATCCAGAAATTTACGGAAGGGGGGCACAATTTGTGGGGAGACTCGAGGGTTCGGGGGCAGCGCCCCCGAATTTTTTTTTTAAAAGAAAAGTTTTAAATACATTAAAAAAAACAAGATAATATAAAGGGAAAAATAAGACTAAGTACGGTTAGAAATAGAAAAAGTGTTGTTAAAAATAGCAAGGCTGAGCACTAAATAAGTTCAAGCACATATATTTTAATAACAAAAGTATATTACAATAAAAATAATTACAATATCATCCTTCTAAGCCTTATTTTTTTTAATTTCATCGTAATTGTCCTATTATCAATGCTATTAAATACATCTTTTTCAATATAAGACATTAAACAAATGGCGAAAGTTTGGCTGTGCATGGCAACCATTCTGTTCTCCAAAGACGCTTTACGAGATGGAACAGCTTTTTTCGATTCTGTGCTGGGAAGAGTTCTGAGAATCAGAATTACGTTTGTTAACTCATTTTATTTTTACTCCGAGAATCAGAATTACGTTTGTTAACACATTTTATTTTTATTTATGTAATTTTTATATTCAAAAAAGTATTTATGTGGCGGTGGTGGCGAAGAGGTGGGGGTGGGGGTGGCGCGGCGGCGGCGGCGAGGTGGTGGTGGCGGTGAGGTGGGGGTGGCGGTGGTGGTGGGGGTGGTGGTGGCGGTGGGGGTGAGGGTGGTGATGGCGGTGGGGGTGGGGCGGCGGCGGCGGTGACGGTCATGGTGGTGGTCGTGGTGGCGATGAGGTGGGGCGGCGGCGAGGGTGGTGGTGGTGGCGGTGGGGGTGGTGGTGGTGGCGGTGAGGTGGGGGTGGCGGCGGCGGGGTGGTGGTGGTGGTGGCGGTGGGAGTGGTGGTGGTGGTGGCGGTGAGGTGGGGGTGGTGGTGGCGGCGGTGGCGATGAGGTGGGGCGGTGGCGAGGGTGGTGGTGGTGGTGGCGGTGGGGGTGGTGGTGGTGGCGGTGAGGTGGGGGTGGCGGCGGCGGGTGGTGGTGGTGGTGGTGGCGGTGAGGTGGGGGTGGTAGTGGCGGTGTGGTGGCGGTGGCGGCGGCGGTGGCGGTGGCAGCGACGGTGACGGTCATGGTAGTGGCAGTGGTGGCGATGAGGTGGGGGCGGTGGCGAGGGTGGTGGTGGTGGTGGCGGTGGCGGTGGTGGTGGTGGTGGTGGTGGTGGTGAGGTGGGGGTGGCAGCGGTTGGGGTGGTAGCGGCGGTGGCAGTGGTGGTAGGGAGGGTAGTTGACACTGCGAAAGGTTTTCAAGAGAAAGAAGAGAGGTTGTACGTTGAGGAATAAATTCTGATTTTGTGCCCAGAAATAGAAAAGCATGAATTTTCTGCTTTTTTTTACAATTCTGGGAGCGTTACCATGCACACCCTTTGATTCAGAGAAGCTGGCTATTTGATTCTGCGATGCGAAAGGATTCTCTAGTATTTGGATTTAACCCTAATTTTATTTTATTTTTTTTTTAAAAAAATTACGTCAGTTTTAAGGGGGGAAGTCATATATGTGCATCCGCCCATGTGTGTGTGTTTATATATATGTGCGTGTGTGTATTGCAACCCACATGCATATACTTACCAAAAATCAAATACACTTAAGAAAATAAAATAAGGGTATTTTAGAAAGAAATTGACAAAAACTAAAAAGTTGTCCTATAATTAGGACCAAAACCAACCCCCAAACGTTGTATTATAAGTAGGACCGGAGAGAGTATATGCTATAATTAATTAACTTATTTAATTTTATTAATCTCTCTAAAAAATCAATTATATCTTATATTAAAGACCAAAGGAATGTCATATATCTCCCTCATGCAACGTATGCAGAGATATATCTTATTATTTTATATTCCGGTTAAGCTATGAAAGATGAGCTGTCCAATTCGTAATAATATATTTATTAATTATAATATTTTCCACGCTAAACTTAAAATATAACTCGTTGACTTAAAATATAACGGCAAATTTTTCCATAGGAAGTCTTACTTGTCAATATAAAGCATTCACATGGGAAAAAAACCTAGTTACTTTCGTAGTACGGAGTACTATATTTTTGGAGATGTTAAAGAAGTAAAATAAATTAGTTTAAAATATTGATATTTATTTATTTTATACTAAATTAATTTATCTAACATATAAACTAATATATAATCAACTGATATATAATATATGTTATAATTAATTAACTTATTTAATTTTATTAATCTCTCTAAAAAATGAATTATATCTTATATTAAAGACCTGAGGAATGTTATATATCTCCCACATGCAACGTCAGATATATCTTATTATTTTATATTCCGGTTAAGCTATGAAAGATGAGCTGTCCAATTCGTAATAATATATTTATTAGTTATAATATTTTCCACGCTAAACTTAAAATATAACTCGTTGACTTAAAGTATAACGGCAAAATTTTCCCTATGGAAGTCTTACTTGTCAATATAAAGTATTCACATGGGAAAAAAACCCAGTTACTTTCGTAGTACTATTTTATTATACGCAAGGCGGGGCGGGTCGAGGATCATCCGGGCTTCCGATTCAATAAATAGACCACAAGGAGAAGCATGATTCGCACAGTGAGACAGTACCCTTCAATCACACTTGGCGATCCATGGAGGTTCCCTCTCATCTCAAGCTTTCCCTTCTTTCACTCATCCTATTGCTTTCATCTTCTCAGATACAAGCTACTAATGTTCATTACTGCGGTAAGTTCACCGTTCTTCTTCCATTTCACTTATTTTCTTTGGCGGTGAATCTTACCCAGCTCGAGATAAGGATCTTTTTTTGTTTCTATTATTGTTTACTGTATTCTGTAATGTAATCTTTAAGAATAACAGTTATCTCTCTTGTCACTAGGTTTTCTACTTTTCTTTTTGGATATCGTCTTTGCTTGCTTCCGTATAATCAGTGGCAGTTTTATTTTATTACCTTATGATGCTTTTCCTAAAGCAACCAATCAGATACAATGGATCTTTGATTTCCAAATTCCAATCATTTGGTGTTTTAGTCGAATTGGTCATTTCGTAATCAATCACTGTTTCGCAAAATATAATTTTCATTCCAAATTGATAAGTAAATTTGGAGATTGTGTCATCTTGTATGAGCAAGAGTATCCAGCTGCATATGATAATCTTATGTGCATTTCATTTAGACTATGTCAACTTTATATCAGCTGATCAATTGATAGTTTATAATTCTGCTCAAAATTCGTGCAGACAAGGAAGTAGACTATGCTGTGAAGGTGGATGGTGTTAAAATATCACCCAACCCTGTGGTTAGGGGAAAACTGGCTACCTTTAATATTTCAGCTGCTACTGGTAACCTCGCAATTTCATGTTGTTTTTTAATTCTTTATCGTTATTACTACAAATTTGTATCTTCTTCCAATCCCCATCTTGGTTTATCCTTGTATTTAAAATGCATGGTATTGCACTATTATGTACGGATCTAGAGGTTGGCCACAAATAATTGGGTTGACTTTCATCTCTATATGCACAAAAACTTCTGAGCAAAAAAAAATATATGCACAAAAACAGAATGATCTGTTAAAAGAAGATAGTTAGCTTTAGAATTTTAAGTATGCTTACAAATTGTACTGATTAGTTCTTGAAATTCATGAGTCATTTTGGGTATGGAAGTGGCGTTGGTAATGTCTTTGTTATTTAATATTAATAACAAGTGGGATTGTTATTTATTGTTTCCATCAGGTGAAGCTGTTTCTGGCGGAAAGTTAATTATTGACGTTTCATACTTTGGGGTGCATGTCCATACAGAAACTCATGATCTTTGTGAGCAAGCATCCTGTCCTATCGCTGCAGGAGACTTTGTGCTCTCTCACGCTCAAACACTACCTTCATTTGCCCCACCGGTATGTTTCAGCTTACCATATTCGTTCTCTTAACAATGCTGAAGCCATCATGAAACTATCAATTTAGTTTTTGTCAATATCCCCACTTAGTGGGATAAGGCTCCTTGTTGTTGCTGCTGTTGAGATTTTGTTGATATGAGGAGATTCTTGACGTTGACATCCATGCTGACAGTTAAGATTTACTTGAGAACTTTATTGGACATATTCAACTTGTCCCTTTCTGCACCATCTTCCCATCTTGGCTCTTGCAAAATTGTTGCAACATAAATGTCCGTAATTTTGGAAGAGCAAATTTGTCTCTGCATTATTAATTATATTGAAAATCTTTTGTTTTTTTTTCTCCCTTTCCTTGTTTCATAAAATCTTTTTCTTTAATAAAAATATCAAAAAAGAAGAGTCATCATTCTGTTAGATCATGTGTCACTGCTATCTAAAGTCAAAAGTCATGTTTCCATAAGACCTTGCCAATCCAATTGGCAATATGTTGGAATGCTATTCAACTGGGAATTTGAATGTGGGAATTTTGGCGTTTGAATTAACTGGGCCTTTCTATTTGTCTGTCTTTGGATTTGGAACCTTTGAGGTCCACTTCAAGCAATTAAGTTAAAAAGGTCAACTTGCACATTTGTTTAGGGTTAAGTACCAATTTTGTCACCAATGTGAGTTGGCATAGATGGTAAGGGGTCCAGGACTAGGCCCTTGGGTCGTGGGTTCGATCCCCTCTGCCGTCGCTGGGACTCCTTTGGTAGGCGATCTCGTAAGTCCCCCGTCGCTGGGACTCCTTTGGTAGGCGATCTCGTAAGTCCCCCGTCGCTGGGACTCCTTTGGTAGGCGATCTCGTGAGTCCCCAGTAAGTGCTCATAGAGCCCGGGGCCGTGCCCTGGCCTTGGTGGGGGACTAATGTCGAACCCCTCCAAAAAATTTTTTGATCAAAAAAAAAAAGTATCAATTTTGTCCCGGAAGTATACCCAGGAGCAATTTTGCCTTGGAAGTTTTTTTTGGTTCAATTTTGCCCCGGAAGTATCAAAAGGGAGCAATGTTGCCCTCCCCTAACGGTAGACACTCATGATGTCTCACACTCGAGTGTGTACAGAATTTTTTTGTTTTTTTCTCGCACTCAAACACACTCAAAGTGTGCATTTTGTGCACACTCATTTGAGTGTGCGCAAAGCAAAAAAAAAAAAAATCCGTACACACTCGAGTGTGTCCAACGCCGTCAGTGTCTACCGTTAGGGGAGGGCAACATTGCTCCCTTTTGATACTTCCGGGGTAAAATTGAACCCAAAAAAATTTTCAGTGCTAAATTGGTACTTAACTCCATTTGCTTATAATACGTGTATTTGATAGTACATTTCTTTAAATTATTTGGTTCGTCACTGGATGCTTATTTATTATTTATTTTTAAAAATTTTGTAGGGCTCCTATGCACTAAAGATGACGATGGAGGATGAGAAGAATGAGGAGTTAACTTGTATCACCTTTAATTTCAAAATCGGTTTTGGATCTTCTGTGTCCGACGCCTAAGGTGTTCACTGTCTCCAGCAGGACTCATTTAGGATGCTGCTCCAACTTGGCATATATTATTTGATTTTTGAGTCCTCTATTGTGCTGTGTGTGTATAAGCTCTGAATAACCTCGGAAAGTGAGGGGAAAACATAATGAAGTTATGGCGGTCTCCTCTCAATGTTCTTTTAACTTTAATGTGAATATGAAGCATTATCTCTCTCTCTCTCAAACATATGATCTTAAGCAAGATATAAAACAAGGCAATCAATATAAAATTTCCACGTTATTTCATCAACCTGAAAATTTTCTGGTGATTGCGTCTTATAATCGGCTGACAGTACTATTGGATTCCACAATTGAAGCAAATAGCATGCTGACAATCATGAATTGAACACACAGCTTTGGGAGCAATAAGAAATTGAATCACGATTTTTTGTGCCAATTATTTCCAATTCAATAGTCAGGCCAAACAGAAGATATAGCTTTGGCGTGGAATCCTTTGATTAGGCCTAACCACCACCCATGATTGAGAAAAACTAGTTTTTTCTTTTTGAGTAGAGGCTGGGAATCCTTTCTCTAGACCTAACCACCACTCAATCATTATCCCACTCATCACTATAATTGATTTTGTTGAACAAACTTAAAGTTAAAAGGATCGTCTTGATCTTGTAGTGGAGCACATTTTTACTGGGAAAAAAGTTTAGGTGAGTCGGGTCTAAGGCTCATTAGGGTCACGCATATCTTTAGGCTCAAAGAGTGCTTATAAAATTGTCCACTAATAAGGTTCTCACATCGGTGAGATTTAAAATCATAACTTTATAATTATGAACTAACCCCTTTACCTACCAACCAGACCAACCTTTATTAGTGTAATGCAGCAATATTTTTATTACTTCTAGAGCAAAATTTCATGGGTCAGAGGCAGGGTCCTAAGTTGGTTTTGCAGAAGCAGAGTAACTAAGGTGTCAGGGGTCAGGGCCAAAACGATATGGGTGTTGGATATGATGGAAATCATTCACCACAGACATTTGAAGCTTGAGGGGCATTTTCTAAATGACGTTATGAAAATAGCTAAAGAACAGAATAAAAACACAAGTGCCAGGCACCACAAGAGGTTATTCCCCCCCTCTTTCTCGTATCAATAGAACAGTATTGATTCTCACCCACTCTGGTTTGCTGTTAACATTTCTGTTGTGCTGCTTTCTCTGTTTTTAATTTTTTTCGCTTGTCTTATTTCCAAAGGTGAGCGTCTACTACTGCACTACTGCAATACACTTTAGGCGTTCAAATTATTGGATGGTGGGGCTTCAGATCACAGTGGAATAATGGAAGTTTTTTTGGTCTTTTTTTCATTTTTTTGGGGGGTGGGGGTTGCCACGT
This sequence comes from Acacia pycnantha, assembly GCA_025563575.1. Lineage (NCBI taxonomy): Eukaryota > Viridiplantae > Streptophyta > Magnoliopsida > Fabales > Fabaceae > Acacia > Acacia pycnantha. Next base: position 87,336 of record JAMWYP010000414.1, on the reverse strand, counting down.
ATTGAAGAATTCATAAAGTTAAGAGCTGATCATTCATTGTTGTGATTAGTGTAGATGTTAGGCTCAACTATGACATGAAACACATTATAATGGTGTTACTTGGTGCTTATGGAACTTCATCCTAATATTCATATTAAAGACCTTGCTGTCCTTTAGCTGATGGCCAGTATTACATGCATGTGTATGTAGGCTGCTTTTATAGAGAGCTTAAATTCACCTTTTCTTCATGGACTATCTTGCTAGAAAAGGCAAGGCAACTATAAAAAGTTAACTTGCGCTTGCTCCAATTTAAGGAACTGGTTTCATTCTCATTCTAAGTATATTTTGGGCATGTTGAAAGGGCTGCTCTTGCTTTTGAAAGTGTCATTTGGCTGTCTAATTAAGAGGATATATGCTGTAAATCTAAAGCCATCAGATTTATAATTGGTTAATGACAACGCATGTTGGATTCTGCAGAAATTTGCAGTATTTTCTTGAACCACATGTCATCTCAACTCCTATGAACTTGAAGATTACTGTGTTTGACATTTTTAGAGGATAAGTCCAATCTAGTGCTCAGTCTGAAGGAAAATTGGCAGCACTGGTGTTCAACATTCCAGTCTCAGAGAAGTGCTGGTAAGCATGAGAAAGCAAATTTATTGCTTTATTGTCAAGTCTAATGTATTGACCGTTCAGGAATCATTTGAAGCAGATGCATCATGTACTATTTTGAGCATATGCTTTTTAATTTCTGGTTGGCCATAAATAATACTCCTCCGTTTACTTAATGTAGAGCATAATTGAGAAGTTGATCTGAATTCTAAATGTAAAACATATTTCTCATTTGTCAATCTTTTTCTTAGTTTATCATTATTGATGCTCCCTCAACAATAATTAAATAAGAAAGATGAAATGAATTAAGGAAAATGATTAGGGTTTAAAAAAAAATATCGTATCAACTAATTTAACTAACTTTTTAAATATAATCAAATTAAGTAAATAAGTCATACTACCTCCCGTCCTAAATATAGGACATAGTTTATAGTGATTTGCACTACAATATATGTCATATATTTAGGACCGGATGAGTATTAAGGATCAGAGGGAGGGAGTATAATGGTACTACTCTCTTGTTAATATGGTAGCAGAGAAAGCCAGTCCAGTTTTCCAGTTAGGTGGAGAGGATATATGAAGTCTACAAAAGCAGGGGTTGATTTTTAAAGTAGTGGATGACTTGCGGTTGGAGACTATATATGAATAGTCAGCTTGAATCTAAGGCGCCCTATTCAAGTGTTTGCAACTTTTCACAGATGAAAAATCAAAAGCAGAAGCTGCAATAATTCATGGGAAGTTACGGGTGATTTCTGGTGGGGGTGGGGAAGAATAATAATAATTGCCGAGGGTATTATTTTTTGGGAAAATTACGTGTAGGTCTCAAAGAACAAAAATAATTAAAAAAAAAATCATTGAAATCACCAAATTACACAGAAGTTCCAAGGAACTTTTTTGATATTTTTGTATGGAAATAAAATCCAGGTTTTTAAATGTTGTTGTAAATATATATATTTCCTGTTGTAGATATGACTTTTTTCTGTTGTAAATGACCAGATTTTAAATTTTGTTGTAAATGCAGCACTTCCTGTTGTAAATATAGCCTTTTTCTGTTGTAAATGACCTCTCTACATTCAAAATCCAGGTGTTTAAATGTTGTTGTAAATATAGGCATTTCGTGTTGTAAATATGGTTTTTTCTGTTGTAAATGTCAAGATTTTAAATTATGTTGCAAATACAGCACTTCCTGTTGTAAATCTAGCCTTTTTCTGTTGTAAATTACCTCTCTAAGTTCAAAATCCAAGTGTTTAAATGTTGTTGTAAATATAGGCATTTCCTATTGTAAATATGGCTTTTTCTGTTGTAAATGTCAAGATTTTAAATTTTGTTGTAAATACAGCACTTCCTATTGTAAATCTAACTTTTTCTTGTTGTAAATGATATTTCTACGTTCAAAATCCAGGTGTTTAAATGTTGTTGTAAATATGAGTCTTTCCTGATGTAAATATAACTTTTTCTGTTGTAAATGATCAGGTGTTTAAATTTTGTTGTAAATATAGGCATTTCCTGTTGTAAATATGACATTTCCTGTTGTTAATACAAATAATATCAAAAAAGTTCTTTGGGACTTCTGTGTAATTTTATGATTTCAAGGAATTTTTTTGTAATTGTTTTTGTTCCTTGGGACATGCGCGTAATTTTCCCTTATTTTTTCCTAGAGAATTTTTTTTTTTTGATAAAAAATTTTAGGAAAGGGGTTGGCTCACCTATAATCCAAAGGCAGGGCGGAATCTCCCTTCCTCCTAGGTGATACCGATGTTGGGCAAGACGAGCCGTGTAATACCCTCAGGTGTGAACCTAGACACCCAGGAGCGATGCCTCCCCCCACGCATTGATCAACTCCAGAATCGAACCTCCTTTTTTTTGGTGAGAGTGTCCAACCCCTTTTCTAGTTGAACCCAATACGAGGGGTAAAAAAAAAATTTAAAGAAGAAATGGAGAAAAGAGGACTGGATTTCATAGGTAGTACAGTGATGATGTCTGACAGTTGTTAGTTTTTTTTTTTTTGATAAAAAAAATTAGGAAAGGGGTTGGGCTCACCCACAATCCAAGGGCAAGGCGTTTAGAGCCCAGTCCGCAGGGCATACTGGACAGAGAGTACACATCCTCCACCTGTACCAGCGTTTTCACTGCTTCCCGAACCCCCTCCTTTGAGGTGAGGAAGTCCGACCCCCTTGCCAGTTGAACCCAAGGACAAAGAGTTGTGAGTTGTTAGTTGTGACTTGTGAGGAAGATGGACCACGTTACTTTGATTACCAGATTGATGTAAGATATGGACGGCCCATATTTGATTGCCATAACCCGGAGCCCAGGACCACTTTTACATGCTGTTTCTGTGGTTCTCTGTGCCAGCATATTCTGTCTCGCCATCTGCTCCTCACTTTTGAGGCTTCTTTTTTCCTTTTTACCTGAGCGCTCAGAATCTCAGTACCGTGGCCAACACCTCAATTTTTTTTTTTTTTTTTTTAAAAATATGCTTATACATCTAATTAGAAATATAAACACCTAATAAGTATATAATTGTAAACACATAATGTGGACTCATAAATTAATATAAAACTATCATAAAAAAAAAAAATGTGGACTCATGAACTGAGAAGATGTGAGGTGAGATTTTACTCTTGTTTGGTAAAAAAAAAAATTCTATTCTTATTTTTTTCACTTCTCGTCCATTTTAAAATCTTGCAATGGGACGTGGACATCACGTAATTGAACGTAAATTATACTCCTGGTCTTATTTATAAAATACTGTCTCAAAAATTAAATTATTATTTTTTCTTTTCTACCCTATTTAATATATATATTTCTCTCTCATGTTGCTTACTCATTCTTCATTCTTTGTCATATTTTTTTACTCGTTCTCTCTCTTTACTCTTTTCATAAATAGTACTTCCTCCATCCCTAATTATAGGAGTAAATTTTGGAGTTAATTTTGGTCCTAATTATAAGAGCAAGTTTTAACTTTTGTCAATTTTTTCCTATAATACCCCTATTTATACTTATTATTAGGAGCATTATATATATGTATGTTTACATATGTATGTATATTTGTGTTTATGTTTATGTGTGTCAATATATATATGTGCGAACACACACACACATATATAAACATGTGTGTGTAGATATATGGGTGTATGTCTCTATGTATGTAGATAGATCTATATGTATACACATATATACACATACATATATGCTTATATAGCAAGACCATTATTTCAATTAGAAAGCGTGTGGAAAGAAAATTAGATCTATATGTATACACATGGCTATATAAAAAGCAACTAATATACATATATAAACTAATATGTCATGGATATCTAACGTAAGACAAATTAGAAACACTTATAATTAGGACAACTTGTGTCATTTTAAATTTATATAAGGACATTTTAGGAAAATGAGTAAAATTAACTAATTTAACTCCTCTCCTTAATTCTCCCAAAATCGGTTAAATTGCTCCTATAATTAGGGACGGAGATAGTAACATATTTGGAAATGACATTATTGGTCTTATTTATATGGTACTTCCAACATTTTTTACACAAATCAAGAAAAATATTAAACCTTACTAATTCTGTCATAAAGTCTAACAGTTGTCCAACTCTAACTCTAGTTGATATACATTATACTCATTTTGGTCCTTATTATAAGGACCCAACTAATTTTTCTCACAAACCAATAAAAATAGTTAAAGTAAATAAAGTTATCCTAGAATTTAAGTAATTTACAATATTATCCCTACTAATTGCACTAAATTATAATATTATATTAATTATTACTCTCACCCATTACCTTTATTAATTAGGGGCAAACATGGAAAAAAATAATCAATGCTCATTGGGAACAAGCAAGTGCCTTATAAAAAGGACTAAATAAACTGGCTAGTTGGTACTTTATAATAAAGATAAGAGAGAGTAAATAATATCAAATGAAAACAAAGTACACATGATAATAAGTGAAGGGTTAAAGGTACATTCAGTTCAAAACTTTGATAGTTTGATGAGGTATCTTATAAATATAACAAAAAAAAAAAAAAAATCTCCATGTCCAACAAATAGGATCAGATGAGTACATTTTTATAGGAGACTTTGTTTTGGAACTTTTTGTGATTTTTTTTTTTTTATCATTAAGACTTGAGTGTGATTTTTCCTAGATCTTTTTCCCGTATCACAATCACACAAAGAGTTATTACTTATAAAAAGGACATGAGGGAATAATTGAAGTTATTTATATTTATCAATGGTCATCAGTTACTTTGGTAGACAGAGGGGGGGGGGGGAATCAATTAAAAATTCTCATTTGAAAATTTTATTACTTAACTCAAGACATTTGTGTACATAGAAAATATTCACACACTGACTAATAAAATTTTTAAACTGAGACTTTTTACCAATTTTTCTAACAAAAATAATCTGAATAGCCCTATTAACTCCTCAATAGGCTCAAAATTCATCAACTGTCTTTTCAAAACGCTATCTACAGTTTTGGATAATTCCTCAATAGGAGGCATTATTGAAAAGAGAGGGAAAAGCAAGGTGTCTCTCTCTTTTCAAAACGCATCATCACTATCTACAGTTTTGGATTATCAATTTTCCAATTTTGCTTTTGAATATTGCATGGTGCGCCATTTGAAAGATTCCACTTAAAGATGTTCCATAATTTTTGGTGGTTTGCTGTCCACCAATAGTGCATGTGAGCAATGAACAAAAAAACCGGACCGACCAGAAAACCGGGGGAACGGCCAACAAAGCAACAGAGAATGAAGCGGAGGAAAACTTTGTGGAGGAAGAGAAGAGTTTAGTAGTGAGACGGAAATTAAAGGATATTTCAATATCTCATCACTAATCAGATATTCATGGCTACACATTAGGAAATGCATTTCAAATTAATAATGATAATTAATTAGTTAGATATCATAATATTGGGAATGATATTTGAAATTTAAAATCCAATCCCATAATTCATGCGCTGACTTGCTTATGCTAATTAATAGGTTAGATATCATTGCATAATATAGGCATCATAATTGATACTCACAGTTTTAAGCATTTTTTTAAGATATTCATTTTTATTTATAGAAGTTTAAAATTATATATATTAATATATATTGCCCCTTAGTTTTTATTATCATTTAAAATTTATTTCATATTATAATTTTTTGTCTTTATTATCTTATCTAAAATATTAATTTTCATATTTCAATAAAATGATACTCCTTCTGGTCCTTAGTATAAAAGATCAACTAACAATTCACACAAATCAATAAAATTAGTTAAAGTCAATAAAGTTACCCTACAATTTAAGTAATTTCTAATATTACCCCTACTAGTTGCACTAAACTCAAATATTATATTATCATTACTCTCCCCCACTGCCCCTATTAATGATGGACATATAAGTAAGTGCCTTATAAAAAAGATCAAATGCACTTGCTAGTTGGTGCCTTATAATTAGGTCCTGGGAAGTACTCCATTTGGTCTTAATTATAAGACCTAGTTAACTTTTTTGGAGAGATTAATGAAACTAATTAAATTACTTTCGAGTGTCTGTATTTTTATTTTTTTCTTCAAACTAATTGATTTGACTAATAAATTAATATATAATCTAAAGATATATAATATATGAAATGATTAAGTAACTTATTTAACTTCCTTAATCTCTTTAAAAAAAGTCAACTGAATTTTATAATTAGGAGGAGAGGTAGAGTTAGTATTATCTAACCCCTAGTTAAATATGATCTACGGATGGACCCTTGAACAATTACATGGATGAACCGGCAGTTTTTTATTCCTAGAGCGTGAGACCTAAGCAGCATCGTTTCTTCATCTTACTTAGCCCTCTGCACATATGTATCAGAACCACTGAAGACAGTCTGAGGTGACAGTGACATCTTTACAGTCTCACTAATTTCTAGGTCCCTTCCCTTTTCAATATTTTCATATAAATTTCATAAACTTGTTGAGATTTTCCGTTTCAAATGGTTTTTGACAGAAACGACTGTGTTCTATGGAAGCGAAACAAGACTTTTCGGCCTTCGGGTCTATCGGTCCATGTCCGTCAGTAGGCTAACATGTTGTGCAGTACAGTTGTCAGAATGAAGGAGATGCTTACTGACTCTGATGAAGGTGCTGTTAATTTCCCGTACAAAATGTGATTAATCAAATCAAATCGACACATGAAATAGAAATACCAATAGGCGTGGGCGCGTAGCAACATAAAAGGGACGTGATTAATCAAATCAAATCGACAAATGTGGCTTCTTGTTCCGCCACGGGAGTGGTAGCGACGTGACACGGTGTCCGGTGCGCCAGGGAGATTGTTGTCATTACTACCTTTAATCCTTAATCCATAAAGCATCAACTAACTAGTTTGTTTTGTCTTTTTTATAAGGCATTTGCTTGTTCCTGATGAGCATTACTTATTTATTTTCATATTTGCCCATACTTAATGAGGGTAGGGAGTGATAATATAATTAATATAATATTACAGTTTAATGTAATTAGTAGGGGTAATATTGAAAGTTACTTAAATTATAGGGTAACTTTATTGACTTTAACTGTTTTTATTGGTTTGTGAGATTTGTTACTTAGTGCCTTATAATAAGGACCAGAGGGAGTACTTAATTATGATGCTGTCAATACTCTTATGATGCTGTCAATACTCTTATGCGAGACTGCTCTACAAATCATCCGTTGAGAGACATTATTGGGGAGACTGGATCTTCTCCTTAAGGATTGGAGCATGGAACTACATTATACTCCAAGAGATAGCATTTCTTGTGCTGATTTTATGGCCAAAGAAGGCCATGGTGCGACTATTGATGTCGATATGGTTCTGGTCCCAGCAATCCCTCATGGATGTTTTAATAGGGTCTTGCAGGATCAATTGTCTTGTCACTGCTAGTTTTCTTTTTAGTTCGATGTTGTAAGGGCTAGATTTTTACAGTTTAGTCTATGTCTTATTTTTCAAGCTCCGGCTTAACTATATTATCCAAAAAAAAAAAAAATACTAGTTAATTAATTTGGCTGAAGAATAATAATAACAATAATAAATAAAAAAGAAACATAAAAGGAAAGAAGTGACACATCCCTGTCGATGGGCATTGAAGAGGACAAGAACCAGAACAGCGCACAGCTACACATGGAGTTGCATCCAATAACCCAAACCATACCTGTTTGATTTAACATTTCAGATTCTGCACTTTTTTATCCTCTTCCATCCTGACAAATCACTTCCTTATTTCCTATCAATTCTCAATATAAGTTATACTCTTTCGAATAATACCGATTCTATGCACAAATTACACTTTCTTTCTTTCTTTTTTCCCTGAAATTTTAATTTTCCATTTTCGTTTTTTCCTCTATCAAATACAAGCATATACATTACTTGTTACACAATCTCTTTCATTTTTTAACTCGTTCTCTCTCACTTACGCTCTCTATAAATTACGGTATATTTTAAAAAATTACTTATAATTTTAATCAATATATTAATCTCCATGATTTGGTTAGTTGCACGTAACTCAAGTACATCCGTTGGACGGAGTATAACTATAAAGCTTGCTTCATATAAAAACCACAGCAAACAATATGAATCATTTTTAAAAAATAAATAAATCATGAAGATATCATTTTAAGGCTTGTATAAATTAAAATTACTTTTGAAACAATATTAATATTTTACATGAATGCAGTTAACTAGTAATTTCACGCACACATGTATTATTAAGGTTTTAACTACAAACAATGAATTTATAATTATAATTACACAGAATAAGGTTATAGATAAAGTAAAAGTAATAATTAAGTAGGAGTAGTTGGGACATGGGAAAAAAACATATCCTAGATTACCTGATGTATATGATGAATTTACAATATACAAGAGTGGCTCAAAGGGAATATATATATGTGTGTGTGTGTGTTGAAATATAAATGGAGGTTTAGAAAATGCCACAACAAAGAAGAGAAATGAGGGTTATGGGATGTTTTGTTGTTGTAGTACCACATGTACTGAGGAGCATAAGTGAAGCAATGTGTCTCTCACATGTCTCCTTCCAGTCAAGGATCCAAGACTATCACAGACACAGACAGCCACGACCCCATTTGATTCACTCCATAACCCTAGCTCTTCATACATATATAGTAACAAATCATCAATGTGATGTGTGTCTGTATATATAGATATATATTAATTCCCCTTTTAATTTCAACTTATCATTATTTCCGCTAATCACTGTGCCCAACCACATCATCTGTCACTTCAATATGACCCAACCATTTTGCAGTACGTTAATTAATTACCCCCTAGCTAGCTAGAGGAATAGTCATAATAATACTGATAGTTTTCACCATTTTACTCTTCTCTCCACCACTCGTTGCTCATCCATCGCGTTACAGCCGTCACTTCACTACTTTGTTTATGTCGACGCACACTGCACACTAACTTGAAATACTCATGATTTGTTTGCATGCGTTCATCATCTCGTGGGTAATAAGCATTTTGTGTTTTCGATTGGTAGTATCGCATGTAAAGCTTGTTACACTCTGGCCATGAGTGGGACACTTAACACAGTTTAGTAGAAGACTGTGGTCTTCTTTCCTTCATCTGAATATAAATTTTACCCAAGTAATTAATAGCAAACACTGATTATACATTTATATGTGCCTGGAAAATATTTATGCAGAAGCTAGATCGTATTAAACAAGTAGTCTATGTTGGCTGCGTCGTTATTATTACTCTTTATTTTACTGTCTTCCTTACTAGTAGTAGTTGTAATAACCACATTCACAATAATATGATTAATTCGTAGCCATTTCGCTTCAGAAAAGAAACTTTCTCGAAGGAGTACTTCTTTTATTAGTTAGTTTCACTTTTGTTGGAGAAGCTGGCCGGTCAGAATATATCATGTGCTGTGAGAAGTGAGAACACGATTTCAGGATAAGAGAGTAAGAGATGGCGTGTTTAATTAATTTCTTAAATGTATGTATAACAGGAACATTCGATGAAACTAAGTAATTAATTTCTGACGTTACGTTACTTGGCAGAAATTAAAGTTCAACAAATGATTAAAGGGAAATATTACTGACGAGGAGAATCGTTTCGGGAGCGTATTGCTCGCTTAGGTTCAACATATAATAAATGCAATCACAAGAATATAGCTAGAAATCGTTTCATAACAAGTTGAATTGAAAACGCAAATATATAGCTGATCGATCCATCCATATATGGAGGTTTCCAGAAGAGTAGTCTCCCATGTTCAGTTGTATATATGACTGGGAAATTTCATCAACCTCATCACATTTTACTGAATCAGGTCAAGCATATAAAAATGTAGCTTATACTTACATGCTTCCATTTTGATATCACCATCAATAAAGGCCATTATTAGATTTTTGAGTGCCTTCTTCCAGGTCCAACTTTTCTTGCTTGTTGCCATCCAGCTTTAATCCAAAGTGAATATGAGGAAAATGTGCCCACTGCATTTGTGTTGTTCCACACAATTCCACAAACACAATACATTAAAATATTTAATAGCGGATATTATATGATACATACTACCTCCAGTTCTAATTATAGTAACATTTTTGTAGTGCAATTTATACTACAAAAGTGTTCCTATAATTAGGACCAGAGATATATATACTATGGTCCTAATCATGACATCTTGTGATACTTAGTTTTGAAATTTGATATCACTCTTCTATATATACAGATTCACATCATCAATATCAACCAGTCAAATATCCATTTAATTAAAGCTTAGTTTGAATGTCATTTTTCTTATTAACTTCAAATATTGTCTTTGGTTTTATGCCTAATTCAGCAAAGCAAAGCAGGAAATGAAACCACAAATTTTACCCATCATATAAAACATTTCAAATTCTTTACTATAATAATTTAATATATATAGCTGACTTGCTCATAACTAAATAATATAATCATGCATGAACATGGAAACGAACACGACTCATGGAGCATTTTCTATATTTTGGGTTAATTTCATTTGATCATTCAGAAGAGAACATTTTTAGATGGATTGTTTTGCTGGTTATTAGAATACTTGGCCAGTAAAAAACATATCTGCCATAATAAATCAGACGATAAACTTTTTATACATCAGATTTTATCAAAGACAAAAAAGACTTGGGAAGCACGACAAGGTATCCTTGAAAATATAGAAAACAGAGTTATATCCAAACGGATAATTGAAATTCAAATAAAAAATGAATTACTTGAAAAGAATCACGAATATCACCAAACGTAAAGCGGTATATTATGCCAAAATGTAAGAGAAAAAGGATATAGAAAAACAACAGGGTGCAGTTAAGTTAAATTTATTTGAAAGAATATCACGAAAGTAACTAAAGCTATACAAATCATATCAAATATAGTATTATATATTTTCCAAATTACTCTTTTGACCAACTCCAAATGATATGCCCACATGTATCATTTGGTCATATCTTTATGAAAACGTTCGGGGATGATGTCTTCTTTTGGGAAACTACGCTTTGTTTATTTTTTGAGAATTTTTTTAGCTGTCTTCTCATCTTGATATAGCCTATATCCGATCCGCAAACTATGGCCTTGTCATATATCATCCCTACATGCATATTATTGTCCATATTATCGAATATCGAAGAGGTATGATTAGCCTTAGACATGTATATGGAAATTTCCTACATTAATGGCTGGGGTTTTGAACTGCCACCTTCCCCAAAACAATTTAGGTAGATGGAGTTGACTTCTTTTTAACGTGCCAAAGGGCAAAAAATAAAAAAGCGGACAAAAACTAATAATCCCCCAAAAAAAAAAAAAAACCAGTCACAGAGGCAACTTCCATACATGCAGGTGATTATTCTACACTTTTGACATGTGTGATAATTAAGTGTTTACCTATCAAAATCTTGTCTTGCTAAGTCGATAAATTCGGGCCTTTAAATTATATGTCACTAATTAATCTAGTAAACGATTTCACCATATATATATATATAGCTAGTGTATGTAACAATGGAAATTGTGGTCTCATAAAAGAGAGAAAAAAATGGAAGTAGCTAGCTTTAAGTTAGAACTCACATTTTTTGCCGCTGTGCTAAACGCTTCCCTGTGGCTGATATCAGGATTACTAGCCTTAATCCTTTGGATTTCCTCCCTTCAAAATCAGACACATATAAGTTTCCCAGCTATGCATTTGAGTCTTTTTGCGAATACGATCATAAACAGTACAATAGATGTTTAATTGAAACAGTAATCAGAAAGCTTTATTACGTACTTGATGAACCTGTTATAAGCAGAAGGAACTCGTTGTCTCTTCTCAGGGGCTGCAATATTCAAGAATTATTTTGATTCAGAACTATTATACTAAATATTAATTGCATATGTAGATAGTCATGCCATTAGTGATTATGGACACTTAAAAATCAGCCAAATATGACTTTTCTCACATAGAGGAGAAAATCTTTAATTTTTAAACCAACATAGAGGAGAGAATCATACACACATATATATAGATTAACTGACGAGTAGTGGAACTGGTCATTGAAAACTGTGTTCCTAAGACTATCCATTTGATAATCATTGGCATTTCATAATTGTATATATCCAAGGGTCATTTATTTGTTCTCATGCTAGCTAGCTTGCTTATTTATATATCAAACCTTTAATTTTTTTGTCGTCATCGTCCAGGTCATTTCTGAAAAGCTCTATGATAGAGATTGGACTATATATATATATGATCACTTTACCTGAGCTGTTAATATATTAACTGAGAAAAATGAATTCAGATAAGGTCGCATATGATATATGTTCTAGGGCACAGCACCGCGCTATCAATTAATTAGGATGGGTCAATTTTGTTACGTAAGGTCACCATCTAAGAGGAGAGGCCAAATAAATTGAAGAAAATATATTAAAAATAGGGTGTCCAATATAGGAACTGTTGTACCAAGATAAGTTTCATACTCAGAGATGAATGCCCACTCTCATGAAAAACCCATCTCATGACAAGTGGCCTCCGATCAATGGTGGCCGTTGTGCTTGCTCGTATATTAATTAACTTCTGCCAGTTGTGTATTAATATTGTGTCTGAGTTTTTCCTATTTTGGTCTCGAACTGTTCGAGTATTACAAGTTCACAGTTTTGTTCGTTTAAACTTGGGCACAGAAATAACAGTATAACTAATTCATTCATCATGAGGTATATACCAAAGGCTAAATACTAAAGAGAGAACGCTCGAGAGTCACTTACGACGAATGGGAGGAATCCTGTGTTGTTCATGCTCTGCTGACTCGAATGCAGCAAATTTACTGCATTTTGAAGATGATCCCGCTTCTCTGTTGCTTGATTCTTCATAGCTTAGGTGCTGTTTCTGTAACTAATTAACAGCCGAACTTTAGTAACATATACTACTAAGGCATACATATATATTATAGCTGGGTCCGAGCATTTACTATATGAAGTTCGAATCAATGGAAGTAAAGGAATCAATGAAGAAACAATATCATATATATATATATAGAACAGTCACAAGATTGAAAAGGAAGCGAGGAAATACCTGAAGCTCTTGAGGAGGGAATGTTTGGAGAGATGCTGCCATGTTGACTGACAGTAAATTAGCACAATGCCCACATCGAACCGTCACTATGGTAAGGAAACTGCCGCATGGAACACTTACCTGCCACAGCCATTTTTTATCAATACAAAGCAAACAAAGCTATCGACCCCATTGCGTAATTAATTAGAAACCCAAAACAGTTTCTCTATTTCTAATTAACTTGCATACACAAATATAGGAGAAGATCTAGTATCAAAAACTTCTACACTATCATCCAGTCCCATCAAACATATTAAGAAATGAAAAGCTACAAATTAAAAATCCTTTATCATTGGCATATCTCTTCTAGCTTGCCAGGGATAATTATAATTCTTCAAAATTTCATCATTTGTTAATAATTTGAAATAAGTAATCACCATATATGTGTAAGAGCAGATCAAGATCAAGACATGAGCTTCAGATTATGATAGAGTTGAAATATTTACAAGGAGATATAATAAAGCTTGCAGGAACCAGCAATGCAATAGGCCGATGAAATAAATCAAAAGTGTAGAGGAGAAAACACAGAAGGAAAAAGCATGAGAGGGAACTGAGTGGAGTAAGCTTTTGTCCTTTTTACAGCGCGAGGCCTATTTTTTTTTGGGGCGCCCACATAATTTTTATCCAGCTAGCTAGCTCAGGAGTCAGTGAGAATTGAATGTACATGTTAATTAGGAGCAAGCTCGTGTATCAGGGCCCTGACATGGGTAAATTAAAAGCGAGCACTCTCACACAATATAATGTACGCATGACTTTTTGGCTGACACTGCAAGGCAATATGATAAAAGATAGAAATTGTAAGCTCATAGCGATCGATCGAGGAGGAAAGAGAAATTAAAAGAAAGAGGTGAAAATGACTTGACTGGACCAGATACCAGAAAGGCCACGACGAACAACATTAACCTCACTATATCACTGCTTTCAAGAACATATATCTATGATCTATCAATAAAGAAGGTGAATTGAAGGAGGACTCCTTTTGCAGTGATTTTTGAGAAAGAAAGAGGATGCTTTCTCAAAAGGGGTAATCTTATCAGAGATCGTAAGTCGAAAGGAGATTAAAGGAAAGCATATTCTGGTTTGGCCGAGAATGAATGGCTTTGTAGAAAGAAAGCCAAACACTGCCCTCTGTACTTAAAGGAACCAACAATTCTGAAACTGTGAAAATCTTTGATCATTCAAAAAAAAAAAAAAGAGATGCTTCACTGGCAAATCATGACCAACACAAATACTTATTACCCACCACTACCGCCCAATGACACAAAGGAACGAAATAGGCTGATCAGGAGAGAGAAATCATGTACTGCATGTCATCACATGGATTTGTATGCAGATTCCAATCTCTGAGCTCAGCGAAGTAAACACAAGTACAACAGAAATTTTTAATTTTAAAAAAAAAAAAAAAAACTCAAACTAAAGCAGCGAAGCTATAGGATTTGCAATATGTGACTGAGATCTTACTTATGAGGCTATATCCTTCTGCAAATTAAATAAAAGAGGTTGAAAATGCTTCCATATTGGAAGAACCCTAGCACATCAGGGTAGCCCTAGCAATTCAAATTTCTTGCGGCTTCTTCCTGTGCATGGATTTATTATTATTTTAATAAATATAATATTGGAATTGCTTTCTTCCTCAATGAAAGATCCCCAAACGATATTCTGACTGAATATATAACATATGGCCTCCCTTTTAACCAAAGTCTCTCTCATGGCGTTACTGATGAGCTCATGAACCAAAGTGCAAAACCCAGTTTAACATAAAATCTAAGAAAGGAGTAGAATTGTTTGGTCTAAATTAAACTGGATAGTAGTACCCAAGAAAGTGAGTTGAGTGATGGATTCGAATTCCAAGGGAAAGTGAAGGACAAGAGTACACACAGGCTTTGCTTTAATTTGTATAAAAATTGGGGTAACAGTTGCGTTGCAGCAGCTGAGTATATATTTCTCATCCATTCATAATTATATATATGAGCATTCTGATCATCATCAGGTCTGCTATGAGCCGATGAATTTAGCTTTTATAAAGTCGGGTACCCTCAAAGCAGCAAGCAGCTTTTCCTTTATTAAGTTGCTCTCTCTCTGTGGCGATCTCGATATAAAGGAAAAGGTATAAAATCTGGATTGCCAAATTAACTGATGAAAGGCAAAGCAAAGCAAAAAACTTAAGATAAATAAGGAAATTAAAAGAAAAGAGATGATCAGAATTCAGGGGATGGGGGTGTACCGCCAGGATGGTGTTGCAGAAGTTGCAGTGAACATAACAAACACGTTCGGTTGCCATCATATCCATTGACATTTTTCTCCCTTGTTTGTTTTTAAATTGTGTGACGTTGTCCTCTGTGCGTGTATATGATGATGAGCAGCTTAGTAGATTTATAGGCAGATCACGGGGGAGAGAATTATTTTCCCCGAAGAAAAGTGATGAGAAGGATCAAGAATTTAGAGAGAAGACGCTGAACAAATACAAATACTACAAGGGGAAAAATGATTCTTTTATGAGGAGTGGAAAAGAGAGAGGAACTTTATTTTATGAGGAGAGAGAAAGAGAGAAGTGACAAAAATCTCAAAGGCGAGGATAGGACTAGTCTGGTCGGGGAATCCAGTTAAGTGGAATTATCAGATGGTGGAGTATTTGGGTTTAGGAAGAAAACAAGTATTTGAATTGGCTTAATTGATTAGATTGGATCATGAGGGTATGTATGCATGTATGTGCGCGTGTGGGTGAAAGACAAAGAGGAAGAGAGTGGGGAAAGAAGAAGAGTGATGATTGAGAGAATGAGTGAGTGACCCAGCTCCCTCACTATTCTGGCCTGGCCGGCCGGCCTTCTGTAGCGGACGAGGGGGGCGAGTTATAAATACTTGGAATGTTTAGAAACCAGAGATAGAGAGAGAAACAGCTTTTGATTGTAATATGGGCTTCACTTAGTTACACAATTTATTAGGCTGGCAGTGGTTTGCTAGTTTTAGTTCACTCCGTATATTATCTCTTATTTAATATTCTTTCCAATTCTATTTATAATAGCTCAATAATCAAATTATCTGGTTTAAAAAAGTGGTTAAAATTAGTTTAAAATAATAAGTATATTTAAAATAAACTTTATTTTACAAGCATGCCTTTTTTTAATTAAGAGGGGTAAGTAAGAAAGAGAGATAAAATAAATATAAATATCACTAACATTTTAATTAATTAGTTGTGAAAATGGAAATAACTCATTGCATATTCAGAAAACTCTTATCAAGCTCTTATAAGAAAGATCAATGCAATTCAAATTTTGAACTCTTATTAAAAGAACCAAAGGGAGTACTACCTCCGTATTTTTTTTATAAGAAATAACTACCGAAATAATGTGATTCAAAATATTAATTAAAAATAATAAATAAGAGGGTACATACATGAAATTAAAGATAATGAGTGAAAACTTATCAATAATGAGTGAAATATATTTAAAGGCACAAAAATGGAAAGGCCAGTTTATTAAAATTTTAAACAAAAATGATCGATTTGTTACTTATATTAACAACTACTTATGTGCCTATTTGTTTTAAATTTTTATAAGTGATTTTATGATATTATGAGTAAATATGTAAAAGAAGTTTTATCTTAACTTATGAAAAAGTACTTAAAAAAATGCTTTTTGTGTGCTTCTCAAACGAGCACGAGAGAGATAGTTTCTTATAAAAATGACGATCGTAACGGGTTAATTATTGTCTTTCAAGTTTGATATTCTCATTAAGAGAGGATTATTTTAAATAACATGACACATATTGTTTACATAACAATAATAATAATAAATAACTAATTTAATTTTTTTAATTCTCTATAATTTAATTAGGTGGTTTTTATACTTGGAACAGGAGAAAGTACCCATTTTTAATGCTTCCAAATTTTAAAGAGTAACAACTCATGGGGAAGAAGAGAATTTAGTTCATATGTAAAATACAGATATGATATGTGCTCAGTAATTTTAAGATTTGGTCAATTATGTGTGCTTTCAAAAAAGCCTATGTTTTTGTTTCTCAGGGACAGTGTGTCTACCTCCAATGTGACGCCTCTCCTTTAGGGAGAGTTCCTTTACGTACTCTTCTTTTTGCTTCCTATGTACCACAAAAACATATACATGGTATACTAGCTACAAAAGGCTGGATTTTACTAATTAAATATTACTTTATAAAAGTGTTCAAAAAATCAAACTTAATCGGCTTATAAATTACAAGCAAGTTTTTTAAATGAATTAATTAATTAAAAACCAGTGGTCCTTTCATCTATTCTGAAATTGTACGATACAACAGTATATATTGGTTCGTCCATATTAGTCAATCAACGGGGACACACGATTTTCTCATACAAGCTCTGCCCCCGATATGAAAGGAAAGAAAATTTCAAAATATACAAATTCTCTCTCATAGCTATTAATGGCATCATTTCTATTGGAGTAGCTAATTAAATAGTACATTAGTTCCTTATTTGAGTTTAGTATTAAACCTTTTTTCGTAGTAAACAGGTGGATTACACCGTAGGAGTTTACTTCAGAATCGTATTTTGACCTTTGATAAGGAATGAGAGAAGAAGTACGTATGAAGTTCAAAATGAAGAGGTCAAAATCATGCAAATGAAGAGCAGTAGTAAATGCTGATTACGTAGAAATTAAGTCAAAACACACAAAAAGGGTAGCAGTAAAAGGCTTACTAAACCATGACGCTAAAGGGACTGCAGGAAATAGCAAACAACGGAAATTAACTTTTGTCCATTTTCTCTGTGTGTGTGTGTGTATATATATAAAGAGTATCTATCTCTTTGTACTAGCTATTAACTCAGTGATGACTACTGATGAGACATCCTCCTTTATAACAACTTATTTCAATTTCCTTCTCACGTGGGAATCCTCATTATGAGGACGCATGTAGGTTCTGGTCTTGTCTTCCTTTCTTTTTCCTTTCCCTGTAGTTTACTCTCTTCTGGGTTACAAGATTACTAATCACAAGCATGAGGCAATTCCATAATCCAACAGGTATTGTGATGATATATCTTACCCTTAATAGTTAATACTGTTCAGCCGCTGCACACCTTCCTCCATCTGTCCCGTTTTGTACAGTTCTTTTGACAAATATCTTTGGAAGCATTCGCTGAATCGTAAAAGAAAAGAAACTACTGGGCCTCCTCTAGTTACTGCTGTAGCTAGCATTTAGCTAGGAAAATAACTGTTTAATTGGCATATATTTGAATTATTTTCTTAATTATTAAGCCTCAGGAATAAATTGCGCGATGCGTGTATCTCCGTACTTGTATAATTATTTGTGTACGTATTATGAGGAGGGCGACGTATGGAAGAGATCAGATAAAGCAGAACCAGAGGATAAAACCAAAAAGATAAAGATGGATGGAGCTTTTGAGCTATATGAAACTTTATTTTCACTTGCAGTTGTCTTTTCTTTTCTGTTTTGTTTTTTGTTTCTTTTGATTCATACTGGGAGCTTCCATGTTTTTAAATGGCGGTCACAATACAGATCGATCCCTTAATCTGAAAATCGTGCTTTAATTTGCGTGTTATAAGAAAAACTGTGTTTGATGAAGATCGACGCTCAAGAACATCGGAATCGGCATATATATGTATGGCGGAGTAATGGGTTGGAGACAGAGTTGGATCGAGGAATGGAAGATTTAAGAGATCAGGGATTTCCAGAGATCTGATATTTGGCTCATCGAAACCCTAATTTTTGTTCATGTGCTAATGGTGCCATGAGTTTCAGATTTCTGAGTCCGTGGAAGGAAAGGAAGACGAAGAAGATGATCTGGGACCACATTTTCTCTCTCCACACCAAGAGTATGATTTAAGACCACCGAACTAAAAAAAACTTTAATGGGACTTGAAAACAAGCACAGGTGAGGACAAATTCCACCTTAATTACAACTGCCAATCATTAGTTTATGAAAAAAGAAGTATTAAGCAAATAAATCAAACTTTCAAACAGAAACTCTAATGGGACTTCTCATCATAATATAAAATATAAAATTAACTAGTTCTATGAAATATAATAAAACAAATTGAAATGAAATAAAATTAATAAATTGAATTAAACTCAATATAAATTAAGCAAAATAAAATTGAAAGGTCAGGGGATTAATTAATCGTTTTCCCATAATATAATATATTTTTTATATTATGTATTATAAGATTAACAGTTACCGTACCATTATGACTTCTTGACTTTAAAAAAAGTTAAGTGGATATTTTATTTATGAAGTATCAAATAAAAATATAAAACTAAAAATGGGATGGGTTGTGGATCCCCCATTTAATTAGTGACATGTGGATTTCAGTCCTAACAATCGGCCACCCTTGAATCCATATCATCAGCCACCATCTGATTGGTGGGCAACTATATATAATAGTATTATTCAAATACTAATTATGGCTTTAATTATACAAAATTGACTACCTCAAGCCACACACAAAAGTAGCCGAGGTTTTAAGAAGAGATGTTTAATCCCCATGAGATGCCTTTAACATTGATTCCCAATTGATAAAATAATATTTTGGACGGAGAACTCAATTCAACTAATTAATTACTACCTCCGGTCCTAATTATAAGAGTTAGTTGACTTTCTTTGGAGAGATAAAGGAAGCAAAATAAGTTACTTAATCATTTTATATGTTGTATATACTTAGATTATATATTAGTTTATCGGTTAAACTAATTAGTTTGAAGAAAAAAATAAAAATAAAAATACTCTAAAGTAATTTAATTAGCTTCATTAATCTCTCCAAAAAAGTCTATTAGCTCTTATAATTAGGACCAGAGGGAGTATTAACTAGCTTTTCCACGGGTCGGGTCCTAAGACAATGTAATACAAGATAGTAATAAAGTCAATATATAAGTGTTGTTTATGCCTCTTTGAATTTGACTCCAAATGTTTAGATAATTATGATCAAAATCCTAATGATTAGAGTGTTACTATTCATGATTTTGGACTGAATATCAAATCATGCCCACAAGAATAACGCATTAGTATTGCTATATCTGCTCCCTAATTACGTAATAAGCCATAAAAGCGTGTCTTACAAATTAAGCCAACTAGATTGCTTTAATTTGGTGATATAATGTCCATGCGTTTTTCAAGCTTTTGTTCATGAAATTAGTTATATGTATATATATAATAATGGGTTAAGTAGCATTTTTGTCTCGGAAGTATACAGCCAGAAGCAATTTTGCAATCTAAAATTGGAGCAATATTGTCCCTCCTTTAACAACCCTAATGGTCAACAGTTAGTTGACTGTTAGGGTTTTTAACAGTGGGGCAAAATTGCTCCAAAAAAAAACTTCCAAAGCAAAATTGCTACTTAATCTAAAAAAAACGTTAAAACTGCTATTTATGTTATCATATATTTTTATTTTTTATTTATATAATATCTAGGGGTGGAAACAGGCCAGGTCAGCCCAAGCTTCATCCTTAACAGTCCAGGCCAGGGCTTGTTCAGCAACAAAGTAGCCTGAGCCTGGCCTGTGGCCTGTTAGAGGCCATCTTTTCAGCCTGAGCCTGACCTGTGCCCTGTTAAGGAGACCTATATTTTTAAAAATTTTATAATTAGGCTAACAGGCCACAGATCTCACTACAAAACATGCCTACTTCAAATAGGCCAAAAATAGGTCTACTTTAAACAGGCCGAATTACATAAATCAGCGGAGGCAGAAATAAAAAAGGGTTGCATTTTCATTAACGAGTCACTATTGAAAAATTAAATATTAAATATAAAAAAGGGTTAAGTAGCATTTTTGTCTCGGAAGTACATGGTCAGGAGCAATTTTACCCTGAAAGTTTTTTTTTGGACCAATGTTGCCCAAGAAGTTTTTTTTAGAAGCAATGTTGCGCTGGAAGTTTTTTTTGGGAAGCAATTTTGCCCCTCCGTTAACAACCCTAACGGTCAACTAACCGTTGACTGTTGGGGTATTAACGGAGGGGCAACATTGCTCCAAAAAAACTTCCGGGACAACGTAACATTGCTCCAAAGAAAACTTCCAGAGAAAAATTGTTTCTGGTCGTATGCTTCCGGAGCAAAAATACTACTTAACCCTATAATAATTATATGCGTTTGAAAACGACACATATAATTGAATTTACACAGAACTGTACAAACATGTATAATATATATAGATTAAACAATTTATTTTGGCTGGAAAAAAAATCATAAATGAGTAAGTTTAGATAAGGGATGAGATCAGGGAAATCTGAAAAGGGGTAGAAAATTCTAATGATGATGGTGAGAGGATGAGATTCTGGCTAAGAAAAAGAAAGAGATGAAAATTTGACCATGCAGTACTTTAAATGTTAGGAGCAGAGAGCCTAAAATGAAAGGCAAAGTGCAATTATATATAATTGCACGCATCTCCATGTTCCTCAATCCAAATGCTCCCTTCATATTACTCATCGCCTCTTACATATAAAACTTAGTTATTTTTTTAAAGATATTAATTAAGTTAATCAAAATATTTGTATTTATCATTTTTCTTCAATTTATTTTATTTAACTTATAAATTAATATATAATATAAGGATACACAACATATGATATGATTAAATAATTTATTTAGTTTTCTTAATTTCTTAAAAAAATATTAACTTTATCTTATATTTATCACGGGACGGAGAGAGTAATTAAATATTGTCAATGGTTTTATTTTTATCTATCGTTTACTTACTTGCCATCCAACTAAGATTCTCACCCACCATCGTTGGGTACAATTAAAGTCAAGCCTTCCGCTGGTAAAGACGGACTCCAATTATGAAGTTCTGTATTCTATGACTGAAGAGGATTGTAAACATTACAATATATATAACCATATATAGGCGTTAATCGATCAAGAACCCAGACCATCATGGAAACTCATTTTTTATTCGCACAACTTAAAAATTTGAGAAGTCCGATCCCCGCCAGCCACTGGTTCAGGGCAGCTCAGGCTACGGAAGCCCTAATGACTTCAATCGCATGCAAGTTGTAGCTACTTGGACTAGCAAGGATGGCCAGTGATCGTATAGAGGATAAGTCAGAGAGGGTTTATAAACTCTCCTAGTATTTAAAAAACAAAAGACACACAAGTTTATATATGATTAGATAAGTTGATATAGGAGTATATGACTTGGTTCCAACATATGTATGTAAGAAATGGGTCTAATGTATTAAAACGGATGTATGCCTGCAGTGTTTATAATGGAATATAATTAATGTGCAAATCGCAGGCGTTTGTCAACACTTCGAGCTGAATGCTTTCTCGTGATTTCCCCAAGGAACAGAATTTGTTCTCTGGACAAATGAAGGATAGGGGAATATATATATAGAGAAAGGACTATATCTGATTTGGGGAGAAAAAAATTAGAAAAATTCCTTTCAAGTTCGTCAAAAAAGTCCCCAGAGAAATTCATATGTCAGAAAAATCTCGAAGAGTTGTTAATCTCATAAATGGAGTTGTTAATCTCAAAGATGAGAGTTGTTAATCTTACAGATAGAGTTGTTAATCCCACAGATGGAGTTGTTAATGAGACTTTTCTGACATCTGAATTTCCGTTGGAACTTTTGACATTTTCTTGATCTCTTTAGATCTGAAAATAATTTTCCCAAAAAAATTCAAGTTGAGTATACATCCAAAGGTTAGTCTTATTGGTGGAACTAGTTCTCTAAGGAATAATAAGTACAAATAAAGAAGAAAGTAGTGTAAACCGACATTGAAGTGATTTTCTGCTGTTTAACTGGGTCTTCTGTTAGGCCTGGTTCAAATGGGTCTAGTGGCAACAAAAAGGTATTGTAACATTTGAGGCTGAAACCCATTGGCAAGTGTGGGCCACAAAGATTCGTGACGAAAGCCCAAATTACTTTTATTTTTAGAGGGAATGAAGAGTTTTTTATTTGATTGAACAAAAACATTGTAATTGTGTTGGAATATAACTAAAAGGCATCGGCCAATGAGAGTTGGGTCTAACAGAGAAAAGTTAGTCCTTTATAATATACTGAATCAAAGTTTGAATTCTCAATGGGAGACGTGTCCACATATTGTTTTAAGGTGGCAAAAAAGTATAAAATATTCAAATTGTAAGTTTTAATATTTTCTAACATTTTCTTTGCTGGAGTGAAGGGGAGCTTGATGGATTCAACAGGGAAGGCAGCAAATGGAAGAGATTAAGAGAAGGCCCACCACTACTATCTGAGCTAAGATCAGTTGGCTCTGTCATGAGTTAACTGACAGTTGTTATTATTTTTTTTTACCAGAAGAGTTAACTGACAATTGACACATTTGTACAAGACAATATTAGTATTATGTTCCTGTTCCCTACGACATGGAGCAGGTGTAGCACGGGCTTTTCTGGCTGGAAGATGTATGTGGATTCACATTAGCACATGAAATAGCAATTCACTCACTTCAAGTTTAAGAACTGGACACAATGGCCTGTTCAAGTCAAGTGTAGAGTGTAGGAAGGTCTTAAAAGCAGTTAGCTTCGGGGCGCTCTCTGCAACTTTTGTTGGAATTTCTGCAGAACTGAGAATTAATTGCATTTTTGCCAATGCAATGGTTGAACATTGAATAAAGAACTTTTCGTGATGCATTTCTTTCCATTTTTAATTTAGTTGAGTAGTTCCACATATTTGTCGCAGAACATTTTGTACAACGTTCCCATACAGAGTCCTTCATTGTTTTCTCCAAGTGCTTCCATGGAAGTAGATCAAGTTGATTCAACCGCTTGAATGAAACTAAAGCAATACCTTGATTTTTTTTTTTTGTTCCGTTTAAAAGAAACTGCGTGGCTTGTTTCATGAATAAAGTCCTTAAAGCAAACCAGGTCAACCTAACCAGCCTATTCAGATTATGTCTCCAGATTAAGGGGTTCTATTATATTTAGACGTATACGAAATAAACCTGTTTTATGTACATTCAGATATGGTAGAACATGTACACTTAGAGGTGATAGAACTAAAATTTCAGGGCATAGTCTGGATGTTTTTTTCCCCTATCAGCCTTTCTATTCTTTATAATATTAGACTTTGCACCAGCCTTGCTATTTATTGTTTTACTTCAATTAATGATCATTAGATAATAGGTAATGAAAGAGAGTGCTTAAAATGAAAGAACTGCGTGTGTCACTACATCAAAGAATAATTTTTATTGTATTTCCATATTTTTTCCGTAAAGTGCTTATTGTTGACTCGGCACTTATCAACCAGAAAGATGGCCCTTACACAAAGGGCAGAACCTTCCCCACCAACACAAGTTACCTAACAAATTTTTGTAATAATAAATCTAAATACATGTGATATGCACTATTTTATATAATAGGGCTATGAAAACTGGAAGGGAAAAAAATTAATGCAATTCTTCTTCATTCACGTATGCTGCATCCATATTCCATGGCTTTTTGCATCCATGGAATTTTCAAACAGATCCAGTAGCTAGGGTGTGCTACAAGAAACACCAAATAACACAAAGATGGAATAAAATTAAAAACCATAAAGAAGATCGAGTAAATCATCAAGTTATCAGAGGACAAGAGATAGTAATTCATAATCTTACTAATTTTTAATAGTCTAGCCAGCCAAAGGACGATGAGGACTTTTAGTGGCAAGTGGTGAATCTACCATGTTGCCCAATGGTTCCAAGCGCCCAACACGCTGCCTCCAGCAATTTTCCTGCTATTTCATGCTAACTTGAGCTTAAAGAGAACTAACTATAGAGATCGATATTAAAGAAACAAGCTGTTACTAAGAATCACTTGTATTTGTCAACCGACCAAATTTATAAGAACTTATTCATGTGAATAGCCATGAGAAGAGAGATATTAAAAAGTATTTAGTTATAATAAGTTCAGACAACCAAGGTTGTGCTAACAATGTTTTTGCTTAAGAAGTAAGTTATGAACATTGACAAAGTCATAAGATATTGAAGTAAACATGAGATTCATTTTGAGTTGGAGAAGGAGCTTTAACAGATTGGCCAGTTATCTGAGTCCATCTGGTAGAGGCCTATTTTCCTTGAAAGCATGCACAATGTCGCCATCAATAAAGCACTCGATATTTCATAGTTCATACTATGAAACATTACCCCAAGGCAAAAGGCTATATCTTGTAGAAATTATACAATTTCAAATTTTGAATAAACAAAACCAAAATATAATCCAGCACCCGCTATAATTTGAACTGCACTGCTCTGTAAACACTATCCAAGTCACCTTGTACACTAATGTTTCGTATCAAGCAATTTAAATACCCATACATACATGATATTATACGATATGTAAACTATGACAGGTTATTGAGGGCAAAACGGTAACCATGTACAAAAATTGATGCTCTCTTGTCTTTTTACTCAGACTCATAATATTATTATGCTTTATCTCCTATCCTCATTCCTCTTCTCTCTTCTAGTTCAAAGCAGACAATATGAAGGTAGCCTTGGATTTTTCTTTTCAGCTCATAAATCTTCTTTTCAATTCGATACTTTTGTCTACAATCTTAACTAAGAAGTAACATACACTTTGCTTGTCAATAATTAAGCTTGATGCAAGTCACCAACTAAACCAAAAAGAAAAACACTTTACAAAACGAACAAAATACGAGTGCCTTCATCATCATCATTCATCGCCTATTTCTGTTCAATGTTGCAAGAAAAAAAAGTAATACTATAATAATGTTCATGACTATTAAAAAGATGAAGAAAAAGCAACGCACCTCTTCTGTGCTTGACCACGACCTTAGCGGGTTGAACCGTTCTGTTAATGGGCTTCGTCTCCTCCTCCAGTGGGAACAATACGTTATCGATGCCCTGAACCGAGATCCGCCCATCCGTATAGATATCCGGGTCGAACAAATACGCTGACCCGTCTCCCTGCCCGAATTTCACTGATCCATCTGCCTCCTGAGCCACCACCTTATGCGGCAACCGTAGAGTATCATACCGGACCTTACCGAACCGTCGAACTGCATTGTACATACTCTCTTCGGTTTGATACTCCGGTATGAGATGGTAGTAGATAATCTGTTCCGGTGCGCCAGGTTCACTCAATTGGTCGGTAGTCAATTTAGCCATGGCCTCATCATTGGGAGCCAAAACGGTGAGCACGTACCCCTCGGAGACTAGTCGACCCATTTCGGTGGCTAGGGATGTTAGATTCACCAATATATCTGCCATTTCATTGTACCCGCCGTAATGGAGCAGTGTCTGAATAAAATCCTTCACCTGGGCTTCACCGTTGAAGTGGTGGCGAGCTCCGCCTGGT
Organism: Acacia pycnantha; assembly: GCA_025563575.1. Lineage (NCBI taxonomy): Eukaryota > Viridiplantae > Streptophyta > Magnoliopsida > Fabales > Fabaceae > Acacia > Acacia pycnantha. Next base: position 60,896 of record JAMWYP010000414.1, on the reverse strand, counting down.
CCGGGCGCTGGAGCAGGAGCCAGTGCGGGTCCAGGAGCCATTGCATCGAAGATTGGCAAAGCAGGAGGAGAACCGGGTTTCGCAGGTGGGTCGGTTTTCTTGAGTCGATGAGTCCTCGGGTCCACTTCCGGTGCTCCCTCTGGCTTCACCGCCGTGATAGACTGCAGGCTTCGCCGGCGGTTGAAGTCGTCTTGCACGGAACGGGGCACCAGAGGCGCTCAATCCCGTGGATGACGCCATCGGGTCGGGTCACCGCGTCAGGTTGGATAATCTTGGCGCGATCCACTGTCCATTCCGTAGTCCCATTGTTCTCAAGATGTAGATGGTCATTGGAAAGCGTATCGTGACGGGTCAACCCGGTTCGAGTCAGAAGCTGCTCCGATCCGATTCTGGTCGGAATGATATGGAACATGAGTAAGGTCTGGAGAGACTTGAGATTGCCGGGTTCGAGAAGGAAGCGCTTGAACTCTGGGTCGAGATCGCGTTCGAGAGCTTCATTTCTGGGCGCGAAGATGGTGATATTGTGGCTGCCGACAGTATCCTCCAGAGTCTGCAAGAGCATAGCCTTCTCCACAAGCTCACCGAGTTCCGTGTAATGCGAATCCAGAAGAGCCACCAGAACCGAGTTGGAGTTTATCTGACCAGAGCTCACCGAAGAAGAGACCGACGACCTGGGATTTGGCATTGCCGACAATGCAAGCGGGAAACCAAAAAGAAGAAGAAGAAGGAAGGTGCGGAGCTTGGCGACGCCATAGATGCGACAAACCATGGCGACTTGAGAGAATGCGGCGGAATGGAAGAGTTGAGGCTTGGGAGAGCCAGACAGCACAGCACGAGGGAGCAAGAGGCTGTTGGGTAATTTGGGTTGAGACGCTTAGTTGGTGATTTGGTGGGTATATACTAAAACCCAGGACACTGTTTCTGGTTTTTTAACAGTCCGTGAGGCTGAAGAATGAAGGAGTATTTAGCATGTATGGTGTTCTACTTTTCTGATTATCGGAATGGCTTTCTACTTGTCGATTATAGGTGAAGAAGCGGCGGAGATTAGAAGCTACTGTGTAATATTCTATAAATTGCATGTTACTTCCCTATTCTTATTAGTTTGTTACTCACAAAATCCAAGCTGTCCCAATTTCTCACAGTATTATGCTAGGTTAAACATTTTTCCATTCTAAATATTCTGAGAAATCACATTAACTGTTTATGATTTATGACGTATAGTAGGTTATTTTTATTGCTCGATTTGATGATATGCTGATTCCCTTAAATATTACTCATCCTGTAGTTAATATAAGATATTTTAAGAGTCAATTTTAATTTTAAATATAAAACATAATTATTATATTTATTAATATTTTCTTAATTTACTCCCTCTCTCAATAATAATTAAATGATTAGGGTGTTTTAAAAAATATTTGTTATATAAACTAATTTAACTAACTTCATTAATCCAATCAAATTAAATAAATATATTTTATATTATAGATGTTGTTGGCACAAAAAAAATTACTACAACCCATCTTAGACGTTAGACCTAGTGTGCATGCTATGTAATGTAATTAACAAAATACTGTATTTTATAGTACTGACTGTATGGACCATCGCATCCTACAGATTGATACTATTGATTGTTTAGCAAAATAATGAATAAATCAAAGTGTGGAGCCCGCTTCCGCTTAGGGTTCTCCTCTGCTTACTTTGTGCCACCCATGTTAGCTGTTCCTGTCCTCTGCCCCACCCAAAGCCACCACACACTCGTTTTAGTTGACTCTAGCAAGTAATGTTTATGTCAGTGCCTGGTTTTGGACTTTGCAAACTAAAATGCAAATATTCTCAGCCTCCGGCTATAATTTTTAAAGTAATGTCATTCACTTAAGAATATGACCGACTCACTTATACTGCAAATCTCGGCCAATATCACAGCATCATTGGTTGAAGAGCACACTGATACATAAAAAAGGACAAGTGGGAGTGACTGGAAACGAAATTCCAAGAATAGGCAGAGGTTTACAAAAGAAGAATCATCCGTAATTATAAAGTTATGCACAATTCTGGCTTCGACATTAAAAGAGTTTGGTGCTGTGTATCCCTCAACTGTTAGGTTCAGGTATGGGGTTTCAGGAAAGTTTTACATTCTGGTATTGTTGTTTGTCTTGCTGTGTGCCCCAAGAAACTAAAATTAGCTTAGTCCTCACTCCCTCCCTCACATTTGTCGGTGACATTCATCCATCACTTGCATATATATATACACACTACAATTATTTTTGGTATTTTAGGACCTCCGAATCTTTTTAATTAGTAGTTGGCATGAATCAAGATATTGTAAACAATCCGAATTCACTGAAACACCCTTTGGAAATAGAGTCTCCAATGCATTCAAAGAAAGGGTATTGTGGACAACTATGTATGCATCCAATCAACTTTGCCATGACGCGCAAGATTTTGTCAAAACCAGTGTGCTTTTGCTTTTGTTTTCTCTTTCTCTGGTCATTATTCATGATTTTAACATGTGTTTGCTTCAGACGTATAAAAGAATGGACGTTTCGCCTGCTTTTTAACATGTTTGAGGGTATGTCTATCTTGTGGGATAAATTTTTTTCCTTGATTAAGTTGGCGTCAACCGGGGATATTGCTTGCCTCATGTGCATTACAAGATAACCATGTGGGATTTATTTGGTAAATTGATTTTACCAAGTTCTTTATTCCAAAAGCAAGAAAGCAAAACCTTTAATAAGGACAGGACTGGCACTGATGTGAATAGATGGAATCACAGAAAGTAAGAGGAGAACCTTGAGTTCCGAAAAATCGTTTTCACCTCTCAACGATTAATTAAGCACATGACAAAATGAAGGAGGTTTCGAGGCAAGTGGTTGGTAAAGATAAAGTAAATAGCCCCTTCTTTCCATGGAAAATACTTTTAGATTATGTAATTATCTTTTTATCACCAAAACATACAAAATTTTTCAAGTTAAGATTAAAATATAATTAAATCGTGTGTGTTAAGTATTTGTCATGTTATTTACATATCGATATAAAAATATATGAAATCATAATTCATGTTCTATTTTATAACGTTTGTTAGTCAGCGTAAAGCATTTTTTATCTTTCAATTAAAAATAGAACGTGGAACTTTTAAAATAGGATAGAGAGCTGTATATGAGTACAACTCAAGCATAAAAAAGCAACAGAACGGATTATAATAACCATGCAAGAAGTAACTAAATTATTGTAAGTAGAGTTATTATAAGCACGTTAATTCACCACCCCTTAATGCTTGTTTGGGTTAGCGGGAAAATCTACTTTTCCAATATGATTTATATGAAGTAAGTATGTAAAAGATGTTTTATCTCGACTTACCTAAATATGTTTTTAAAACGCTAACTCAAATGTTTGACGTAAAGGGCATCGAAATGAACAGATGGGAGGACCCCATCCAGAGGTCCGACGAAATTCGACAAATGTCTCCTTAATCCTTATGCAGAAGAGGATACGAAAGCGAGTGCACACAGACCACGTAAAATGAATACTTCAATTTACAAAGACAAAGGAAGTGGCCTGCGCGTTATTCCTAGTAGCATGATATTGTTAGTTTGAACTTCCAAACTATATAGTAGTGCATCTGCTTATATAACACATGTAGGGGGGAAAAAACATAACAACGGTATCAACTCTCTTATTACTAATACTACATCGGAGATCATTTTAAAACCTAATTTGCTAAGTATCTCCGACAATAGCAGAAGCCCATCGAAATTTCACGTCATTAATTTATCCGGCCGGCAGCACATTTGGGAAGAATCATAAGGTTATCATAAGACTGCGTTTCATGGAATTGAGACCTAAATTTGACTACTGCGTGTCCCATATACCGCATGGTTCGAATTTCCAAGAACATTTTGCAGATTTGCGAGGTCTATTCACATTGCAGGACTAGTGGTGACAACTCAACATTGGTGAGGTCGCAAGCTCTTCAAACAGAATTGCATTTAATAACATTCACATAACAGTAACAGAATTCACAGCAAAAGACTCCATGCCCCCAAGGTTGGAAAACAGCGAGTTCATCACTAGCTGAAACACAGTGCTTTATGTCGAGTACTGTGAGAAATATCTACAAGTTTATATTTCGAATATACAACCATATATAGTTTCCTAATTTCTAACAAAGTGACCCAGTTTTTATCTTTTCTAGGCTCTTTATTCCAAATATCGCAAGCACTGACATCTTCAGCGAGGTAAATGGATTATCACTTGCCTGGCTTGCACCAGCCAAAAGGCAATGCACCACATCCACAGAATTTCATGTCCAGCAATGGGCAATCTATTTCTACCTGATACCATAGGGGAAAAATGAGGATTAGTAATCAGATTACAAGAATAGTTGCTTCCATGCTAAACAAGACAAATAGGAACCTCAACATGAAAAGCACGAAAGAAGCTTCATATCATATAAATATTTTACCTTTCAGCCAAAGCAAAGCTTAGAATTGATGCAAACCCTGATCAATGCTTAATTCGAACTAGAACCTGCTGCAAAGGATGTTTTTGTGTCATAATCTCTTGATGCACCTTCACCTTCAGCATCTGAAATATGTTGGTCATTTGATCCAGCAACCGAACCACCTTCTAAATGACTTTGAGAAGGATTGCTATCATTAGCAACCGAACCACCACCTAAATGAATTTGAGAAGGATTGCTATCATTAGCAACCGAACCACCACCTAAATGACTTTGAGAAAGATTGCTATCATTAGCAACTGAACCACGTTCTAAATGACTTTGAGAAGGATTGCTATCATTTCTATTGTTGTCTCTGGTATCAAGTCGTTCCATCATGCGTGACACAGTTGCCATGCCTGCATTAGCCTCTTGTCTACCTTCGGATCCCACATCAGACATAGAGCTGTTGCGAGAGAACCATCTCTCCTTCCAACCTCTGGTGCTCCTGGATATCGACTCTTTGTATCTGAAAATGAAGGGTGATAGTAATAAGTAATATCTAACTCTAAGAAACCAAGGGAGAACTCTTCCTTTGCATGCAGCATGGAATAGTCACTTCTATACTACCTCGTTGAAACTGCATTAAATCTAGACTTTAAAGATTCTGAAAATGATTGAAATTCTGATGGCCCTGCTCTGTCCTGACTGCTTGGAGAAGACTGGCTAGGAGATCTCCTATAAGTAGTTTTGAGATAAAATAATCAAGATTATTATAGCAACATTATTGTGTAATAAATAAAAATATAAAACACAAAACAAACCACACTATTCACAATGTCTGAATAATGTGGCTCATTCAGATTGTGTGTAATACACTGGGTTTGCTTCTAGTTTTGAACTCATCAACATGAAAAATATCCAGAAATAAATGATGAAGAATGATAATGACCTATTGTTGTAAGATGATCCATGGCTATCAGCAGCAAGAATAGTAGATCCTGATCCTGAAGCAGAAATATGGTCTGCTTGAACAATAGGAACAGAAGTTGACTGTGATGATTCTTCCCCAGTGGCAGGAGTTTGAGATAGAGTAGCAACAGTGATTGCTGAAGCTGGTTCACCATTTGCCCCATGAGTTGGAGAGGCAGGAGCCATGGGAGGTGAATTAGGATGGGTTGAAAATACCAAAAAATGTGGGCGACCTTGAGCAGATGACCTGTTTCTCTGACCTTCCCTTCTAGCAATATGGCGTGCACGTCCCATTGCAGCAGCAGCTAAGTGCTGTATGATACGCTCTTCAAGATCAGCATCATTTGCACCAACAGGCAACTGCATGAGAAATAGAACTTAAATAATTCATAATGAAAAGAGAATAAAGTGATGTTTTCAATTTCAAACTGGCATAAGCAGGACTACAAACATGTTGTAACTCAAAATCCCCCAGAGCTGGATGATGAAATATTGTGGCATTTCTTGGTGGATTCAACCTAATGTTTCTCTCTTTTTCCACAGCTTCAAGTAATTCCTGACTGCACACACAGAAGAAAAGGCACATTAAAAATGAAAAGAAAAAAATGGCAAGAATATCAAACTAAAGGGAAGAGTACAATGAGCATAGAGAAAATTGAAAACCTCGATGGATCTTTGAAACTGATGGATTGCCAACACATGGGGCATTGAGGGCTTCTTTGACACCTAGAAGATAAGTATAAAAATGAATTCAGATCATGTCAACTCAATATAGCCAAATGCTTCAGACCAAAATTGTTCCAACAAAGGGATTTTTCCTTGATGATGTTTAAATAAACAGTAATTATCATTAGTTTTATTGGCCCCAAAAGTACTTATAAAACAAAGCACAGAAAACAACAAAAGCAACTCATAGACATGAGTGCTGCAATCGGTAGCTATACTATGATACACCCAACCCCTCACTTGTAAAATGACTATCAGGATTAAAATAGTAGCAGGGGATATCAGAGTAAAGACGCCAAAACAAAGGGGTGCATCTTCCTGACGGAAGCTTTGACTAATCTTCTGCAGCAACTTTTAATCAGATCTAAACAATCCCACTCTTCACAGCGTCAGTACTTATGTGATTGAAAGAAGAAATCAGATCTAAACAATCAGATTCAAAAGCCACTGGATCAAGATTCTTGGATTTAACCAATTCTGATTCCTTTTAAAGTGTGGCAGATTCAGCCAAAAAAGAACAAAAATCCATATACATGCTTCACCAGTACAACCATCCAGAACAACACCACCAATCACCAACAGAGCAACCTACACCAGCCTCAATCATGTGATTGGAAAAGACACCATCAAGGTTGCATTTCAAAGTGCCAAGGGAAAGTGTTCAATGCTGCATAATGGTAGAAGTTTGACCCACTTCATATTGGCACAAGTGCGCAACTTCTGCATTATATAATTCCAAGTTGGAGGCTTTTAAAAGTTAGACTATGTATATCATCAAACACAGATTGAGAAACACTCCAATGCAAGTCCTCCATTTCAAGGATCACAAGGATACTTGGACATCTTTGCTATTTGGGATGATACATAGAAAAGGGACCAAACTATGTCTAATGGATTTGAAGATATTTTTCAATTTAGAAATGTAATTAATAAGATTATAGTATTCCCCGTATACTTTGGAAACAGTAACTAAGCACTGAGAAAATGCATATATTGAGCTATCAACAAAAGGGACGTGAACGTAATTTATTGAAGATCAAGGTCCCAGTCAATTATGACTTAAATAGTTTTTTCCCAGCATGGTACCTCGTATTACAAGAACTTTGTTACAAGCCCAGGACATTAATTAGTGACCACAAATGCCTCATGAAACATAAAGCGACGGCCCGTAATTTCTTAGCCCTAGTTACTCAAAAAGTGTTTTAATGTTTTTACTAGCAAATTACCTGTTGCTTTAATGTTTTAACTAGCTATGTCCTAATATTCTAGAATATTAGCCTCATTCACTTTCAGTTTTCAGGGGATACTCATAGAAACCCTGTTTTCCCCCAGTCTAGTCAGTGACTGCAGCCTTTACCATCTAATGGTGCAAGTAAGAAGGTAACTTATATCCAAGCAGATATGAAGGCTAGACTCAATAATCACTTAAACTGGCTCAAAGCCAAATAAATAAAGCCACATAGCACTACCATTCTAGAATGCATTGAAGATGAAACTCATGCTTGCAACTTGTCACCTGCAGGAAGAGTGAGAGCAGCTTGTTCAAAAGGTTGGAATATACTAACAGCCAATAAAACTAAAGCACAGAACTATCAGACAAGCATACTGTTGAAGGATCGCTTTCATGAAATGCTTCGAGACATATGCTACAAGCATCATCACAAGCATCCTGGATTCCACCCTCCACAAAGGCTGCAGCGGAAGTCAAATGCACTTCAGACTTATTATTCTCTTCCGACCCCGGACCCTGGAATACATCAGCGTTGAAAGATCGACAGAAGCGTGATATCCAAACAAGTTGCAATAAATCAACATGCCGTGGAGTGAATTAATTAAATAAGAATTATGAAAGAAGCAACAGACTGGTCTACAGCATATACAATCCAAACCAAAACAAAACAACATAAAGCCAAATTATCCCTTCAGCGGGACCCGATTGAATCAGGAACGAACGCGTCAATCTTCCAACAACTAAAGGTAACAAAATCAACCATATTATAAAACCTGAAATGAACACAGTGAATAACAAATAATTGTTTTTACTGGGATGAAGAATTATATTCACAAGTAGAGAGCATCTGCGATAAGTGAAATAGAATAGTGAAAACCATGAAAGGGATTGAGGAGTGAAAGAAATTGATCGGCGGAGAATAAATCCTCAGCGTGGTCAATAAGTAAAATATGAAGGTCGGATGACAATCAGAATCCCAACATACACAGGGCTAATAGTGGTGGCAGCCATCTCAGATTCCGAAAATTTCTTCCGTTTGCTGAAGGTTTTTCTCAGCAACAAAACAAACGAATCATGAGAAAGGGATAAAGAAACGGGGGAACAATCGAAAATTTTTACCTCCATGAAGAATTGCGCAACCTCAATCTACTGGGAAAGTAGAACGATCGGGCTAAAGCGGGGAGAGAATCGAGCTCAAATACAAGAAACCCTAGCGAGTCTGAACTGATTGGAGAGAGACGGCTATCCCTAGTCTCTGGTGTTCTACCCCTTTTTTCTTGAGGACTTGTGACTTTTACTTTTTTGGCACTTGAACCCCTCGACCACGGAGCAACCGAACCTTAGCTGGGTCATCTCCCACTACTGTACTGACACGTGACGTTATCTGGTGACACTCTTTGACGAGTCACTCCAAGGAATCGCATGCCATGCCGATGAGGCGATGACCATAATAATGTCCATCTCCATCCCTAGGGCCCCGCATCAGCATCAATCTCAACCATTTCGATGGTTTTTAAACGAATCAGATCAGATTTTATTTTATTTTATTATAAAATTAATCAAAATTATTATTATTTTAAAAAATAAAATAAATAATATCGACATATTAAAGGTCATATAAAATTTTGAATTTGATCCATTTAAACTGAGTTTGGACGATTTAAGTATCAGTGCCTGCCTGCTTGCTTGAAAACCTTCTAAAACTTACGTAAACCTAAACAAAATTTTTTTTAGATACTTACCTCGTAAATCCTAAAATCTAGGTTTTGAAAGGTTTCCAAATAAGCACTCATTAGCACAATGATAAAAACAAATAGGTCAGCTGGTTTAAGTAAGAGGAGGAAGAACGAGAAATAAGGGTGGCAAGCACTTTTAATTTTATTTTTCTATTCTCACGTCTCGAACCGAGAACATAGTGGTGAAAGAGTAAGTCTCTTACCACTTACTCCAAAAAAATATTAGTATTGTCCTTGAACTAAAGTCGGCAACATTTTGTTTAATTTATGATTGGCCATGTCACACCATGAAAATGTCGACATTTGTTTTTCTCAAACGAGTGGGACCCTAGTTCCTTAAATTTTTAATAGTAGTGTGGAAAGAAGATTGGACCAAATCAAGGATTAACTTGTTAAATTCAAAATCCAACTAACTCAATTGGAAAAATAAAGCTCCACGAAACCATATTTGTCTCGACTTCATTTATAATTCACGCTCAACATGTTTTACATATATTATGGAAACCTTTAAAACTTATTAACATTATATTAAAATCTAACAATTTCTTAACTTTACCCCTAACTACTTAATATATATGCACACTCGTCAGAATAAAGTTAATATAATGATAACTACAAAGGATAACTGTACATTCAAAAATGGGAAAATTCCAAATAATAAGCAATGTCATTACGCCTATAGTGAATCTCATTACTCGTACTCAATACATTATTAGGGATAAGCATGGATCGGACCACTGCGTTTTTGCCCGCATAAAATCATTACACCTTTAGTCAGTTTATCTACGTCTTAAATAAACATCACTACTTATTAAATAAACATCACTACTTATTTAGTAAATATCATTACACCTTTAGTTAATGTCATTAATCATTTAGTAAACACAATTATGCCTTTAGTCAATACCATTACGTATTTAGTCATTTTTATTACTTATTTTATTAATGTCATTATGCTATTATTTATATTATACATATATATAACAAAGGGGTTTTGGTGGGCAAAGTGGTAGGTTCGGTTTAAATCCCACCACTTACCCCTTTGACTACATGTTTTAAAACATAATTAAATGGTATTTATTATTTTATTATGTCTTTTCTTTTCTTTTTTATTTAAAAATTGAGGAGTGTAATAGTAAAATCATCAACACTTTAAAATTTCAATTTAATCTCAATTATTTTTATGTCATTTTTGTGAAATATTTTTTTTTGGGTTTCATAAATCGAAATGGTATTTATTAAGAATGTTTCCTAAAAAAATTTAAAGAAATGGTTTATAAATAGAAAAAAGAGACCGAGGGAGGGTGATGGTAATGGTTAATGTCTTGATGACACATTTATTCACGGTGAAACCATTTAATGAAATTGACTCATAGTTGGGGACATTGACGAAATTATTTTTTTTTAAAAAAAAAATTTACTTAATTAAAGCAGATTGGAAACATTTTACCAAAGTAATGCAGTTTGTACCGTAAGAAAAGGTTACGCCACTTGTGGCGTAAAAAAGATTCACGCCATTGACAAAACTGATAAATTTGTGTCAGTGGCGTGAAGAAATTTTACGCAAGTGGCGTGAAATTTCTTCACGCCACTTAAGTGGTGTGAAATCAATCAATATTGATTTCACACCATTGACACAAAATTTGTTAGTTTGTGTCAGTGGCGTGACTTTTCTTACGCCACTTTTCTGCCACCAACGTATTATTTTGGTAAAATATTTCCAATCTAAATTAATTAGGTAAATTTTTTTAAAAAAATTCATTTTGGTCAAAAGCCTCATAGTTGCCCCTCCATTTATTTTCTGGGCCCCCAGGCAAAATAAACGCGATAATAAAATTCAGCTTTGACAGATCATTCACGTTGGGCTTCCCAAGGTTCTGCTCATCCCCAGGTCCCGTTTACTCCAATTTTCTTACAAATTTAATTTAATATACAAAAATCAAATGCCTTTCAGGGGTCTGTCATCCCATTTCCACGTCACACCAATTCTCAAGTCCAAAGTCTGTTTGGAGAATTAATGAGGCGGGCCTCTCCTTGCCACTTTTTCCATAAAAGCCATTTGGAGTCTCTTATCATTTATCAATGGTTGAACTTTCTTGTTTTTTGAGCAACTGGGATTCTCTCCCCCGACAACTCAACCAATTAAAATCAAACGTTTCAGGAATATCTTACAGTACCATTCAATTACACCATTCCCAGTATTCCAATTACGACTTCAAATATGATGTCGTCCCCCTGGAGGTTGCTGTCACACACAGTATCCTCATACGGCAGTCATGTTTGTAAAACTGGTCAAGAAGGAGCTGAGCTTGATTAAAGAAGGAGCTCAGCTCAGACCTAATCGGTCCGAGTCCCGGCTCTAATAACGGTCTTTAGGACTGAAGCTTTTGAGAATGACTCCTCCAAAACCCGGTTACGTTGAACGGAGCCCCATTTTGCTCATCCCTCTTCCCGAATTCCGAAACATCCTTCAGATTTTCCTTCTCCGCCTCCGCTGCCAGGTGGTCCTCCAGCGTGGTCCCCAAGAAGGAATTGGGCCTACACTTGGCCCCACTCCTTTCATTCAACAACACGTCCTCCTCCTTCTTCAGCGTCCGCGGTTGCGGTTTCCCCTTGTACGTGTGGATTGCCTTCCGGCAGAGTCCCGCCGGCACCTTGTACACCACCAGCACCACCATGTCCATCACCGTGCACGGCAAGCAGCAAAATATCGCCGTGCACTCCGCCGCCGTACCGCCGGCAACCTCGCCGGCTCCACACCTTCGTCGCGGCACAATGTTCATGATCGGCCCTTGGGATTTCCCCGGCAGGGAACGCTGGGGATTCATCGATTTTGATTATAATCCCTAATGCAGATGAAAGTTGGCAAAACAAAAGCGAAGGACGGAAAACTAGAGAAGGGATGGGGGGAGAGGCAGTGTTTTTGTGCTGAATGGTAGGATTCGGGAATTTGGGCGATTCATTTCTCCGTTTTGCTTGAAACGGAGAAGTTTCCCGAGAAATACCATTAGCAAGAAAATGCGAAGGAGGTGACAATTGAGATAAACTATTTAGAGGGATATGGATTTAGTTAATTTAAGATTAAGGTGGTAAGGGAAAGGGTATCGACAGAGACAATTAGCTGGTTTTATGAGAGGTGGGGGTTGCAGTCTTACGGAGACATGGCCGTCTAAATGGGATGAGATTTAATCTTTTTATTTTAACAAATAAAGAATCTAAAATAAAAACAAATTTTTAACTAATATTCTTTAAAAAAATGATTTTCACATTAAAAATAATTAGGGCAGAACTGTTCAGATTTCTGTCCATATAGTATCTGGACGACTCGGATTACTCTTGGAGTGACTACGTTTTTTCACTCTATTATAGGAGACACGAGTCGAATGTATATGCGCCGTGCCTGTGTCATATGACCTTCGGCGAATTCGACTTATTATATTATAGCTATTTATACATATTTTTGTAGCAGCGTATTATTGCTCATTACAAAACCATTTAACTCATAATCATATAATTCCCAAAACGTAAACGGGATCAATTACATTGAACCAACAGCAGTATGGTTAGTTTACAGTAGCATAAATTGATGAAAGGGTCAATGCGACCCAAGGCGCAATACCGGAGGTAGATCAGAACATGTTATGAATTAAGTGGAAGATAAGGTAAGTCATACAATTAGAAGGTTTAGGCAGCATTTGATTGTGAACTGCCTTCTCCCAACAACAACTTTGTCTCCAGGACAGACGCCTTTACATCTTGCATTTCCTCCTCTATCTTTTCAAACATGCATGAATCCAGCAGATTGGCTTTCTTGCTGGCAGCCATGACTCTAGCTGTTTGTAACTCTTTGATTCTTCTAGACCCCATCTGTAATTCTTCCTCCAGGATCTTTATCTCAGCCTGCTTCAAATCTGATTCAAACACATATTCCTGTAACTCAACGATCATGGACTCTATTTCAGTCATTCCATTGTTTCTAAATTCCAAGAGCGTCTCCTTTTCATTCATCACTCGCTGAAGTGCTAGCTCCTTTTTCTCTGCTTTCCTCGAAACTTCCTGCATTTCCAGTTGAACAACTTGTATCTGCCCCTCTAAAGTAGCATGCTTTTTGTTTAGGTTTCCCAGTTCCTTTCTAATGACGCCAAGTTTTTCCTGAGACAGCTTTATTGCTGCTTGCAGCTTGGTTATTTCTTCCTCTGATTTCAATAACTCAGTAGCTTTACCAGTCAGATGCCAGTTTTTATGTGAAGAGTCTGTGTTCTGGATGTTATCAATCGCAAAGAGAACCTTTTCACCGTCCCGCTTGCGGTTCTCTTCCTCCAATTTGGATTTGGTGAATGCAATATTTGCCACTAGTTCAACTTCAGATTCTTGGTTCTTCTTTCTGGCATTCTCTACCCCAAGCTTGCATGCTTGAAGAGAAGCCAACTCCTTTCCCTTTTTGTCAAGACATTTCGTCAACTCAGATACAACTGCCCTTGCTTGGACTTCCCGATGCTCAAAATAAGAAAACGATGAGACAAAGTTTGATAATGAATATTTAACTGCAGAAAGCTTCTTATCAACAAGAGCTCGTCTTTCTTGTGCTTCTGATAGCAAGAGTTTTAAGGATTCTATCCGCTGATGCTTAAGCTGGATGTCGTTTTCCATAACTTCAATTTCTCTGAAGAGCTTATCAACCTCGACTGTTGCCTTCTCAGCACAGCCTAGCGCTGTTAGAGTTCTGACGACATCTGAAATCTGTTCTTCCACTCTTTCAAGTTTCTTTCTAGCACAATTTAATTCCTGCGGTAGCTCTTTTGCAGTTACTTCAATATCCATGTCAGAGTAGACAGGAACATCCGCCTCATGGTTCACTCGAGATTCCATGACTAAAGCACTGCCCTCCAGTAAAACTCTTTCTTTGACGTGGTCAGGAAGTTCTTCTGATTCAAGATAGTTATTTTGCTGGGGACTGCTCTGACTTTGCCCGATGTGTTCATCACACTCGATACACAAACTAGAACCAGACAAAGTATCCAAGCCTTTACTTTCAATTCCACCCAGCATTTCCTGGAAACCAGTTTCTATACTAGAGTCTTTTCCCCCTCATCAACTTCAACAAGCTTTTCTGGGCATTCCATTTCCCTTTTGGATTCAGCTCTTTCATGCACACAAGATGAAAGGATTCTTTTAAGATCATCCCTCTCTTGCATGGCTCTTTCATACAAGCTCATCAACTTCTCATTTTCTTCATTCAATTCCTGTAGTTGATGCTGGAGATTCTCATTTACTCTTTTCATCTCAGACTCAGTGTCCTCTTCTCTTGCTCCTTCAGGAGAACAGCTGTCATTAATCTGGGCAGCAACTTCTTGAGCATCCTCAGCTTTATGAACAATTCTGTTATTACTTTCATCAGCAGCCTGTTCATACAATTCAATTAGCTTGCTGTTATCCTCAATCAAAACTTTAAGCTTCATCTTGAGTTCATCATTCTCCTTTGATAAAATAATTGCTGTCTCATAAGCCTCTGCCTCTCTTTGACTGGCAGCAGCAATAGCATCTACCATTGCTTTCAATTCGAGTTGATCATTGATGCTAATGATGGGCATATTGTTTGATGATGAGGAAGGTCCATTCCCTGGCTTCCCTCTTTCATGGCTTGGAGCTTCTCTTGTTCAAGTTTTGTTGCCAAATCATCCACTTGCCTACAAGATAATAATTTATGGATAAATTTGAAACATCGGATCTTCAAGGCAAAAAATAAAGAGAGCAACATGAAGAAAGTAGTATTTCATTTCAAGAGTCACTCAGTCAAAACCAAAGCCATCTTCGGGCCTTTGCATAAGGAAATGAAAAATGAGAGAGAGAGCGTAAGCACCTTTCCAACTTTGCTTTCTCTTCAAGGCAAACTTCTAACTTCTTGCGCATTGAGTCCATTTCATCTTGCCTTTGGATAGCCTGCCATTGATAAATTGATATGACGCCAGACTTTGATAACAGTTTGACCAATAAAGAAAATGACATTCACAATAAAGCATAAATGAGATTTATCCATACCTGCATTTTGAGAAACTCATTTTCCTCACGAATGGAAGACTGCAAAGGTGATTTTGGTCCTAGCTCCTGTGGTCAAATATTAGCAAGAAATAAATTAGTCAGACATAAAAATGATTTAGAAAGGCAGTTGAAAAACTGAAGGGTAGAAGATAGTGAAATCGAAAGAGTAGGTTACACAAGAATGTGTTCAGTTTAAAAAATTGGACTTAGCCGTATCTCATTCTAGCTCAAATAATCTAAATCAATTTTAATTGATGACAACACAACTAAGGGAGACTTTATCTTACCTCTTTGGAAGTAACATTTCCATCAGCATGTGCCTCTTCCATCACCGAGTCAGAATTTGTTTTCTACAACATTGGTAATATTCGAGTAGGTCAAAATGAGAGTACCAACCCCTTGTAAACATGCAAAAGAAATGAATTTATTTATTCCTAAAAAACACAGAAAATACGAACCACTGCCATATCAGTTTCGTGCATTAGTTTCCAATCTAGCGCTTCTAACAACTGCACATAGCGGCAAACAGAATCAACACAGGAGAGGTTGAATCAGAACTTCAAGTGAAATTTGAGAACTTCAAATAAATTTATCCGCACCTTGTTTTCCAGTACCATGATCTGTTCATTCATCACTTCCCTTCCACCCTCTTCATAAAATGACTTCAACCTATGCAGCAGAGATATATAAACGGTTAGCAGAAAAACATACTGAGAACAACTTTATATCAGAAAAAGTAATCAATAATAATATAGCAATACTTTGTTTCTGCATATTTTGCATATTGGCATAGATAACAAGCAATGTCCGCATAGCAGCTATATTACGTATTTAAAATTGATTTTGGCAGAGTGATTAATAACAACGTACTTTGATTCGCAAGGGGGAAAAAAACTAATGATATAGAGGATTCATACTGCACAAAATAAGGACATGCCTTCTAATTTCTTCTTTTAGTCGCAAATTTTCCATAGCAAATCTAGTCACTTCTTGGTTTCGATCCACCTGTGCTCGCAAGACCTCAATTTCTTTCAAATGCTCCTCTTTCTCTTTCAGCAAGTGTGCTTCAGCAGAGATCTTTCCAGAAGCAATTGCTTCTAGTCTCTTTATTCCAGCTTCTCGAAAACGAAGCCTCATCTTGAGACCTTGAATCTCATCTTCCCTTTGTTTGGCCTGATTCATTCAGGTCACAACCATTTAATTTCCATAGAATTACACGATTAATGAACAAGAACCATGAGTATTGCAACCGAACTTGTTGCTTACCCAAAAACCATACAAAAGAATGATCATTGAGCAACATAAAAAATGATAAAAAATTTAAAAAAATTCTCATGATCATTGCTTCGTGCAGCACAGAAGCTGACCTATTTGTTTTTTCACTTCCATCCTAATCCTAATCAGACAGAAAACTGGTATAGCAAACCCTTAATATACTGCATTTTTGCACATACAAGTTGCATGGCAGCTTGATTTTCAGCTCTTAGTGCCTGCAATGCCATCTCTTGGTCCTTCTCCCTCCTAAAGGCCCCAACGAGTGCAACTTCATAGTCTTTTTTCTGAAATAGAGAAAAAAATCTCATCAGAGTAAACACAATAATGATAAACAGGATTGTTTCTTAGATAGCAAAGATATAAGAATCTACCTGAGATATTCTTTTACTGGAGGTTAATGGGCTAAATCCATGATTTCCCTCCCATTTGAAGGATCCTGGAGATCCTGGAAAGTTAATGACCGAAATGTCATTATCCTGAGCTTCTCCTCCACCAACTAGACCTCGTAAACGGGATATTTCTTTCTGAAACCCATTCAAAATGTGTAAAGATAATTAACTTGATAGATGAAAATAAATGAAATTAGTTCTTACAAAGAAGTTGAAGGTCAATTATTAAGTTACATAGATTTATGATTAGCAAAAAAAAGAGGGAGAAATACAAACAAAAAAATCATATAATCAATTTAGGCCAAAATATCTTGGAAACTCAAATAAAAATCTGAAATGCCCCCAACGGCCATCGGTGATTACTAATTAATGGATCTAATCTTTTTTTGTTAAATAAATATTTATATTTTCAGAATTACCCCAACTACATCTTCCGTAAAGCCATTCGTGCCTTCTGTTATGCTCAGAACAATTAATCCTTGGGATTGTGCAATCACTTAATCATGTGTTCAGTTTCCCTTTAGTATAAATAAATGAAAAGCGAGAATGCTCTTGCTTTCAATTTTATGCCCCTTTTAATACAAAATGCATTAACTCAAGTTTTACTCTTCTTTGAACCAAATTACTTACACATACCAACCCGTGCACAACCTCAAAAGCAGAAGGGACAAAACTCATTATTTATGCAGCAAAAGAATTGAGAACATAACTACGAATGAAAATTTGTCCAAGTACCTTTAGTTGTTGAATTTGCATCCTCATGGCAATGACATCTCCAGATGCATCCTCATTTACAATGGCCTGAAGGAAAAATAAAATCAGTTAGGCTGAAACCATTGCAATCAAATGAGAATCTTAATGTCATTAAAAGGATCCAGATGTCAGAATTACTCTACCATAGCTAGTAACCTCTTAGCATCTCATCAGCTTTTCCCACAAAAGAATATAATTAAAACAATTAAGTAAAACAGTTTCTAGTTCTTACTCCTAGTGTATTGTGATAAGCTAATAACAGACCGTAAATTATGGCGGATTGGCTGCCATAAATGAAGAAGTACCAAGATAGTTTTAGGACATACATTATTCTTAATAAATTTAGCGCGCTGAGCAAACTTTAACGTGCTTAACGTTTCCAACGAACAACTGCAAGAAAAAACGTACATGTCAAACGAACTTGTAAAATTGAATACAAAGAAAACGATCTAAATCAAGGTTGACATTCGCTTATCTTTTGCTATTGGAAGCTACTTTACTGAAGAAGAAAAATGAAATTCTTATGTAAGATATTTTGATCAAGAGTAGAAGTTCACTAACCAACTGGAGGGGCTAATATTAGCTATTATTGTAGTTTTGGAATTCCCTCCGAGAGAATCCTGAAAGGAAGAGACATAAAACTGATTAAGCAACTTGATAATTTGCTTCGCCTTATTTATCTATATAATTAGGATGAAGTAACTCAAATCGTGTTAAAAATTCAGCATAAGAAAACCATCTTTCTAATGTTAAACCTTATCAAGAGGCTTCAACGTATTATTATGGCTTGAACCAAGAATGTCTCTTCTTCTACTTCCTTGCTCATGTCATCCAAGATTCCGAGAAAAATCGACTTAGAAATTTAAGTGCTTCAACCTTTTGGTGTTTCAAGGCAATTTTTTAAATTCAATCAACAATTTCTAGCTTGGAAAAGTAATCAACCAACGAAACCAGTGTGTCTTCATGTCCTTGTTAGTTTGCATGCATTATAAAGTCTTTGCTTCATATAATTGAAATAAGAATTCCTTGCTAATAATACAAGGGTTTGTTTCTTTTTTATAATTCAACGTCATTGCAAAAGAAACTTCCAACTTAAAAGTCTTCCAAAGAACTAGTAATTCCAAATATTGTGCTTTTGAACCTTATTATTCTCATCTATTCATTTCCAAACCACCAATATTGGAGACTGAATGTAACTTCAATTTTGGCAACCTAATTAACTTGGTTCTATATCACAAGCATACCTGAAGCAGAAACGTGAGCTTTGAATCACGGTAAGGAACATGGAGTGACTTCCCATTGGATATGCTTACTAGGTTCATAATTACAAGGCTGCAAAAACATATCACTATCAGGTTGATTTTATTGGGAGGTAACACCACAACTGAAATGCCTAGTAGATATTCCTCTATTGATAAACAACAATTCAAGATCCTTGTAAGGATAACCAACCCCAATGTTGAAAGAGACTTGTTGATATTAGTAGCTTCCTTGAGACGTTCGCCTTCGGCACCGGAGCTCTTTTGCCTATTATTAAATTATAAAATGGGTACAACATATTAGTCGGATGACATATTTTAAATTTTGAGGTATGGATACTTCTGCAATATTCGCCCACCTAACATGCACAAACACATATAATACACACTATTGAAATCCATTTACCTCTCTGATCCAGCCAAATCTACAAGATTGAGTCGAGCAAATCGGTGGTGAGTTACACCTTGAGATTCCCACTAGAATCAAGTAGTTAAATTAATTGCTTATCAAAGAATGAACTTGGAGAGCAGAAGAAAACGTTATTAAATTTACACAAAATAACTATGGAAGCATTAATATCTCTCACCTTGCTTTCAATGATGCAAGTAAACACACTATGAGAACGACTGCTAGCACGGTTCATATTAGTGGCAGCAACCTTTCTGCTTGCAGAACCCTATAAGAATTATTAAAACAACATCATCAATGCTGTCGAAGTTAAAGCCATCTAGAAATAAAGAAAAATCTTAACACGAACATGAAGACGAAGGTATTACATACTTGGATAAGTTGTTGAATAACATCTCGAGCACTAGTAACCTCCAATTCCTTGAGATTTTCTACATAAACTCCTTTCTTACTGTCTTCTCTTATCTGCCATATGATCAACCAAAATAAAATAAGAAGTTGTTTTAAAAAAAGTTCAAGAGATACGATATAAGGGAAAGTTCAAAGGCAGACGAAGCAATCTTATTGCTGATATATGTTCTTTGCAAAGGAGGATGGATATCCACAGGGAAGTGAGATGATCACAAATTGGAAGAAATAACTAAATTGTGTAAGAGAATAGCTTCCCATACCTGCAAGTTGTTGGATGATGGTTCCAGAAGATCAAGGATCTGTTCATTGTATATCTCCAAGAAAGAACATTTGCATGTAAATTTTAACTTCTCATCTCTCCTGGCCTCTTTCTCCTATTGTATCAGAGTGATTAAGCACAGAAATTAGATTCTTCTATACAAGAACAGTGGCGGTTATTTCTAGTTGGGTTTGCAAAATTAGTCTCATTCCAGAATGAAATATCAAAACGTCAAGTTTCATGCATGGCATGACCAGAAAGTTAGTACGAGTAAAATAGAAAGAGTTCACACAAACAGGAGTAGAAAAATATTGGTGACATTAAATAACAATCTCTACCAACATTGTTCTTCACCCAAAAGAACTCCCGTGAGCAAGATCTCAAGTTATTCAATTATGACGTGGGCGGTTTGAAAATTAGATCAAAACAACTCTGGAATGCCTGCGGCATCTGAATCTTGGAAGAATACCTTCTGGATTGTAGAAAATAGATGCTCAAACACTCGTGGTGTCATCCCACAGTTCACACTGTGTCTTCGAGTACCACCCTCAATGTCTCCAAGCATGGTGTGAGTCTTCCCACTTCCAGTCTAGGAAAAGAAAAGGTAATTATCTAAATCAAAATGAGAATAACATAACCACGATCAAGTCTAATGATTAAAACATCAAATCTCAGAAGTCTTGGTCCCTTGCACGATTGTGGACTATAAACAGTAAGCTCTAAAAGTTCAGAATAGACATATAATACAGAAAGTTTCCTATCATTTTCAATGCAGACCTGATCTTGTTTAAACAAGAAAGTATTCCTGGAAAAAGAATATGTTAATCTGATCAATATAACAGGGATAACAGTAGAATAGCTAACCAAAGACTCACTTGGCCATAAGCAAACATGCAGCTGTTGTAGCCTCCCATACAATTTTCTATCATTGGCAAACCAGCTACTTTAAAAAGCTTCTCCTGTTATAATAATGGTGTCGGATTACAAGTTTTAAAATCAGAGAATAAAAATGAAAAGGCTGAACTGTGATAAAAGAATCAGTCAACAATGTACCTGGCTAACGTTCTCATCTGCAACAAGATCAAAGGTGAATCGAGACTCAGGATGCCCAGTCCAAGTAATTGCCTGAGAACTCTCTTGCCTAATGCATTTGCTGTACCCTTGCAATGAGAGTTCGGTATTGCTAAGGGGGCGGATTCTAATAATAACCTAAGCCCACAGAAGTGAACCAATATGAACTTCATTAGCTTGCATCAAGTTACAAATAAACCACGATAATGCAACAGTATTGTTGATTCATATTTAAATACAAATACATACATACATATGTACGTACGTATATAAGACATAATGCAGTCCATCGACTTCTATAGATTTAAATTTTGCCGCCAAGTAAATGTACTGCATAGTTCTGGGGTTTGTATCACGAGACAAAATTCTTGCAGACGATCACTTATTTGCAGGTGTAATGATTTAGTCAATGAAAAGAATTTGCCCCTAAATATTATAAAACTTTGTACCAACTATTTATACGCCACCAAATAGATCAACCCGGAAGCAGAACTCTACATGTATGAACAGTTCATAAGTGACGTGATTACTTGATATGAATAATCCAAAATGATTTAATTTTATAGTCGTAAATGGAGAAGGGATTCAAAATGCAAAAAACAAAGCCTCCCTTCACCTGCACGTTGTGATCCTTCCAGAAAGAAGGATCCTCGCAGAATTCGAAGCTCTGACTTGACGATACGGCGCTACAGGCCCCAACTTCATCTTCATCCAAATTGTTAAAAGTTTGAACTGCAGAGCTGTGCGCAATGTTCTCTTTTGCAGCAGATTTCAGAAGATCTGGAGTTCTCTGAACCAGAGAAAAAGAGTCGGAGGAATGATCCTGGAACCCGAATCTGCTCTTAATGGCACTAGCAGCCTCCGATATGAATGGCATTGTGAAATACTCCAATTAGTTCAGAGAAAACCTACCAGTACAAACGGAAAATCTACTGAAGCAACGCGAAAATTAGGGCTTGGAGATGAGGAAATAGGGAGAGTAAGACAAAATTCAGAGTGAGCGCTAAAATTTATCAAAAAGCACAGATCCACTGAGAAATTTATGAGGGGAAAGGGAATGTGAAAGAAAATCGGGATGAAGTAGAGTAGCAGAGGGCAAGATCGTTTGATGACACGGTGGAGAGTTGTTAATAAACGGTGTATATGCCTTTTAGTTCAAAGTTTCGGACCGTTTGAGTCAGAATTTCAAATTTTCGATGGGCGGAGCCAAATTATCTTTCCGAAAAATAGGAAGAATTTTACTTTCAGCCCTTAAGTTTGTATTAATTATGAATTTAGTTCTTAAAGTTTGATCATTATCACTTAAATCCCTAAAGTTTCATTATTGTTAAAAAAAAAAGTACACAAATTTTTATTCTTAATTTATTTTATTGGACCAACATTTTTTCTAAAATCCATAAAAATTTGGTCATGCTTAAGTCGTTGATTAAACTACATGTAGTATAAAATTAGTCAAACAAATGTTGAGCTAGTGATTGTATAATTATAAAACTTCATATTATGTACTTTATTTTTGCATCTAAATGAAATATTGTTAATTGACTAGGTTTTAAGGAAAACACTTTAAAAATTTTAAGAATAAAATTGATTATACCCGAAGCAATTTAAAAGATCAAAAAAAAAAATTATCACAAGGTCTTAGGCACAATTTTTTATTAGTTGTGGACTATGTCACCTCTTTTTAATTTGAACCATAAGCATGATCTAGGTTCATTCATCAACTTCCATCTCTATAAAAAATGGAGGGGATAAAAACACATACAAATTAATTCCATTAGAGCTAGTTTAGCTAATTGGTCAGCCACAAAAGCATATTCTATATATGCATGGCAAATTAGAATATGTCAACTCTTATTGAATAAAATCTAACATTTCTACCATGTGTCTAAAAGGATGAGTTATCTCACACCCCTACTAGGGATGGAACCAGGAATCAAAATTAGGGGGCAAAAAGTACAAAATATAACCCAGGTGTTTATGAAATTACATTAAGCCCCATAAACGTTTCAATATTTTCATTGTAGTCCCTCTATAAAACTCTTAATAGAGACTACAGTGAAAAAATTGAAAGTTTTATAAGGTTGAAATATAATTTATAAAAACTTTGGGTTATTTTCTATAATTTTAGGGGGCGGGGGCCACCCCCAACCCCCATGTGGCTCCGTCCCTGCCCCCTACTTAGCAAGTTTATGAAGATTATCATATACCATCCAGAAAAGAAAAAAAGTTCCACTTTCTTTAATCATTAGCCTAACACAAGTAAAAGCTATATATTATCCCTATTAATCATGTTATGACTAGTTGAAATAACTGATACACACTGCCTCCTCGAGACACTCTCCTCCGCCTTGACCTCAGTAGCGACTTATATATATGGTTTCTCTCAAGGCACTTCTCTCATCATCCCTCTATCTGGACCGTCCAAATTTGATCCAACCATTTAGATGTCCCCCTGTGGATGGTTAGATCAAATTTGGACGAGAAGGAGGGATAATGAGGGAAGTGCCAATGAGAGTGTCAAACCATATATAACCTACGATGAACTCAAAATCCAACGAAGCTTTCCATCAGTCTGAAAGTATAATCGGCCAGTTGGTAGAATTGGTAGTTTCAGTGGAAGCGGCCTTATGCGGGGGAGTAGGGCAGGTGAAGGATGATTGCTCTTTATTGGGGGCGGACATTCTATGTCAGAACAATAAGTCTTTACTTCGTAAGCCCGTAACAAACTCATCCCAAAAAAAAAAAATATTACGACTACCAAAAGTATTATCAAATAAACAATGTCACACATCATAGTATCTGAAAAATTCAGAAAGAGTTGTCAACATTACACCAATATAAAAACTATAACATCAAAATCTTAACGTGATAACCAAAACACTCGCAAAACAATTTTCACTATAACAATGAAGGAAGCAGTCCCTCCCCTCCGTCCAAACTGCAATTCTTTACTACATTTCATATTAATTGGCATACTTTCAGGTCAATTTCATTGGAGACCTATTTTGTCTTAAACACAAACATTTGATATTAGAAGAACAAGTTTTCAACCTAGTTCCCGAGCTTTACATAACCCTATGGACTCCCAAGAAACACATCATTAACACACTTTGATCTTCCTAGTTTATTATTCAAAAATCTTTAATGTACAACAGGTCCAATACTCATCATATATTTAGATATTCTTAACAATCAAACCAAACCTACACAAAGCCTTCAGAACAAAGAGCAAAGCAAACCCAACGACCCAAACGAAAAAACAAAGCAAATGGACACAGAAGCAGCAACACCATTAACACATTTTGATCTCCAATACTTATCACATATTCAGATATTCCTAGCAATCAAACCAAACCCACACAAAGCACGACAGGAAAAGCAAAGCAAAGACGAGCCAACGAAGGAAACGAAAAAGCAAAACAAGCCTCTGAACGATGATCATTCTAAACCGTGAAGAGTTACCAGAGACGGCTAGGTTTCAGAGAGGTGAAAAGGAGGGTCTCGAAGACAGGATCGTCGGTCGCAGAGGTGAAAAGGAGGGTGTCGAAGCAGGCAGGGTCAGAGAGGATCGTCGCGCTGGAGCTGGGAGGAGGAGAGTGTCTCGAGGAGGCAATGTGTGAGTGTAATCGGAGAGGATCGTCGCGCTGGAGGCTGGGAGGAGGAGAGTTTCGAAGCAGGCACGGTCGGAGAGGATCGTCGCGCTGGAGCTGGGAGGAGGAGAAAGTCTCGAGGAGGCAGAGTGTGTGTAGTCGGAGAGGACGTCGCGCTGGAGGCTGGGCGGAGGAGAGTGTCTCGAGGAGGTAGTGTGTGATGTGAGTGTAGTGACTTTGAGTTGACAGGAATTAATTAATGGAGGGGGTAGTTGGGCGGGTTTTAGGGGGGCGAAAAAAACTAGTCGACGACACTGCATGTTGTGTCCGCAGTGCATGCGGTTTATGAACCGCAAGCTATGTCCGTACCGCATGCTAGTACAAATTGTTTATATGTGAGTGCGTGCATTTTTTTTTTTTTCATATAGATGTGTGTCTATGTATGCGGTTTTTGACATAGGAAGTTGAGTTTCATAAGTGTGATCAAACCTATTTCAGATGACTATCACTGCATGATGCTTTCTATACAAGAACAAATTTGTAGTGCTGACCCTTGTAAGACCAGAAACATAGTATGAACTCAAACCATTGAAATCTTGCTCGTAGGTACTCAGGTACAAGGAACGAAAATGGGATTCTAAAAGGATGCATGATTCTGGTGGGATGCCTTCATCACATTCTGCTACTGTGTCAGCTCTAGCTGTGGCTATAGGTATCCAAAAAGGAACAGGGTCACCCGTTTTCGCCATTGCCGTTGTCTTGGCATGTATTGTAAGTACATCCAATTATGATCAAATAGTCTGTTTGTTTCCACATCAGTTGTGATCAAATATATACTGCGATTTGCAAGTACTTCACCATGTTTGTATTCATAAGTATTATCTTCTAATTTAGCAGATTCTGCTCCATTGCATTTGGTTGATTTGTTGTGTGCTCACTTCAGGGAAGTGGAATAATTCACTTTTGTTAATGTTTATAGTTATGTATGATGCTTCAGGAGTAAGACCTCATGCTAGCAGGCAGGCTGAAGTAAGTTCCCTGAGAGGTTGCTTGATGCAGAGTTAGACTTTATATGTTGCCTTTTTATCATGGTAACGTCTTATGTTCACTGCATCTGCTAAATCAAATTGTGAGCGAACTACCCCCAGAACATCCTTTGTCTAGTGCCAGACCTCTGCGTGATTCACTCGGTCATACGCCGCTTCAGGTCTGATGTTCTTTTTTCATTTATAATTATTACTACATTGCTTCATTACCTTGATTGCTTAAAGATTTATTATCTGTTACAGCTTTTGAGTCATTTAAAACTGAAATAAGCTGCAGTTTTTTAATTTAGTATTTTTGTTTCAATAGCTAATATACCCTTCTATACAGGTTGTGTCTGGTGGTTTATTGGGATGCGTTGTAGCTTTCTTGATGAGGAACTCCTATTAGGATGTCGTGTCATCTATAGTTCATCAATAATCTCTTTGTATGACCTACCAAGAGAGACAACCAGGTAAAGAGCACAAAAGCCTCCAGTTGTTGCAAGTTTGTGTGGAGGGTTAAGGAACATTCACTTTGCCTCGGTTTTCCTGCTTCCTGCCCAACCCTGTCTAGAGTCCCTTTCCTCAAAGCTCATAAGCTCACAAGTTGATTAAATGACTACTCATAATTGAGATATTTTGATTGGGTACGACTATTACTATTATGACATTGATGGAGTTCCAAGCCATATTCGGTGTTTATCTTAAGCCCACGCACCTATCTAAACTTCTGTTGTGGAATTCTAAAACTTGTTGTACCAATCAGTAACTTTCTTGGTCAAGCTCGATTTATTGATTAGTTTATAAAGCATGCCCTGTTATTTGATTAAAAGTGAGTTCTCCAATTTGGTTAAAAACAGAATTTTGGCCTGAACACTTACATTGTAGTATTACTGATGCTCTCTGCTTTAAATGAGATTATCTGCAATTTAGACTTATGCAGTGAGTTTTTCTTGGTGCTTTTAAAGCAGCCTCTGTTTTCTCTATACTCCATCCCGGAATTACACTTGACTACTTCCTTTTGATACTGAACATGACCTGCATGGCGTCAGGCAGAGCTACGTCAGCGTGTTGACGATATTCCAAGCCTTCTTCTTTTCGTAGCTTTAATTCTTTGGACAATACCAATTCTCATTTAATATAAATATAATAGCACTGCGGATATTAAAAAAAATCAGTTCAGTTAGTTTTTTGTAATAGCTTGAATGTGTAAATCTACCAATAAATTTGTACCCCAATTTATGCAAACACAATGATGATCCAAACAAGCCCGTCACTTCTGAGATTACATGGGTTATAAACTTATAACAAGGTACAACGTCGTTAAATAAATAAAAAATGGTATCCAAACAAATATATTACTTCTTGGTTCTTAATATAATACATATTTATCTAATTTAATTAAATTAATAAAATTAGTTAAGTTAGTTTTTATGACATGTATTTTCTAAAATACCCTAATCATCGTTCTTAATTCCACAATTCTCACTCCTCCTTGATTATTACTGATATAATATTAGTAGGGGAAATTAACAAAATATTGATAAATATAAAATTATATTTTATATTTAAGACCAAAATCATTTCCCAAATACTACTTTTTTTTTATATATATAAAAGTTTAGGTGGGGGTAGACAGCGGTACCCCACTAGGACCAGAGCATGCTTCTAAGTTCAAAGAGTGCTTACAGAGGTATTTACAGATCGCTCACCAATAAGGCCCTCACATCGACTAACGGGTATCAAACATAGGTTTTGAGGTAAAGGCATTGTGTCAATCTTCACTGGCCCCCAAATTCTACTTAAGGATAGGAGGGAGTAATAAATTAGATCAACTAGGTTTTGGGCCTCAAGCTTTAAGTCTGGATCAGCCCACCTAATTTTTTTAACCATATGTTTTCCGTAGCTCTGCCTACCCCACTAAAAAAAAGTTTTTTCTACGCAAAAACGCCGCAGCTTTTGTTGCCGTTTACGGATTGCCTGGCCGGCTGGCTCTATTATGAGATATCCGGCGTCGTTTGAGATCGCTTGATGCATTTTCCTCCCAGTTCTGGGGCGATGTGCTGACCTCGGAATCTAATTTCTTGTTCATCAGTGAGAGAGAGCAGAATCGAAATCCAAAGCCTTAACAATGGCGTTTGAAATTCCACTAGATCAGATTAAAGAGTTACAATTGCTGCTCCGCAAAGAGGTCAGTCTCTCTTGGTACGAGCCCGAGAAAGAGGACCCTTTTACGCTTCCTAAGCTACCTTCAGTTTCAGAAACAATAGCAGGGCTCGATCCTTCGCCTCCCTATCTTCGCTGCAAGCACTGCAAGGGCAAACTCCTCCGCGGGGTGCAGTCATCTATTTGCGTTTTCTGTGGCACAAATCCACATAAGGATTTGCCTCCTGACCCTATCAAGTTCAAGGACACTGTTGGATATCGCTTCTTTCTTGATGCCCTTCAACTAGATGGATCGGTAAACTCAATGCTAATCTTTTTGTTTCCTGACATGATATTTTACCTTGTTTCTTACTTGGCAAGCTCTATTCTGAATTCACTTCAACTGTCCAACCTATTGTTAACTGCTTGCATTAATGTTGGTGATGGTTAGCATTTTGATATATGATAAATTCCCCCTCTTTAGTGAGAGATTTACCCTTTTCATCTTGAGGTACTGTCCCGCTTTTTAATTCTGATCAATGTTTGATTATAAAACTTGCTATATTTACTTACCTTTTCCATCTTAAGGTGTTGTCCTGCTTTTTAATTCTGATCAATGTTTGATTATAAAAATTGCTATATTTACTCAACACATTTTGTTGCAGGAAATGGTTGGACCAATTAATGAAGGGAATGATTCAAGCAGAGCGAGGAGTGCATCAAAAGAAGAGATTCCCTTATATGAATTGTTAGATTTGGAAATTATCCGGCCTTCTGAGTTAGATGGACCTCAAACCGGTAACTCAGATGAGGCAGCATTCCATAGCAAAGGTTCATTAGGTTTGGCTGCAGCCGACCTTGATAGTTTTTTTGCTCAGAGGAAATCCACCCTGATGCAGTTGAAGACCAGTTGGCTTCAGAAAAGCTAGTGGATGGCGCCACAGATAAGCCTTTCCAAACTGACGAAAATCTTAGTTTGTTTCAGAATGTCCTGGTTCCAGAAAAAACGATAGGGCCTTCAGAAGGTCAGAGTGGCATTTCCTTTTCTGGTTGGGAGGCTGACTTCCAGTCTGCAAGTTCTGAGGCCATTCATAAAGAGTCCAAATCATTTGATCATTCTGATGTTGATCTGGATGAGGTATTTGGATCTGTAAATGCTTCTCTTGGTGCAAAGAAGAATGACATTTTGAACCCTTCAGCATCTATGAAAAATGATTGGTTTCAGGGTGATATGCAAAGAACTTCCGAGGTAACCAGTCAGACTGGGAAACCTGAATTTATGTTTGATCTAAATTATGCAAAAATGGCGGAGAGTGCTAGCAGTTCTACAAGAAATGTAGACTGGATGCTAGCTGACCCAGAGCAAGAAAGCCAAAACAAGACGACTGATAATGTGACTACTGACGAATTTGCTGATTCATTGGATGCTTTGGATGACTTTACTGGCTCGGTCAGTACACAAGATCCCTCCAGTAGTGTTTCAAACTCAAAAATAACTAGCCAGACTGGGGAAGCTAAAGTGACTGCTAATCTCTATGATACAAAAACAGCAGAGGGTAATCATAGTTCATCTACAAAGAATTTTGATTGGATGCAAGGTGATGACCTTTGGCCAGGAAGCAATGACAAGACCACAAGCCCTGTCCCTGCTGATGAAGTTACTGATACAATTAATGCTTGGGATGACTTTATAGGCTCTTCTGGCACACAAGATCCTTCTAGCAGTTTTCCCAACTCAGTGATGGCCAGCCAGACTGAGAGATCTGAAATTACTGCTGATCTTAATGATAGAAAAGTTGTGAAGAGCAATAACAATTTTGACTGGATGGGAGATGATTTGTGGCAAGGGAGTTATAACAAGACAACGGACACTGTGACTACAGAAGAAGTTTCTGGTTCCTTTGATGATTGGAATGGCTTTACAAGCTCAGCCACTACACAAGATCATTCCAGTAATGTTTGGGAACAAACTGTAAACCAGCCATCTTCTGCTCAGCAGACATCTGAAATGGATATATTCAGCTTATCAAGCAATTCAAATGTTGTTAATTTTGGTGGGTTCAAACAACATGATTTGTTTTCAGAACAATTTAGCGATCCATTGAGTTCTGCTGGAGCAAGCATGCAGAGTGGAGCTTTCTCCGGCAGGTGTGTTGATGCTATGTTGGCTGCATGATTTTTTTGTTTCTTTCACCTTCAAAAGATTGAGTTCACTAGTGCAATAATTTAGTTCAATAATAAAATTTTTGAAACTCCAGAGGAAGTGCTGAAATGAAATTGATGCATTTTGAGATTTAGCCAATTGAAAATTAAATGGAGGGAGGGCAAAGTTGCGAGTAATTGCATGTTCCTTTCCCCAGAGTAGAACTATGCTATTTTCACAAGATCCATATCAATGCAATGGTTTATATGTGGTTTTTAATCATGATTCCAAGTAACTTGTTTATCCATGTCTTATGATTGACATTTCTCTCTTTAAACAAAGAAACGTATCTCGTAGGCTCATCCCATATGTTGCATGTTCAGGGTGGCTTCAGTGGATGCAGCTGGAGGAGACTCGGGAGATGTTTCCAGTGCGAAATTAGGGTCAAATGTTGATGATGTAGAGATGTTGTTGTCTCAAATGCATGATCTGTCGTTTATGCTTGAGAGCGAGCTTTCAGTCCCCCCCAAGTAATGTTGAAGTGCATTATTTTCCAGATTCATGCTCAGTTGTTGTTTACATGTGTTAAGATTCATTTTTTAATTTGTAACACAGCCTTCACCCTTCCCATTTTCTGATAGTTGGATCATATAATGAATAGGAGAGACAGTTAAATGTCTTGGCCGAGGAAATTAAGGATTGCGGTTTGAGCCAATGAGGAATGATACAGTTGACTAAGGCGTTGACCTTCACCCCAAAAGGGAGAAGGTTCGATACCCACTGGTCGATGTGAGGGTCTTGTTGATGAACGATCTGTAAGTGTTCTTTGAGTTTGGAGGCGTACCCTGGTCTTGATGGGTTATCGGTATCTACCCCCACCTAAATTTTTTAATTAAAAAAAAAATGATTGCGGTTTGAAGTGCCTTTGTGGGCTGAGGATGAAATCACTTGTCAGTCTTCCTCTCCCACGTAATTTCTTCAGAAGAGATAGTTCAAATTAAAACAGCGCCAAGTAGTAGAGGTTATCAGGGTTAGTTCCTTTAATGCGTGTCTCACTTCGGCCTCAATGTGTAACAGTCTTCGCAGCGAGAGCCGAGAGTTGAGAAATGTAATTTAGTGTAGTGGGACCCTTTTTCAACGATTATCATATTTTTATTCATACATCTCAGACAAACTAATTACAAACTAATTTGTAATTTACAGCGAACAAAGGATTTTTCACAGTCATCATCACGATCCTTTTTTTTTTTGCTCAAGATCTTTTTCTCTTCTCTCTCTCTCTCTCTCTCTGTTTTTTTTATACAGAGAGTTTACGAAAGGGGTTGAGCTTACCCATGATCTAAGGGCAGAGTGAAATCTCATTTTTCTTAGGTAATACCAATGTAGGCATCCTAGGTAATACCAATGTAGGCAGAGCGAGCCGTTTATTACCAATGTAATACCAATGTAGGCCTAGGATGTCTCTTTCAACACCTTGACTAACTCTAAAATCGAACCCCCTCTTTTAATAAGATTGTTTGACCCTTTCCTCTTTTCTATTTACATATGGAGATGGCGTATAGTTTTATTAAGATTGTGATTGTGGATCAAATTTTCAAATTACCTAAC
This sequence comes from Acacia pycnantha, assembly GCA_025563575.1. Lineage (NCBI taxonomy): Eukaryota > Viridiplantae > Streptophyta > Magnoliopsida > Fabales > Fabaceae > Acacia > Acacia pycnantha. Next base: position 29,417 of record JAMWYP010000414.1, on the reverse strand, counting down.
ATGGAAGCCTGGGCCTTGAACCTTTAAGCTTTGATTTTCTGGGCTTGATGTGCTCTTGTTTGCAGACTCACTTATTAGTTTTCGGAAATATTATCCCAAAAAAAAAAATGAAAATGTGCAATAATAATTATGACAAAAACAAGAATAACTTATTTTGGAGCCTTTGTCTCTTTGCTAACAATCATATGAAATTATGAATGCATATGCGCGAAGAGAGCCGGTCCCATAGGACCATCTAAGGTCCATTCGTGTCCTGATGACATGCAGGAAGATGCATTTTGCTTTTACTTTTTCTATGCAATTACATTCATAATAATTTGTTGTTGTTTTTTTCAAGAGATGCTACTGTTTCTGGGGGGCCAATTTTGAGAGATATTTCAGGGAGTGTTTCATGTCGAATTACAACAACGCCACGTGTGACTGTTAATTCAAATCGGCTAACGAAGCCCTTCCTATTTTGAGCCACCCCAATCAAAGCAAAGTGTCATTCTTTTCCCTTTTTTTCACATTAAAAGCAACTATCACCAGCCAACAAAATAATAATGATCATAATTTTGAAAGATAACAAAAAAGCGACGCTGAGACCATCCAACGGTAATCACTAATCACTACTTTGTTTCCTTTAGTTTGAACGAGGGGATAATTTATTTATTTTCCCTCACATTAGTTTTTAGGGATAAATACCATTTTTATCTTAAAAATTTAGTTTAAAGAGTACTGATCACCTGAAAGTTTTTTTGATCTTATTTTTGTCCCAGAAATTAACAAAACGGAGCAGTTTTGCCACGGTAGTTTCTTTTAGAAGCAATTGTGCCTTAGAAGTTTACAAATTAGAGTAAAAATTTAACGGTCAAGATCAACAAAAAGGTAAGATTGCTACGTTTTTAAATTTTTGGGACAATTTTGATTCAAAAAAAACTTTCAGATGATCAATGCTCCTTCTTTAAACTAAGCTTTTATGACAAAAATGATATTTATCCCTTAGTGTCTAACTCTAACTAACCAAAATGCAAAGTAAGATAATTTATAACAAAACTGGTAAAGAGATTATGGTTCAAATCACAACCTGACGACCCTCAATATTTTATACTTACAACGGAACATATTAAATTTAACCCAAGATCGATAATGATGAATTGTTTGAAACAAAGCCGCCACAAAAAAGGGAAAGGAAACAAATACACGTACATATAAATGTACATATACGGGAACTAAAATAAAGTAAAAGTTGGATGCACGTCATTATTGAGAAATTAATTGAATTTTATCGTAGATGAATAGTGTGGGAATGAATTGAAGATGCGTAGGTAGCTATGATGATTAATTGTTTTAAAGTGAGGGTGGGGAAGGTAGAGTGAAAGTAAATTAATTAATAGGAAGGCACCAAACGCATGGGAAGTGAGGACGACGTAGAGGCTCTCATGTCCACACGCACCTTTTTCTCTTCTAGTTGGTGAATGATATGACCACGCATAATAAACGTGCTCTTTATTTATACCCTCCCTCCCATTTCACACGTGGAAGGTGGAACCCTCTCACCCTTTATTTCTCATTCCCCCGTATAGTACGCCTACGTATCACATATTGCTCTCTCTCTCTCTCTCTCTCTTTTTTTTTTTAAAGGAGAAAAAGAGCGGCAATTAAGAAAGAGGACCACGTGACTTGCGTGTGATCAAATTAAAGTGTTAAGTCTCATGAATATTTATGATTAGAAGCACTATGCCGCGTACCATACCTTTCAAGCCACGCCACTCTTATGATCACCCTTAACCAACTCAAACGAAACTCCCTCCCTCTATATATGTATCCTTTTTATCACTCATATACTCCCTTTCATCCTAATTATATGACATATTTACTTAATTTTATAAAAATTAATTATAATAGTTAAATTAATTAATTATATTTTTCCTCCTAAAACGCCCTTATTTTAAATGATATCCAGTTACTATGATTCTCTGTTCTTTGTCGAACCTCTCATACCTCACACACAACTTCTCTGGACTATCATACAGTCCGATGTCCTCGATTTCCCTCAACAACTCATAATCTACTCTTATAAGTTGTAAGTGTAATTTAATAGTGATGTCACTATTACATATGACAAAAATTGCTCAGAATTATTTTATCTTAAAAGTAAAAAAAATAGTAGAATTGAGGTATATGTGATATTAATGAGTTGCAAACATTACTCACTTTATAGAATATATAGGATCATTATTAAATTATTATTGTTTTTAGTTATTATTATTGAGAAAACATCAATAGAGGTATTTTGGAAAGAAATAGACAAAAATTAGAATTTTGTCCTATAATTAGGACCAAAATCAACTCTCAAATATTGTCCTATAATAAAGACCGGAAGGAATACTATACAAAAATACCCTTCAGTTTTTATGATTACTTCCCTACACCAATTTACCCCTTTCTTATTAACCCTTGCATATTTTTACTATCTTCTTGTTTTTTTATATAGCCTGGTTAAATATAGATAGAGCAGAATTTTGTGCCTGCAGACTTGTATTGTACGCCACCCTTTTGCTTTGATCTTTTGCTTACAGCTTAGCTTCAACATCACCCCACCCAACCTCCTTTTTATGAGGTGTACTTAATTAGGTGATATTAGTTACTTAGGGGGTATAAAGATTATAGACTTGATTAGGCAGTGTGAGTGCGTGCTTATTAGTTAAAACGTACGTGTCAATCTATTCAATACTGTTTTGTTTAACGTATGTACGTGGTCATTTGATTTGGAGAATAACGTTAATGTCACGATTGGGATTTTTGGACAGAGCCAGCCAAGTTCAATTCCCAACCCACCATGGAAGCAAAGTTTTGGTTGATAGAAAGAAAAGAGTGTGTAGTGTTGAACGTCAAACCATACCCACCGTGCAATGATTGACGTTCTTGTTAATCAAAATTTGAAATGACACATTTCTCATTTGGATGGCTTCACATATATATATGAAGCGATCGAAACTCAGTATGTCACATTCAGCGATTCGATCACAATCAAACTATAATCAATCACGTACTCTATTATTCAAACTTGAATTATATTGATCGAGCATCATGTTCTTGGCCTAAACGATACCCTCATTATAATTAACACAACAGTGAGGGAGGGCTGTTTGTAGCTAGCTAATTTCTAATTCTTGATGCCGTCATGATCGAGTGCCCCCACTTGTAATATTATTATCATCATTACTTCACTACAATTGCTACATAATACGTACTCCCCAATTCAACGCCCTTCCTTTTTACTTTGTCATCCCTCCTTTTCAAAATCGTTCAAATTGGTTCCGCCTTGCTGCTTTTCTAGAAGATGACATTATGAAGTAACCTATCGATATCATGACTCATAATAATCTGCTGGGAATCAATTATTATTATTATTTAAAAAAAAACAAACTTACTATAAAAAAGAATAAACAAATCAAATTAGTTTTACCCACCCACCAACACCAACACCTCACACATACATTTTACAGTAATTCCAAATTTTAATCAATGGTGTTTATATTGCATTAAGTTATTTCAATAAACTTTTTCCCCCATTAAAACAAAAATCTAGAATTCAAGTTGAATGTGGGTGGACAAGGTTCCCGGCCGGCCACCAGCTCCATGCGATGAATTGCGTGGCGAACTAAATCTCACAATTTGTATTTGAATTGACCAACACACGAGATGAATGTAAACAACCACTCCCAAGTCTCCTCTCCCATTGTTATTGACTTTTTGTAGCCTTCTAAATAAATATCTCATTCCCTGCCAACAAATATCACCATCGATAGATAGATCCCAACACCACCATTTTCTTTAATTTTTCCCACTCGAAAGCCTCCAAAGTATATTTTTCCCAACGACTCTACGTTACCACGAATTGGTGAAGCTTCCACACCTAATTAAGTCCCTGTCGATACATAATTGGGACCCTTAAAAAAATAGAGGAAAATAAAAGTGAAGGTACATCAGAACACAAACGAACACAGGAATAAAACACGGCGAGTTTATCATACTTTATTCATACGGGCTTTTGACTTGTAACAAATTACCAGCACCGTTTGACTTCAACCATTGTTGTTAAACACGTACTATTCATTTTTCATACATATATACCATTATAAAATTCAAACTTCCACCATAGTACCTGAAAAATATGCTCAGATTCAACCGTTTTGGTGGTTCAACCCACCCCATTATCCATCTTTACTTTTAAAAACTTCACAAATGGATTTTCAAAGTTTAGCTAACTAACTATGATACAAAATATGGAACCTATGGTTTTGATTATCCATCTGATCAAACCTCATCCAAACTCCAACCTCTCCCCCCACAAACCACCAAACTTGTTAATCTAATGCCACTCTATCTACTTTTTGCACACTCATGGACTTCAATCTTGAAATATGTACACAAAATTATAAACTTGAATTCAATTCTCCGTATGATCGATGGGGTACTTAATTTGCCCACATGCCACTGCCCACAGTTACGTGATTCCATCCAAATGTTGACACCTTGTGAGGCTTTAGGACTCTCGGTTGAAGGAACTGTCAACTTTAGAGAGAGAGAGAGCCAACCAAGTTACCAACCAATCAATGAAACGACATTTTTTTTTGGGCCTGAATAAAACGAACCTTTTTAAAAACTACCCCCCAGAGTGGCTCCGTATTATATAAAGCCTTCCACAACGGAGTCGGACTCTGCGCTTCGAAGCAGAGTCTTTTTTTCCCTTTTACAATATGACCTGGAGCAGAGGCAGCATCTTAGGCCATGGCTCATCAGCCACCGTCTCCCTTGCCGCCTCTCCCCAGTGTGGCGAAGCCTTCTTCGCCGTCAAGTCATCGGAGCTTTCTTGCTCAGGATTGTTACAGAGAGAGCAGAGAATTCTCTCTTCTTTGTCTTCTCCTTATATAGTTAGCTATAAAGGGTGTGACATCACAAGGGAGAACAACAAGGTCTTGTACAATCTTTTCATGGAGTACATGCCTCTTGGCACGCTTAGTCGGGCAACTCGCCGGCAGGGTGGTCGCCTCGACGAGCCGATGATTGCGTACTACATTTGGCAAGTTTTGCAGGGGCTGGAGTATCTACATTCAAATGAGTTGGTACATTGTGACATTAAGGGTGCCAATATCTTGATTGGAGAATATGGAGCCAAAATTGCAGACTTTGGATGTGCTAAGCGGGTGGCGGCGGCGGCGCCGATAAGTGGGACGCCGTTATTTATGGCGCCAGAGGTGGCTCGTGGGGAAGAACAGGGGTATCCTTGTGACATATGGGCACTTGGGTGCACTGTGATTGAAGTGGCTTCAGGGCTTTCACCATGGCCTAATGCAGGAGACCCTGTTTCGATTCTTTACCGGATAGCATATTCCGGCGAGGAGCCGGAGATTCCGGGTTTTCTATCAGAGGAAGCAAAGGATTTCTTGGGGAAGTGCTTAAGGAGGAATCCGAAAGAGAGATGGACGGCAAGTCAACTACTGAAGCATCCATTTCTTGGGGAATTGAATTCCGATTCCAAGCAAATCCACGAATCTAATTCAAGTTCGCCAACAAGTATTCTGGAGCAAGGCTTTTGGAGTTCAATGGAAGAATCAGAGAGTGTAAGCAATCTAGTACATAGTCATACAAATTTCGAAAATTCGCCAGCTGTTAGAATCCGACAATTAGCTGTGAGTTCAGGGAAACCCAATTGGATAGAAGATGAGAATTGGATCACAACGATAGGGAATGAAGGATCAGTAATTGAAGCATCAACGAGCAATAATTTGGAAGAGTCAGAGAAAAGCAATGTCAGTAGTAGAATTAGTGATTGTTTTTGGGATGATTACCAAGGTAGGGATGTTAGTATTGTAACAAGTAGTATCATTTTTGAGAGAGGCATTGATAAGTTGCCACTCCATCCAGTAACAAATTTTTTATAATTCAATTTAATGATTCAATACTCTATTTACCTCTCAGACTCTTTCAATTAAGTTAATTCTGATATGGAAGAACGAGCACCGTTTCGTTAGGAGCTCCATAGTTAATGGTGCGACCTTATTTCTCAACCGCAGGACAAACTACATTGTGTTGGATGGGTTTGTTGGGTTAGAACTTTTAATTCATTGAGCTATCTCAAAATATAAACTTTTGAGTTGGTTGTAAAAGTAGAATCAGAATACAACAAAAAGCCATAGAACAAGGAGTACAGGTTTCGAGTGGTTACCACAAAACTTAACCCCACAACCTCTCTTCGCTATTCGACTATTCGGATTGGTTGATTCCAAATTTCTAAGAACCAAAAGGGAATCAGAGGTGGGGCCTTCTAGTGCAGTGTCCCTCACTTTCCTCTGTTGGTGGCTCTGCTTGTCTGTTTTTTCCTTTGTGAGGACTCAATCTATCTGCTGTCTATGGTAGGTTTATAATTAAAATCCCAAAATCTGTTAAGCTATAAGGTAAATGAATCAACTCAAGAATTTCTACTATCACGTACCAACTTCAAACTGAAATAATAAGTGAGAAAATAAAAGCGTGGTAGTTTTGAAAGCCAAGGGAATATGCAGCTGATATTACGTTAGGTGGGTTTCTGCCAATTTATTAGGCCAAACAGTACAGCCGATATTCGCAGTATTTGGTCAACCCCCACAATGTTAGGGCACCAAATGCCAAATGGAAACATTTAAGATTCTCAATTCACCCAAATTTACTCATGGTTTAATCACGCAGGGTTAAGGGAAGAGACATGTTAGTTAACCCAACCCTCTTGAGAATTATTGAAGAAACCTGGTCAAACAAGGTACCTATACCTCCAAAATTCCAATTGGTTTTAATTCATTAAACAAAGCTTCCACTCACTGAACCGAAGCCTATCCACATTCCACAATCTTTTTCAAAAGGCATTGTTGGGATGCACTTGCTCTGAAGCATCTACGCTACTTGCAGCTCAGAAGACAGAACTTCATGCTGTCTTGTCTGGCCTCTTTTAAGCACGACCACACAAAAGATCTCAAGTTTATATTTGAATTCGCCCTTAGTACTGGTAATTCTGAAAACGTCTCTATACGACAGTATCATCGGTATGGAAATAAACTTTTGGTTCAGTGGGATCCAATTTGTCTAAATGCCTGCCTACGTAGAAAGATCATGCAATAGGGAAAAAAAAGTAAAAGAGAAGAGCATTGAACCATGAGGAGATAAGAGTGGACTGAAGAAGAATGGTTGGAACCCACTTTTGCGAGTCTGGTTGAATCCTTGAAGTTATAAAAGACAGTCAACCAGCCCTAAATATATTTATTTATTTTGGTTGGGTTTGTTGTCGATGAAGTGAAATTCCATATCATATTATGTATTCAGTGTGGATATAAAGCGTTGGGTGACTGCGGCGAAAGCTTGACGTCGCACTTTCAAGAGAATCAAATTAAACTTTGCCGGAAAATTTCAGAACATGTGGGTCGAGCTTGGCGTGTTTTTGCTTTCGACTCAAGATAACCAAACCACCCTTTTTGGTCTTTGAATGCTGCTGCCTTAAGGCTTCTGAGTTGGATTGTATATATTAAATAATATTCCCTCAACTTTGTTAAGGAAGTATCAATAGAAATAAATTATAAAATAATTCACAAAATTGAAAGTTATATCTTATATATTTAAGAGTAAGATGAACTTATTAACAATGAATTAATATTAAGGGTGGAGGAAAAAACCCCAAAAAATGGGGGTCCAAAAAGTTATATTGTGGAAGAAAATGATATGCAAGTAACTTGGCATGACCTTTACTGTACTCATCTTTTTTATTTGGCATCGTGATTTCTTTACTTTCCGTCAAAGCATCCGCATCAGCAGTGTGAGGTATTCGTCGTTTTAAATCTGTGATGATAAAATTTGATCCTTTGGGCAAAGAAAAGGATAACGTGGTCGGTCTCTGTGGAGAAAAAAGAATCCAGAGAGGCAAAGAAAGGATGTGTGGTGATGTCAATGTTCTTAAACCAAGCTCCATTCCTAGGCTTACGTCAGGATGAGGGGGCATCGACACATAAAAGCTTCTATATTTGGGTTCTTTTTGACCAAAAGATCAATTATTTGGGTCTTCCATTTTCACCGGCCCAACAAAAATAAAACAGAAAATTGGGGATAAATCCCCATTTGAGAAATTAATTGGGGAATAAAACCTGAAAAAAGTAAAGTCTTCAAGTCTTTTGAGAGAAATGAGGAACCATATCAAATTATCACTCACTATCATGAATCATCCACTATTTCATCTTCTCCTTCGTCTTTCTAACTTCACCCTTAACAAATTCCATATCCCCTCAAGCAAATTCCAACAACGAACAATGGTGATTCCGGCAACCAATAACGATAACCTTTGTGTTGTAACACCATATTAGATTTAGCAACCTTGTTTGCTGTTGTTGCACTTGCCTTCTTCACTCCCCATTTCTTTGATCTTTTCTTCCGCTCCCTCCCTCCTCTGTCTTTTTAACTTTGTTGAAAATAAAAATCATATTGCAAAAAGAAAAATAATAGATCTTATGTAGAGTAAGCCATGACAGGTTTGGTGACGGAGGCAAACAAAGAAGGAGATGAAGAAGGTGAACCATGACAGATCGATATAATCGAAGGTGAGCCACAAATTGTAATTGACCTTCTATGAATTGCAACTAAGCTTCTTGGAATTGCAACCGAGCTTCTATATATGGTTTGTAAATTAAATTAAAATGCAAGTGAACTTCCATGAATTACAAATGAGCGTCCGTGGTGTGAAAATAAAGTTAAAGTGCAAATGTAAATGACCTTTCATGAATTGCAACTGAGCTTTTAAAAATTGCAACATAACTTTCATGGTGTGCAAATTAAATTAAATTGAAAATGACATTCTGTGATTTGAAAATTAAGTTATCATGCAAATGCAAATGAAAATGACCTTCCATGAATTGCAAACAATCTTTCACGAATTGCAACTAATCTTCCGAGAATTGCAACTGAGCTTGAGGTGTGCAATTTGGTAATTTTCTCTAAATATTTATTTCTCCTAAAGGACCATATATTCTAATTTCTAAGTACCAATGGCTAATTAATTTTCTAATAAGGGACTTTTAGCCAATTTGCTCAGAATAAAACCCCTCCGGCAATGGATATTTTTGCCAACCTCATGGAAGGGAATATAGTGGCAACGTGCATGAAGTATGAAATTATCAAGCATTAATACCTTGTAGGGCAATTGGTACTCTGAACAATATTTTATATTAAAGACGAGATAGAGAGAGTACAGTGTAATATTTGAGAACTACAATTGACTATATTTCTTTGCCCTTTTTATCAAATTTTGCGGTAAGTATAGTTTTTATATTTCATATAAAATGTTAATTAAAAGTATATAAATTCACAACAACAAAAAAATCACTCTAAGAAAAAATGATGACAGGGTTAGAAATGAAATACAGTAGACTTGATTTTCTTTAAACAAGGATTCAAAACTGGATGAAACGAGACCTATTAGGAAATCCATCCTTAATTCAGCTTGACAAGATTCAGATATAGTCTAATAGCACTAAATATAAAGACATATTTGAATCTCATTAATTCCAAGTAATTGAGCTGGATAATAGGAAAATATATCTTGAACATTCCAGCTCCAAACTCATGAAAAATTTCGTTAACAAAACAACCAGAAGAATGAGAATAGGAAGGGAATAACACAATCTGTTGCATAAATCGGCATCTTAGGCCATTGTAGTAAAATTTGGTAGTAGAAGGGGAAATAAGGTACAATTTTTCTCTCCATATGCTAATAAATTAATAAGTTGAATTGAGCATAACTATATTAGAGTGCAACTCATGCAATTTATATATGTTGCAAAAACCGAGGGATTAATTCAATTCAATACTTGACGACGACGTCGCGCCGTTGCTTGGGGTAGTGCGAGAAGAAGGTGTGGTGGGGGAATGAGGTGGAGGCCTGCGAGTGTGAATAACAGTAACGACCATTAAGAAGAGAGAGACCAACACAGAGACTGAAGATAACAGCAACATAAGCACATGGGCTGCGACCCCTTCACCTCATGTGCGTACTCTGCTGAAGCCTGCGCCAACGCCGTCAATGGAAACGAATACGCCCACCACGCCACAGTGAACTTCTTCATCGCCCTCCTAAACAGCAAAGGCCTTGATACCTAATACCACACAAACAAAGCCCACCAAGGTTAGCCTTTCAAAAAATAATAATACTCATACTTTTTGAACCAGTAAGAATGTCTTACTACCAGGGACGTGAAGAGGAAAAGCGAGAGGAAGAAGAGCAGTTTGGAGAAATCATCGAACTTGCCAGAAATGGAATGCCAGGATAAGCTGGCGACGCTGGGTGCGGCGAAGAACAAGAAGAAAACTGGACGCATCATGGCAGGGAGGCTATTATCTCCGGCTAGCCTCTGGTACAGAGTCACAAATAGCACCAAATAATGAGCCATCCCCAGAGAAAACATGCACAGTCCACTCTCTCTCCAACCCATTCTTGCAGCCGCCTGAGCCCCCACCAAGTTCCCTATCACTGATAACTGACTCGCCGGGTTTGCCACAATCGCCAACAGTCGCTTCCCTTTGGTGAACCATTGCCCGTAGATCTTTACATCAAGCACCACCACGGGAACCACCAGCACCAACCAGAACACTTGGTAATGTACGGTGGTCGGAGGAATGTGGGGTGATGATTGTAGCAGGAACAGCCCGGAGATCCAGGGGACAAACAGGTAATTTACTTCCACAGGGTTTAAGAACTCCTTCTTGACCTTGTTAAAGTGGAAGAAGCATCTTAGGATGTAGAGAAAAGAGGGTGTGACCAGTGTGGCTAATGCCACTGACCATATGAGAATTAAAGCCGTAGAGGGTATTATTGAGAACAAGCGTCTCAGATCATGAGCGTCTTGGATTGGCTCTATGAGGATCTTCCACAGGAGAGCTTGACTGGCCAGAGCCAGAGCAATCCTGAAGTACCCTGCATGGATCTTAGATAAGATGCGAGATAAATAAGACAGGATATGAATCATGGACTTGGGATTTGATTCAGTTTTTGTGATTGGATCATCAATTTCTAATACTATCTGTGGTTGTTGATGTGGTTGTTTCTCCTCCTCACTCATTTTTGCCGTATTTGAGCACGGCAGGCTTGTACAAATTCCCAGTTCAGCTTCTGAAAGCAGGTCGATGTATTTATATACAAAAGACTAAGGAGAATGAAAGGAAAAGTATGACTACTTAAAAAATAGTACTTGATCAGAAGCAACAAGATAAGCGGCTGAGCTGGTTGATCTATGTTTATTCTGTTTCATGAATAGTTCATGCACCTGAGAATAATTTTTTGTAGTTTGTTCTCTGTAGTTAATAATTGTTAAGGGCCACTAAATTTGAGCCGTGTTTGGAAAATCTGGAAAAAAATTACCGAACTCAGGTTGTGTCTTATCGAGCATTGAAGGCCTAATAGATGCGTCTTTGTCAACTACTTTGAAACTGGTGTTTTCCTTTCACTATCATGAATAACATCTTTGGATTCATAATGGAAGGGAATCAGATCTTAACCCGAAACTGACGATCTGAATTCATAATTCGTAACCCATATTAAATTATTCATTTTCTTTCAACATGAAATACAGTGGAGGGGTTCCTATCTGTAATAAAAGGAAGCTTAATGCATGGTCACATTGTATTGCAGGGCAGGCTGCTTACAGGGGAAAGCCTCCATGTTGGGTTGAGGACCTACCATCTTGTGTGGAGGAACACAATAATTGGAGACGCGTGGGAATACAATGAATATTTGTGTCCCTGAAATGGAATGAAACTAACTTTGCGACACATACACATTGTGTTTATGAACGAGGTTTTAGAATTTATTTTACTGATATTTTGATTTCATGCGGCAGGGACTTGCATACGCAGCAAACTGAGGGCCAAGAGATATAATTTATCTGCTTGATAAGTGGTTTGGAGGAGGAGAAGGCAGTTTGGCATTAAACAAAGTGGACCAACACTGATAACAACAGGACCATAATTGAATATACAGATCAAATGGACTAATAAAGACAATTTAATTAGGGTGTCCAAATCCATGAACTTGTGCGCCCACGTAACATCAACCACTTCCATGCACATCTTTATCATCTTCTGCGTAGTTGAAGAAGCTTAAAGATGCATATAGGCGCCATATATGGGTGACTCTTCAAGTAGATGAGCGAGATGCACAAGTTTGTGTATTAATATAATTACCGTGAAGTGGCCAATTAGAGTTGGAATTTGGATGTGAGGCGTAATGACTAAGGTAAGTGTTGGAGATATATAAAATCATTACTTAGTTGAGATTTTCATTAGTTAGTTAAGGTCTTAATGTGATGGTTAATTATTGAAAGTCTCTCTAAATAGATATCTAATTATATAGATCAAGTTGTGTGAAGGGTGAGGATTCTCACGTAAAATGAGGGAGGTTAACTTCATCCTTACCTTTCATTAATCCTAGAATTTAAGGTTAATAATATAGTCATTCAAAAAGGGTTTGTTATAATGCCATTGTGGCTTATAATATCAATAAGAAATTAGAATATTTCTCCAAATTTTGAGTTTGATAACAATAAGGTTGTTCATGAAGGCAGATTTTTTTTTTTGACTCAGGGAGGGAGTAGGGTCTATATCAAATTTTGTCCTCACATGAGACATACTTTCCTTAGCTACAAGTTTCACTGCTTGTCCAAAACCAGCAGGGGACGCTCATCTCTTTTGGATAAAGATCTGGACCGTCAGGTGAGATATAAGATTTGACGGTCAAGATCTCTCTTTTTAAAAAAAAAAAAATTTTAGAAGTACCAGTCAGTATCCTAAAGTATTTTTTTAGTATTAGTCAGTACCTTGAAATAATTTAATTTTTTTTTCAAGGTATTGACTGGTACTGTTGATTTTTTTTTTGTAAGGTACTGACTGAGACTAAAAAGATATTTCAGGGTACTGACTGATACTTAAAAATACTTCAAGACCTTGATTTTTTTTTTTTTTGAAATATTTCAGGGTACTACATATCTAAGAACGTATGCTATGTGTCACGTGGAATAAGCACCAAATGTGTGTGTTTTTTTTTTAATACATAAATTTAGGAAAGGGGTTAGGGCAGGGCGAAATCTCCCTTCCTCCTAGGTGATACCGATGTTGGGCAGGGCGAGCCGTCTATTACCCTCAGGAGTTAACCTAGGCACCTAGGAGCTAGGATGCCTTCCCAGCACCTTGACCAACTCCAGTATCGAACTCCCTCCCTTTGGTGAGAGTGTCCGACCCCTTTACCAGTTGAGCCCAAGGACGAGGGGTAGCACCAAATGTGTTATTTGCACAGATTTCCTAAAACAATCAGTTAGTCCATGAGAATTTAAATAATGAATTTATTCGTGTCATTTTAAAACACGCATTTTAATATACTGATACTTATTGTTTATTTATTGGATCTAACCTAAAATCATTTTATGATGTTTTTTTGTTATAATATAAACTTGGGAGTGACGTTGATAAGTTTTGCTTATCCACGCATCAAACTCTTGTATATTAACTGTTCTAATGTAGAACACAGATGACTAGCCCGAATGGACTAGTATGTTGATATTGAGTGTTTCGGACTTGACCTAGGAACAATGTTTATGGCCTACGTACCCTGTAGAGGGATCAAAGTTCACGTAGTTCGAGGATAACGACGACGTTTAGCCAAAGGGGTGGGGTGTGTGCTTTGTGTAGGCAGTATTGTAAAAGAGAGAGCTTAGAATGTGTGTACCTTTAGGGTTTAACTCCTATTTATAGAATGTACATGTTGGTCTTAGGCTCATGAACCCTCTATTTGCGATAGAGATTTCCCTTGATTATCTCCTTGATTGTAGGTTGGTTATGATCTTATTTGATCCATTGGTGATTATGATAGATCTGTCTGTTATTGGGCCACATCAGTGATGGCCTTATATAAATTCATAACATTAACAATATAATTCCAACAGCCTTATAGTATCATAAAAATATTTAAAGCATATGTGAAACAAATATTTAATTGATTTGTTCATTAACGACGAATCTCATTATTACTTTATTTGAAAATTAATTAGTTGAGTACTCCCCCGATTGCACTGCAGACTATTCCTTCTGGTTCTTAATATAAGACACCAACTAGCAAATGCATTTAGTCATTTTTATAAGATACTTGCTTGTTTCTAAGGAGCATTAATTATTATTTTTCCATGTATGCCTATAATTAATAAGGGTAATGGGTGAGAGTAATAATTAATATGATATTGAAGTTTAGTGCAATTAGTAGGGTAATATTGGAAATTACTTAAATTTTAAGGTAACTTTATTAACTTCAACTGTTTTTATTGATTTGTGAGATTTGTTAGTTGGTATCTTACAACAAAGACTAGAGGGAATATGTCCTATATTTAGAACCGGAGGTAATAATAATTTACAAATTATCATCGATGGCCAAAATCAACAAATAGATGTATGCTGAATAACATGCTTGATAAATTTTCATAAAATAATTGCTAAGACAAGAAATTTACTTCCCTACAACAAATATATTTTAATGTCCTTAGATATTTTGAGAGCAAATAGTACAACTCTCTCAACTGAGTTGCTATATGCAAAGGAGTTGATATTTGTATTAAACCAATTTTAACTTTCAAGTGACAAGAATTCTTACCATTCATGTTGATTTTGGTTCAAACACACTTGATAAATAATTTTGATACCGGGTGGCAGAATTGATCCGTTTGTCTTTTTACTCTGTGAGGAAAAAAAAAAAAAAGCGTGACTTAATAAGTGCAATAGCGGATGCACACCAAGCTTACTGTTCTGAACTGAAACTATAGAAAATCAACTCATTGAAATGTCAAATACCAGAATGATATTGACTATATATTAGGACGAGGAGAACCCTCAATAACAGTAATCAAACGATGAAGGATTCAGTTATAACGTCCCCATTTCACATTAAATATTGAAAATGTCATTAATTGAAATTCAAGGACCAGAAGAACTAAGCAAAGTAACAGACAAGCGGATGATAGAATAAGTAGTGTTGGGATCATAGTCCACAGTCTCCAACGAAGCAAATCCCCTGGCAGAGCGAAACCTGCCAGTCCCTGAAACCACAGACACTTCTCTGTAATTCTCAAGCTGACGGCTCACGCCTTGAATCTGCAAGGTGCTCCCATTATACTGCAAATTGGTGAACACAATTGACATTATCACGTTCAAACTAGACCCATCCGAAGAACTTATTGCAAGCAGGCCCTGAGCCCTCCCAACTGGGGCTGAGTTTTTATTAGGACCCTCTGTTACAGGATCATCAACCACATAAATGCTTCCGAATGTGGTGTAGGACCAATCCTTCCCTTTTACGCCAGCCACTGCGGCTACTGTTGCGTTCGGTCCTGTTGTCACATCTTGCAGGAAGAAAACCAGGTTCTGTTCACCACTGACTTCCCAAGGGCTCTGAACTAAGGCCATCAGGAGGAGCAATGAGAAGGAAATGAGTTTAGATGGCTTTGGAAATGAAAGAGCCATTATGGATTAATTACCAGTAATATGACAGGTGATGACTGATGAACTTGGTTTGTAAATGGGGTTCTCTATTTATAGCAGTTAGAGTGGCGGATTCGACTGTTAAAGCAATCAAGTCATGATTTTCTTTTAGGCGTTGAATACGTTAGTTTTACAAGTATCGATGTAGTAGTCAATTATCACGTGAGTGTGACAGTTTCGAAAATACATGAGGTACTCCCCAAGTAGTGGGAGGTCATGGGTTCGATCCTTCCTCAAATTCGATTGCAGCACGCCGCCTGTAATTCAAAATACATGAGCAGTTGTAACTGATAACTGATAAGCTTCAAGGGGAAGGTCGGTGTGACTACTGACTAGCGCATTTTCACCAAAGAAAGAAACGGCCATTTTTTGTTTACTGAAATCACGAGGAGAATCAGTCAAAAATCTTTATACACGTAAATATAACCCCAGCTGTGACCTCCTCATTCTGGGTTTGAAAACCCGAAGGACAAAGTCTGATAAAAGTAAAAGGAAAAATTGATTGGTTTGCAAAGTAATTGTTGTTGTAATGAGATGATAGATCAGGCGTCCAGCTGAGAGCGAAGATTCTGGTTGTCAGCCAAGAGCTTATTGTATTCGACGAGTAATCCCTCAGATTGCTTCTTAAGAGACTCAACTTCAACTTCCAAGGCCGTAGCCTTGCCATCTTTGACCTCGCATTCAGATTCCAGCTGCTTAACTTTGGGCCTCATTTCAGCTACCTCTTCAATTAATGGTTTCTCATCTTCTGCAATCACGCTTTTACCATCCTGCACACTTTGAATTTGCTTCTTAGCGGCCTCCATGCTGTTCCTTAGCGTCCGAAGCTCTCTTATGTAATTGTGGATTCTATCAATAATCAGAGAGAGGCACAGTGCAGACCCTGAACACCACCCCATGTCAAAATATCAAATCCGCATATATGTAGAGTACTTGATCTGATAGATTCTAACATAAGCAGAAATTGCATAGATGATAATGTCCAAAAAGACAAAAAAATTTAATTTTTCACATGATAATTATATCTCTGTCATGCATCTTCTCCATAATTCCTCCAACATTTTCAGTTCCTGGAAAAATTTGTCACAGTATTTTCGTTTAATGTTATGATTTGCAGAGATAAATGTTACGTTTTAGAATTCGTTCGTCAATGGCGGAATTTGACTTGGTTGAGGGGCGTTTTAATGGAGTTCTCGAGTTTCAGATATAAAGAGGGCGAGGCCCATATGCAAAGCAGGAACAGATAAAATGGTACCATATGGGCCTAAACATGCGGGTTCGTTCTTTTAAGATGGGCCTGAAGCCGAAGAAGATAAACACAAATTTACTAGCTAGGCCGGGCGATGCAAATGTTGAGAGTAAATTATGAAATACTCACATTTTTAAAGAAGCTAATTAAATCATTTTAGAATATTTATATTTACATTTTTTTCTACAAACTAATTAATTTGATTAAAAAATGATATATAATCAAAGAATACATTTGATTAAATTTTAATTAATTTATGTCCAAAAAAAAATAATAATAATCAACTCTCTACTGCAGAATAGGACGGATGGAGTAGTAAAAAAGAGGAGGAGGGAGATTGGAAAAATCACCGACCGATGGCAGAAGCTTCGAGCAAATGCTTATACATGAGGAATTGATCGGTGGGGTTGACGGCGGTAGCCTCGTTCATGGTACGCTGGTGGATAGTGAAGACGTTATAGAGACTTGAAGCAAGGAGCACCAAGAGTGTGCCGTCCACCGTCTTCACGATGACGGGGCCCCGACCCTGCTTCATCCAGTCCAAGCACACGATCACCACCTGCCTCAGCGGAGTCTTGAATAGCAGCATCATCACCACCGTCATTTCCCCTGCGATCACTGAAAACACCGGCACCAACATCTTCTTCTTCTAACCAAAACCAAAGATCGATGAGCGACACTGTACTGTGCCTATGCCTTGTACGTGCCAAATAGATGCTTGGGTGGGTGGTCTATATGTATATGCACAGAAACTTTTGCTTCTTCTACTATCAAATTTGTCTTGGGTATCTAAGTTTCAAGATCTGTCTTCATTCAAATATGAAACCTGATAAACAACCCATTCTCATCGACTTGTTTATTAATTTATTCCTTTCGCTTTTACGGCTCTCCACTCATTTTCGATCCAGCATCCTATTTTTTTGGTATCCAGTAAATAGTCTTTCTCCACAAGCCCCTAAATGCATTTGACTTTCTCAACTCCCCAACTGAACGTCCGCTTTTCTAGAGTAAAATTATATTTGAAAACTATCATTAATCTACTCAACAATAATTCCCCCCGTAACTTTTTCCCAAGAAACATAAATTTTCTCATCAAAATATTTTTTTACTACTGATTTCATGCATTTTACGGATGCAAGTTATATTGCATATGCATTTGAGGTTGACGCGTAAATCTCGTCGCATGTATCGAGCGTTAAATATTTCGATTTTAAAAATTACTAGTATTTAATATACTCTTTCTTGTCTTTATTATAAAACATCAACTATCAATCCCTATAAATCAATAAAAACAGTTGAAAACATTGAACTTGTCCAAAGATTCATGTGATTTCTAATATTATCTTTACTAACTACATTAAACTCAAATACTATATCAGGCTTAGATACCTGTAGGAAAAATGACTTATAGTCCATCTGACTTATGGAAAAGTCAGATTAGGTAAAAGTTAAATTGTGAAATGTGATTTATGTTTGGGTTGGTAGTAGTATAAGTAGCTTTTGATATTTAAATTTATAGTCAATCTGGAATATTTTTTAGGATACTCGACGGTACTAAAAAAAATAAAACTTCATGATCTTGAAAAATCATTTTAGGATCTTAAAAAATTATTCTTAATACCATACAGTATTCTAAAAAAAAAAAAATTAGACTACTAAATGATATTAAAAAAATACTTCAAGATACTGAACAATACTAAAAAAATGCTTTATGATCTTAAAAAATTATTTTAAGATCTTGAAAAAAGTTAATTTTAATGTCATTCAATACCCTAAAATACGTTTTAGGGTATTGAATGGTACTAAAAATATATTTCAAGATACTGGATGATATTAAAAAAATACCTTATAATCTTATAGTCCATAAGTCTGATTGGAACAAAAGCTCACCAAAGTAACTTTTGAAATAAGTTACTTTTGGTCCATAAGTCCGATTAGAACAACTTCTCAACCAAACATGTATTTCTCATAAGTTCGATTCAAACCGTGCATAAGTTCGATTAAGCTTTCCAAAAGTCATACTAAATATACACATTAATTATTACTCTCTCTCACTGTCCTTATTACATATGGGCACACATAAAAAGATAAATTAAATACACATTGAAAACTTAGCAAGTTTCTTATAAAAAAAAATAAAGAAGAATACTAGTTAGATGGCTAGGAATTGCCTTATAAAAAAAAAATGGGGGGAGTATATATTGATGACTATTACAGTACGTTAAAGAAGCAAAGAGAGTGATCATAACAACATTGACTGTCTTCAGGCCAAAGAAGAAGCAACAACAACCACACTGACTCCCAAAAATTCATAATCGAGCAGTTGCTAAATAAAAGTCACACAACACCTGAAACACCACTGCAACAAAAAGACGTGAAATGAAATAGAAGGGTATAATTAAGCTTAATGTCGACCGCCGCCGCCACCAGAGCCAGTGCCAGATCCATGGCCACTACCAGCTCCTACTCCTATCCCAATCCCAATTCCTATCCCGAATCCTCCCCCTCCACCTATTCCTCTGCCCGTACCATCTCCTCCTCCGCCACGGCGGCCGCCTCCACCAACACCACCCCCAGCTCCAAAGCCTCCACCGTGTCCTGAACCACCACCCAATCCCCCACCGCCACCTCCACCTCCACCTCCACCTCCTCCTCCCCCTCCTCCGCCACCTATGCCTCCAGAACCTCCACCAACACCACCCCCAGCTCCAAAGCCTCCACCGTGTCCCGAACCACCACCCAACCCACCTCCACCTCCCCCACCCCCACCAACACCAATGCCTCCTCCTGCTCCGCTGCCTACACCTCCACCAGCGCCAAAACCTCCGCCTTGACCCGACCCACCACCAGCACCACCTCCTCTCCCACCACCAAAGCCACCACCGCCCCCAGCGCCCCCACCGGCGCCACCACCAACTCCACCCCCAGCTCCGAGACCTCCACCGTGACCCACACCTCCTCCCCCACCAAAACCTCCCCCTCCTCCAATTCCTCCCCGAGGACCACCACCAAAACCACCTCCTCGATCGCGAGGGCCATGAGGTCCCCGGGGACCAAACCAACCTCTGCAGCGCGGTCCACGTCCAAATCGACAGTCATCGCCTCCAAACCTAGCCTCCTCAAGTCTGCTATTATCTCCAACAGTGATCCAACTTAATCCAAGAACAATGCAGAGAACCAGAACAGTCGCGGAGAGCCATTTTCGACAGAAACCTGCCATGGCTTCTTAACACGAAAGTGTCTAAAAGAGAGAAAGTAATGTGCACGAGCTGGCATTTCCTTGCTGTGAGTCTATGCCTTTTATAGGCTTCGTCCACTAGCCTCCATGACTGTTCCATTGATGAGCAGCCATTAATTGGTGCATGTTCTGAACCGTTGGGGAGTGGCCCTAACATCTAATTTTGTCGTGAAATTAGCTAGGAAATTCAAACATATGTGCAGTGGTAGATAATGCACTTCAATTCACTGTATCAACTAATAACTTGTTTGCACATCAGAAAATGACTGTATATATGGTTTAGCAGACGCAGTGCTGAGACAATCCCAAGAGGACTCATGTTCTGATCGATCATCAACGTCATTTTTAAAATTGTAGGAACTTGTATTGGACTTTCATAAAATATTTTTAAATTGAGAGAGAGCCACATAAGCTGACAAGTGGCCTGCATTTATTGAGTTGGTGCTTTTTCATTGGGCAGTGTTTAAGTGACGTGGTACACCCAGTGCAGCCAAGAATTTCTCGTATGTATGTGTATGTGTTAACCTTAAGAAAATGCTCATTTTCTTTTTCGTGGTTCTTAGCCCTTGTTAAACTGCATGCACGGCTCACTCTCAAAATCTTTTGCAAGTTGAAGAAGTCAAACGCGGAGTAATTACTAGTTAGACAATGAAGTATGTATGGATGGGCAGTATTCGTACTTGTATAAAGTAGAGGGATGGTATTGAATAAATTTGAGCTGGTCAACTCTTCCAACGCGTCTTCTTTTTCTAACACTTCGTGTGAAATTGAATTGCAGACAGTTCTGAATGGGCATACCGGAAAATTAATTTAGGCTGGTGGTAGCTACGTTTCAATGATCATTCTTTGCAGACATTGGACTGTCACCTTAATTATGATCATCCCGTTGACCTTTCTTTCCCAAGTAAAGGAAAGTCAAAAGGATTATTGATCCAAAGGATTAGCTTAACGTGTGTGGTGCTCTTATAATGCATACGCTCGCAGGAAATTGCATGAAACTCAAGGGCTAGCAAGTGGTTATGCCTGATGGACCATCAGTGATGGTGTTGTACTGTTGTGATCCATTTGGAGAGATGTTACGATTTTTAAAGCCATTCACCCAACGTTTTCTCCTCTCAACGCTCACAACTTCATCTAATTAACTTTCCATTATCTACACTTGAGCCAAAAGGCCGAGAAAGGTACTTTCCATTATTAATAATTATCATCACTGCATACAATTAAGATACATGGCCAACAAGCCCAAAGTGGGGAAGCATGCATTTCCCAAGAGGCCAAGGCTCAACCCATAACTGGGTCTCATTGCCTAGGGCCGAATTTAATAGTTCACGTTAAAACCAATTTTCTTCTCATCCTACCCATAAAGAGTGGAATACAGCTCATGACTCAGAGATATATATATGGATTTTGTTAATACATCATCAATATTTATGATTTTTTTGAGAAAATTATCTATTCTTAAGCAGCGAGACCAACTCAATCTGTTTTGACTTTTGAGAGTGTGAAAAACATATGTACTTGGGTTGCATTCTTATATTTTATCAGACGTGGTTTCCTAAACGTCCTTTCAGTTTATTCTTGCCCTACTTTTGCTTTCTTTTAATTATATGAAGGGATTTTCCCTTGAGATTTAAAGGGTAAAAGGTTCTCATATTTCTCAATAAGTATACTTTGCAGGATTCGAACTTCCTCCTTACATCCCGATAAACCGAATATATTAATTATAACCCTCGATGGAGGCATGAGAAGCAGTAGCACTTTTGTCCCAGAAAATAACAAATTAAGCAGTACGTACCACCTACTTAATGGAATCCTAAGATGAAAAGAAACAAAGATGAAGGATTTGCGATTAACAACGATGAAAAATAGCCACAAAATTAAAGAAGTCAAATCAGAAAGAGAGAGATGGTGATTGACCTATAAAGACTCTGAAGGTGTTTATGAATGGGACTTGTCTGAATCCTGAATGCAATATATAAGAGAAAAGAGTGTTTAATTTCTAAGAGTTAGGTGAGTAGGTGCTTCACCAAGAGATTAGTGCCAAATACAAAATTGAGCAATTTGCGGGTCTCCACATTATTGACTGGTCCGTGATCACCCCACTGCCCCCAAAAATACAAAAAAGAGTCAACTTTCACAGTAAAAATAATTATACATGTTTTTTTAATACAGAGAAATACGCTCATCAATTTCTTGAAATGAATAAAGTGGTTTTCTTGGAACTCATGGCTTACCTCGGAAGCTAGGCGTAGGAGGAAGGGGTATCATAATTAATTGATATATATGGTATCTGTAGGAGAATCATAAACTCAGAGTCCTTTATAATAGTATGCTATATATATTCTCCAACAGTTAGAAAGCGATATCAATTTTAGTGGTCCAGAATGTTGGGTACATTTTATGACAATTTTAATAAAAAAATAAAGAGGAGTCATTTTGATTAATCAAGCACACAGGACGCCATGGACGTCAACTCTAGCTACTTCCCTACCATAGGCATCTATGTATGTCTAATTATGCAGTAATATAATAATATTATTCAAATCATATTACATATTATTATAATAAGAAGTCTCTCTCTCCTGGAAAGCAGGTAACAGTAGGCACAATATCTCGATGTATTTAGAGAATTCATTACTTATCCTATAATCTTAAGGATTAATAATTGAAATGAGTAAAACACTAGAAATTAAAGAGCCTTGTATTCTGAGCAAAAAAAGAGCCTTGTAATTTGATTGATTTGAACAGGATCACAGAAGCCAAACTTTAGTTTTTCGTCATTTATCCAAGGCGGTTTCTAAAAAGTTGATGCGGGGATCATCAGAAGAATGAATCATAAATCATGGTGGATGCCATACCACTAGGTAACCTAGCTATGTATATGTGAGTGTGTGTGTTAATAGGAAACAGTGTAGAGAGAGGAAAAGAAATGGTGGGGCACTGAAAATAAGGAGCCAAAAAGCCAAACAGACCAATAGCATAGGTACGTACATATATAACCACATATATACGAGCAGTGCTTGATTATTCTATCAGCTTTTAGGCGCAGATCTCATGGAGAGAAAATCTGCTAAAGACACTCAACTCCTCTGTGAAGCTTCCGATCAGTTCCTTCAATTCTGTGTTATTATTCCTTTCATGTTTTCTTTGATGAAGAATGTGCTTGTGCGTCGTGCATGGTGGTTTGGGTTCTCAGTGGTGAAGGGGAAGGGGGAAGCATATGAGTATAAGGTATTGGCACGCCTCAATTTGAAGACATGGTTATGTGTGGAGAAGAAGCCATGTAGTTTAATTGAGCCGCGTCAATATCTCATTTTCCACTTCTCTTCCCTCTGAACTCTATCATATATATATGTCCACTAATTCTGCGGGTATGTTTTTTTATTTTCTGGTCATTCATTCCTCTCTGTCTTCTTCAATTTCTCTTTCTCTTTTGTTTCCTATGCAAAGAACCTTACTTTAATTACTTCCGATAGAGCTAGTACATCGCATTACACGCAGCGCCCTGATAGATTTATTTAGTTTAGTTATTGGGGTGTGTGTGTGTGTGTGTTAATTAGTAACTAAACTGTGTTTTGATCTCCAGCAAGAACAAACTAATCCTAAAACTTGGAGTTATTGGAATGAGCCAGGGTGTAAAAGTGAGCACTTAAGACATTAAATTAAGCGAAAGACGCGCGCGCGCGCGCTAATGCATAAGCATTTCATTATATTTAAGCATAAAAAGGATGTCAAGACTGAATATGCTTATCTGGGCTTTTATCAGATAGAATATGTGTTATGTGGAATCAGTTTGATCTCTCTGACTATAGCTACCAATTTTTCTTATTTTTTCTTCTTACCTGGATATGTAGCTGTCTTATATAAACTTGTCATCTCTCTTCCATCTCCTACTCCTATATATAATTTTCTCTATATATACTTATTTTTCGAAGGGGAAAAAATAGAAATGTAATTAAATTATTGCAATATATTACATATCCAAGTTATAATACTCCCTCCTTGAGGTCCGGAGCTATCAAGCTAAAGAGAGGGATATATTGCATAGCCTAATTAGCAATCATTCATAAAAATGGTGAGAAAGCCACACAAATCAAGATAATATATAATTAGATCAGCATCTCAGTTGGAGTTGGTGAGAATGGCTAGCTCATCATGTTGGTCATTTCGCAGCTTGCACCCACCATTTATCTTATAAGGGCAAATATGAAAAAAATTATCCATTTAATATTTTTTTTGATTTGTAAGAATGTGATACAAGTGACTTATAATAAGGTATGGAATGGCATGTCATTCATTATCTCTTTGCAATAAATTTCCACCCATTATCTCTTATATACACTCTTTCTAAACAATGGTATAATTGAAAAAAAAAGTTACAAAAGTTATATATTTATTGCTTTTAACTAAAGTTCCAAATGACGACGTGATTTTGGTAGTTGTTGCTTATAAAAATGATGAAAGGAGTAAATATTTGTTGCTTAACATTTGTTCTAATTATTTCACAGGAATTACTCAGGTCTGCCCTCACTAATACTGCGGACTGCATATTTCAAGTTATAATATTCCCTCATTGAGGTCCGGAGCTATCAAGCTAAAGAGAGGTATAAATTGCATAGCCTAATTAACAATCATTGATCATAAAAATGGTGAGAAAGCCACAAAAATCAAGATAATAATTAGATCAGCATCTCAGTTGGAGTTGGTAAGAATGGCTCATCATGTTGGTCATTTCGCAGCTTGCACCAACCATTTCTCTTATTTTATTATATCATCAAAGATATGGATATCAAAAGAAAAGATATGTAGAAAGATGAAGAAAAAATCGTCTCCAGATACACCAACTAGTTCATCAGAATTATTGTTGGATTGATTTCTAAATGATTAGCTCATATGTTTGTATACCTAAATTCTGTGGCTTACAGTTGATATGGAAGCGTGAAAAGGACTCATTTACAAGGCACGTAATGAAGAGAATCCTTCGAGAGCTAGATAATATTAAGGAAATTCGAACGTTACAACATTCTGTTGGCTTGCTTTAATTAATTAATCTGCGTCCTCATCATGTAGTATACATACATAGGTACAAGCAGGTATATATGTTATTTAATATTTCCTACTATAATATATCTTCTATGAATTTGTTCTTGTCAATTATTTGCACAAAATCGGAGAAACAAAAATGCAGAGGAGGGTGTGATTTCAGCATTCAGGAAGAGCTAGCAGTGACGAGGTACGTGGAGAAACCCTTATCACATAATGTTGTTTGCTTCTCGTTTTGGGTGAATAATAAACTACCTATGGTCATTAATATATAATCTATTTTCATAAAAAAAAAAAAATTGCACTACAGGGTGAATTTCATGTCAACGACGTAAATAAGGTGGTGTGTGTGTGTGTGTATTTGTGTGGAAAAACAGTAGTATAAGCGAGCAGATTCATATGAAAAAGTTCAAAGTTGAAACTTTACACTTCTGGTATTCTGTCACCCCATACGGTGAGAGCATGCGTTTTATATACTCCAAGAAAGCCTTTCTCTACAATTGGTTGATGATCCCCACTAATATTCCTCACTGGAACCAGTTTCCCTACCTATAGCTTTTTCAGATCTAGACCATCTAGATTTTTTTTTAAAATATCAATTTTTAAATAAAAAAATCATTTTCTAAAAATATGTTAGTTGAGAAATTATCTTTATTTTATATTCTCTACCCATTAAAATAATTATTTTGAAAAAAATAAAAAGA
Organism: Acacia pycnantha; assembly: GCA_025563575.1. Classification (NCBI taxonomy): domain Eukaryota; kingdom Viridiplantae; phylum Streptophyta; class Magnoliopsida; order Fabales; family Fabaceae; genus Acacia; species Acacia pycnantha. Next base: position 3,610 of record JAMWYP010000414.1, on the reverse strand, counting down.
AAAAAAATTAAATCTGGATCGTTTAGATCCCATCTGGACGGTCCAGATGGGAAGAGGTTCCCGAGATGGGTAGGGAAACTGATTCCCTCAACAGTGACCTTTTGTCTTGGCTGTATATAGCATAAAAAATAAAAAAAAAATCATCCGTAGCCTCCCTATAATCCATAATCCCCTTTTTGTAATTTCACAGCCACTTTTAGTTGGGTCTATTTTTTGGGCTTGCAACTTACAATGGCTCATTAGTTTTGGTTGATATTGATAAATTGATGGTGGCAAGAAAAAATTGATACATTTTTAATGACAATAGATTAAATTATTCCCTACATTAATGAAATTCCTTCGGATCCGTAAAAAGTATCATCTAATTTTTTTTTTAATTGGTTCAAAATAACAGTTGTTTTAAAATTTTCAGGAGTTATTAATTATTTTGTTTACTACTATATTTTTCTATTCACCCTTGCGTTTAAAAAAAGAAAAAAATGCAATCACTTTACCAAAGTATATACATAGTCCCTTAAATGCTTAATATAGGACATATTTTATAGTCTAAAGGCCAGAGTACAATACGTAGTTAAGAGAGGGTAGAACGATAGAAGATAAATAGTTTCATAATTGTTGTAAAATCTTATATTATTTAATTACTTCACTGATCTGTAGTAAAAATCCTAAAACAATTGTATGAAATAGAAAATTACTCGGAATCATTAATCTATGCTGTCAATACCTTTTCTTTTCTTTTCAGAAACGATCTTCATTTTCTTTTTTTGGTATCCCTTAGACCACGCAGAAATCAAAATACGAAATTCTCTATTAACATTTGTGAAAGATGCAAACAAGAGGGTGATACGCACGTGGCACATCATGCAAGGTAATCCCTTCGATTATAATTATAGGAACACTTTTGTAGTATAAATTTTATTATAAAAATACTCCTATAATTAAGACTAGAGATAATATCTTTTATTGGGTTTTTCTCATGGGATATTGTCGTGGAATTGCTTGGGATTTAGTCCGGGTCCAATAGTTGAGCCGCTAGTTAGATGAGATTACGGCTTTGGGCTGCCTTTTGTGGATAAAAAATGTCGATTTATGCAATCCAACTTGTGGAAAACAAGAGCGAGACATGTCGTTCCCTTCTCCTCCACAGACCACAGGCTCCCAAAAAATGAAAAGAAAGAAGTAATGTATTATCCTATCTCACTTTCGCTGATCTTCCCTACTCGCTCATCACCCCTCTGTTATCTCAGAAGCCATGGTTATAAACCTTTCCTCCTCTCCTCCCTCCTATTCCACTTCCATCACTAGATTAGCCAATTATAAGTCCCCCTTCTCTGCACGTTCTTTCAAGCTCAATTTCGACTTCCCAAAACCTCATTCTTCCCGTTCTTCTATATGCTACTCATTTGCTTCACCACACATTAATCTTACTTGCAAGAAGCGGTTTTTGTCAGAGAAGAGTCGGTGTACATATGGAAATCGGGTGGATTTTAGAACTTGGGCCATCTCCGGGTTTGATTATGGGAATTTCGAGGGTCCTCAGTCTGTACTGGAGGCTGCTGCTGTTTTAACTGCGATTATTGTTGTTCATGAGAGCGGTCACTTCCTTGCTGTTTTTTAGCCAAATTCAATTCAAAAAATGTAGAATACTCTATTAGAGCTTTTCCTCTTGGTGGTTTTGTGGGGTTTCCTGATAATGATCCAGACAGCAACATTCCGGTTGATGATGAGAATTTGCTCAACAACAGGCCAGTGTTGGACAGAGTTATTGTAGTTTCAGCTGGTGTTATTGCTAATACAATCTTCGCCTTCCTTATTATCTTTGTTCAAGTCCTGTCCGTTGGTTTGCCTGTGCAAGAGGTCTTTCCTGGTGTCGCTGTACCTGAGGTTCGATCCTTTTCAGCTGCTTCTCGAGACGGCTTGCTTCCTGGTGATGTCATCCTCGAGGTTAATGGAAATGATTTGCCTAGACCTGGCCCTAATTCTGTCACTGAAGTCGTTGACATCATCAAGAAGAACCCGAAAAAATATGTGTTGCTCAAGGTTAAGAGGGGGGGACAAGACCTTGATATAGGAGTCACGCCGGATGAAAATCAAGATGGAACTGGTAAAATTGGAGTGCAGTTATCACCAAATGTAAAGATAGAAAAGATTATACCAAAAAATCTGTTGGAAGCTATAAACTTTACAGGAAAAGAATTTTGGGGTCTGTCTTCTAATGTTCTAGAGGGGTTAAAGCAGACATTTTTAAACTTCTCACAGACAGCTGGTAAAGTTTCCGGTCCTGTAGCTATCATTGCTGTTGGGGCAGAAGTTGCAAGATCCAACATTGATGGTCTCTACCAATTTGCTGCCATACTCAATCTTAACTTGGCTGTTATAAATCTGCTACCTTTACCTGCTTTAGATGGTGGTACATTGGCTTTGATCCTGATTGAGGCAGCCAGGGGTGGGAGAAAGCTCCCTCTGGAAGTGGAGCAACGGATCATGTCTTCAGGAATTATGCTTGTCATACTTCTGGGACTATTTCTTATAGTTCGTGATACCTTAAATCTTGATATCATCAAAGATATGTTGTGATTAGTTAGGAGTTTTTAATGGTCAGTGGGCTTCCAAATATGTTTCATCCAAAGATGCTGCTAGACTGTTTGGTAGCTTGTGATTTATCCAAAGAGGAGAAATGAAAATGATCTATTTGGAAGGCCATAGTGGGTTGTTCTGTTACCTATATTCATTGATTTAACCAAGATCGTCTCTGTGGTAGCATTTATAAATTCACAAGTCACATTTTCTGGTTTGGTTTATGATATTAGATTCGTCTCTCCCTGCACTTCTATACAATTCTTGAAGTTACTGATTAACTGTTTATAATTTAGTCTTAGTCCCATACGTTTTGTTAGTTACCGCGTGATGGAAATCCTATCTTTGCAAATATGATTTGATTTCGTTATATGCTTCTTTATAACATTTTGAATACTTGGCAAATTGGCCATAAACAAATGAAGAAAACTGTGAGGAAGGCCTTGTCTTTAGGAAAACCACCCCTCATCTCATGTCTGTTTTGTAATGTATACTTTGTGATATTTTTGGAGATAGAAGAAAAGAATCATTGCCATACTATTTTTAGTTATACTTCATTTCTTAAATGTGATTGCTGCTGCTCCTATTTCAACTCAAAGGGAAAACACAAGCTCACCAAGAATGTTGAAACCGAGGGTGGGTGGTAATTTATTTTATGACAAAATCTGGAGATGTGCTTAAGAAAATTCTCTGTTCTTTGTTGAACATTGTACTGTTTCTTTTCTTTTTCAATCTTATACGGTTCCCAACTCACCTTGCTGGCTTCCAAATACTGTCATTTTCAACTTTAACTGTACATTTAATTTTGTGCTATTTTTTGGTGAGCTTGTGTTTTCCCTTCGACATTCCCTCTCCCTCTCATATCAAAACTAGCAGTCCTTCAAGCTAAAAAAAATGTTAGATGTGCGCATTGGTATAATAAAGGCATAAAAAATTGTGCAATATATTTAAAGGAAAAGCCGACTCTGCTTATTTCACAAAAGCGTAGTATTTTCTTGTACAAAAATAGACAAGTCTATTTTTTATTGTTTCG
>JAMWYP010000413.1:282309-351654 GCA_025563575.1 Acacia pycnantha | reverse complement strand
CGTGCAAATCACCCTGGTCGTGGCTGGGATTGTGCCAACCGCCCTGGTCGTGGCTGGGTCCCACGGTTAGTGGGTTGTGACCACAACGTGGGTTGCCCCCTGCACTGGCTAATGAGATAGTGGGCCTTGACTAGGTCCGTCACAATATCGTATTTCAGTATTTGGGTTCTTCTTCCTTTTTTCTTCAGGCGCTCGGATTTCGGGTTTAAGCAGGAGGTTTGTGGGATTTAGTGATCAAACTTGTAGAGCTGGAGCTTTAGCATTCGGTTTTTTCCATTTTGTCTTAGCCTTTTTCCTTTTCATTTTCTCGATGTTGATGTATAGAGTTTGAGTTTCATTGATGGATAGGAAAATGTCCTTTGTCTTTGCGTCGGCCCTCTGTTCAAACATTGATGGTGAGGTCCTCAGGAAGCGTTATCCCTACTTTAGCTATTGGGTATTAGGCACCTCATGGTAGGAGGAGAAGCTATCCTGGCCTTCCGGGTGGGTCGAATACTAGGAGTCTTTGGGGTCATGCTTTCAGGGTCCCATCGGTCTGAAACCATTCCTTTCGGGGTGGGTTCCCGAAAGTTTCTCGGCTACGATGCCATCTCAGCTCGAACCAATAAATGCCTTCCAAGTGCGTAGCCGTCCCGGCCGGAGTCATTACCACTGGGCTCGGAAACTGCCTGGGCCTGGTTGCTTTCTTCCCTGTGTTGCTAGTGGGCAATCACGTAGGGCAGCATTGGTGCTCGGGCTTCATGAGTGATAACTGTCACGAGCACCTTCGCTCCGGGAACTTCTTTTCTGAGTCTGTCGGCCTCGCTGTCCCCTTAGCGGTTTGTCCATCCCAGTGTCTGTCTAGCTACGATTTGGCTTTCATTTCTTTTAGGGAAATGGAGCTACGTTTCGCCTCGCCTAGCGCCACGAGGCGGAGAGGGACGACGTCCTCGCCTTTCGATGAGAGCCAAATATCTTCAGGTGACAAGTGAACTGCTAGACTATACGTTCGGCCGATGACGGACGCCGACGTGGAGAGCTGGGGTCTCGGGGTCGGCGGGATGTTGTCTTGCCCCACCCGTGAGGATGATGAACCGGTCTACGCCAGCCAGAGTCTGGATCTCGAACGGGGCGGTTATCTCGCGGCGTTGCGTGTATCTGCGGGAAGATGGATCCTGTCATTCCTTGTACCGGGGAGGGAAAAGGGCGGCGTACAAGGAATGACAGGATCCATCTTCCCGCAGAGATACGCAAACGCCGCCAGATAACCCCACCCGTTCGGAGATCCGGGCTCCCGGGTGGCGCAGATCGGTTCATCATCCTCGTGGGGCAAGACAAGATCCCACACCCGGAGACCCTGTTTCGCCACGTCCGCGTCCGTCATTGGCGAACGTATAGCTTAGCGCTCACTTGTCACCTGTGGATATTTGGCTCTCATCGACCTTGAGGATCTGCGAGTCCGCCTCCTGATCGAGGCGGCAAAGACGAGGGAGAAGACGTAGAATCCATTTTCCTACTAAAAGAAATAAAAGCCAAAATCGAAGCTAGACAGAATAATTGAATGGGACAAACCGCATGGACACTGAAGGCATGACGGGTCAGAAAAGAAGAGCCCCGGAGCCGAAGGAGCTCGATGACAGGCAGTTATGCCTAAGATGAGCCCAAGACGATTTCGGCCATACGATCTTGCCCACTAGCAATGAGGGAAGAACTTTCGGCAACACAACTCCCAGGACCGAGATACCCGATCCGTAATGACTCCGGCCCGACGGCGGCGCACTTGGAAGGCATTTATTGGTTCGCCGAGATGGCCTCCGAAACGAGAAACTTTCTTAACCCACCCCGAAAGGAATGGTTTCCGATCGATGACCCAGGAACCAGTCTGGCCGAGACCCCAAGACTCTAGTATTCGCACCCACCACTGAGAGGCCAGGATAGCTTCTCCTCCTCGTCAAAGGAGTGCCTAATACCCAATAGCTAAAGTAGGGATAACGCCTTTCGAGGACCTCACCATCAATGTTTGAACTTAGAGGCCGACGTAAAAGTTCAAAAGGAGAGATGAATACCTCAAAAACTGAAGATGGCAGAAATTGAACACAACTAAAGTCGACGGAGAGTAAGAAACCCCGGACTATTCAAAGAAATTCCGAGATGTACGAAGGAAGGAAATGGACACCCTCCGGTACTCGGCTCTGCGCAGAAGAAGCTTTATGTGTGGAGGAGAAGAATGAGCAAATGGAAAAAGCGGAGAAATGAGAAATGTCAGCAGTTTATATCATGAGGAAAGAAGGAGGGAAATTCAAAACAAAGCAACTCAACCGATGGGGGTAGCCATGACTTTTCACCCCAAAAGTTGAGGGGACATGCAACGTACCACCAGAGCATTAAATGCGCACGAAATTCGGGGGCGGCGGACACAAGGATCGAAGCGCTTCCCCAATCCAAGGGAGCCAGGTGTCACAGGCAATCATGGCAGGAACGGATAGAATTCCCCAAGAGTCACCCCAGGGCCAGACCGAACACCTCAGACCTTTACGTCGTCGGTTCTTACCACGGCACTCTTAGGACCGAAAGTTCTCACCTCAGCTTTCTTTCTTCGGTCGCTAAAACTCTTCACGACGGCTCCCAAGCCATAGGTCGTCATCACGACACCTCACGAGGTGTATGACGCCGCCCCGGCCCACCGAACCCGGTGACGCCACCATGAACCCTTGAACTACCGGGTGCAGGGGCAAGCTGACTACGGATCCGGATAAGGCCCAATTGAGTAAGGCCCAACCATGGGTAGACGTGTCGGATCCGTCATATCCGCGATCTGGAAGATCTTAACTACCCTGAAATATAGGAGTATCTCCGCATAAGGATAGGCGGTTCGGATTATGGGCTGGAATCACGCCAAAGCTGCTCCTGTGTAGGTTCTATAAATACCCAAGCAACGGCCTAAGGTACACACGCCTAACCTAGACTATTTACCTCTTGCTACACTAAGCACACACCCCACGCCCCGGCTAAAGAGCCCTGTGTTCGACTGATCCCGTCTCCATCTGTGTGCTTCTACATACGCACCCAGGCCGAGACCCTTGATCCAATATCAAATCACCAGCCCATACACACGGCTGGACATCTGTGTTCTACACCAGAACAGTGGCGCCGAATATTCCATGTTTGATGGAGGGGACCAAATGATTTTGGCAACTGTCGCATGCCTTTACAAACTCCTTAGCGTCTGCCTGCAGGGTCGGCCAGTAGTACCCGGCTCGAAGTGCCTTTCTTGCTAACGCTTTCGCACCCATGTGTTGCCCGTTGATTCCTCCATGGATCTCGGCGAGAACGTATCTGCTTTCATTAGTGCCCAAACATCTTAGCATTGGGGTATGCAGGCCTTTTCGGTAGAGTTGATCATCTACCATCGTGTACACGGCGGCCTCCCGAATGAGTTTTTGGGCGTCGGTTGCGTCGAGGGGGATAATTCCTCGCTCAAGGTAATCTTCGAGCGGCTTCCTCCAGTCGGCCGCATCGGATATGGCCATTATACAGGTCGGCTCTTCAACTTTTTGCTGTACGACGGTCCTGTGGTTGGACGAGCCTTTAGTACTAGCGAGCTTGGAGAGGATATCCGCTCTGACGTTTTCCCCTCTCGGGATATGCGTTACTGTCATCTCTTCAAACTGAGCCTGGATTTCCTTTACTCTGTTGAGGTATTTCGCCATGAGAGGACCTTTAGCTTGATAAGCTCCGTCTACCTGGGCGGCCACGAGTTGCGAGTCGGTGAAGACCGAGACTCTTTGGGCTCCGAGGTCCATAACCTGTTGAAGTCCGGCCAGGAGGGCCTCGTATTCGGCCTGATTGTTCGATGTCGGGAAGTTCAGCTGTAAGGAATGTTCGATTATGACCCCTTCTGGGCTTTCTATGATTATTCCGGCGCCGCTCCCTTTGGAATTCGACGAACCGTCGACATACACCTTCCAGAGATCAACGTTGCCGAGATCATGGTTGGTTGGGGTTAGCTCCTGGAGGAAGTCGGCCAAAGCTTGTGACTTAATAGAATGTCGGGCTTCGTATGCCATATCGAACTCGGATAATTCGATGGCCCAACTGATCATTACAGGGCTGCAGTCCGCTTATGGAGTACCTGCCGGATTGGTTGGCTGGTCCGAACTGTTATTTTGTGGGCCTGAAAGTAAGCGCGCAGTCTTCGCGCCGTCGTTATTATGGCGAAGGCCAATTTTTCCAACTTTCGGTATTTTAGCTCAGAGCTCGTAATGCTTTGTCGACGAAGTATATGGGTTCTTGACCATTCTTTCCTTCTCGGACTAGTACCGAGCTTATTGCCTCCTCCCCGACCGATAGGTAGAGGAATAGGGTCTCACCGGTTGTGGTCTCGACGGGACCGCGGAGTTGCCAAGCATTGCTTGATTTTCTCAAATGCGGCGTCACACTCCGCGGTCCAGTTTCCTGATGTCTCCTTTTTCAGCAATCTGAAGAAAGGTAGAGCGTTTTCTGCCGACTTCGGCAAGAACCTAGTTAGGGAGGCCAATCGGCCGTTAGCCGCTGCACTTCCTTCTTATTTCGCGGGGCTGCATGTCCAAAGACGGCCTTACATTTGTCCGGGTTGGCCTCGATTCCTCAACTGGTGAGCAAGAAACCGAGGAATTTCCCCGCCGGCACTCCAAATGCGCACTTCGCCGGATTGAGCCGAATCCGGTGCGCCCTTAGTTTACTGAACGTTTGCTCTAGATCTCAGATGTGGTTATTGGGATTGTAAGATTTGACGATCATGTCGTCAATGTATACCTCAATGTTGTGGCCGATCTGATCCTCAAAAACTTTATTCATCATCCTCTGGTACGTTGCCCCGGCGTTTTTTAAGCCGAATGGCATGACGTTATAACAGTAATTTCCCTTTCGTTATGAAGGAAGTGGCCTCTGGTCATCGGGGTGCATGGCGATCCTGGTTGTATAGGAATAAGCGTCCATAAATGACAGCAGTTGATAGCCGGATGAGTTATCTACAAGTTGGTCGATGTTCGGCATCGGATAGGCGTCTTTTGGGCATGCTTTGTTCAGGTCTTTGTAATTCGTGCATACTCTCCACTTGCCACTTGGTTTCAAGACCATTACTACGTTGGAAAGCCACGTGGTATATTGTATTTCCCTGACGAAGCCGGCCTCTAGCAGCTCGTCCACATGCTGATTTAGTGCCACTTGCCTGTCCGGGGCCCTTTTTCTCTTCTTCTGGGCTACCGGGGTTGACCCCGACCGGATAGCTAACCTGTGACAACAGAAACCAGGATCGATCCCAGGCACTTCAGCCGCGCTCCATGCGAAAACATCTCGATTTAAAGCCAAAATTCTTCCATTCTCAATCGCAGATCGGGGTCAATATTCTGCCTATTTTTGTATTGTGCTCTGGATTGTTTCAGAGGATAAGGTTTTCTAACTCTCCTTCTGGTTCGGGCCGGGGTAGCCCCTTTTCCTCGAATAAATCTAACTGGACCATATAGATCGGGTTGTGGGTCTTTTCTTGCACGAGGTTGGTTGGCCCGGTTGTCATTCCGGGCCGAGCTTGAGGCGTCATTGCCTTTTCCTTTACATTGATCGTCTCTACATAGCACTGCTGGGACTCTTTTTGGTCACCCTTGATGGTAACGACCGGTTGGCGTTGCCTACCATTTTTATCTTCGATGCTTGGTAGATGCGAGCATGTCCCATTCATGAATCGTTGGTCTCCCAATATGATGTTGTAAGGGGATGGGAAGTCGGCCACAATAAATCTAACTCGCTCAGATTTGAAGCCTTCCTTCGTTCCAAGGGTGAGTCGGAGGTCAATATACCCCTTTGGGGGGACAACTCGCCATCAAACCCCACGTTCGGCCTCGGGAAACCCACTTTCCTCAGAAGCCAACTTCTGTCTTTTACCATCCTTTTTTCTTTCGGGGACTGGGCTGTCCAATCGGTCATCCTGCTTTCGCTTTTCCTTTGTTCGTCCCTGCGTTTTGATTACGTATTGACGCAATTTTCCCTCTCTGATGAACTTTTCGATGGCGTCCGGAGTTCATAGCATTGATTCGTGGTATGCCCCTTACTCTCATGGAAAGAACAAGAATCTGACCGATCCGTATTGGATCGTTTCCTGACCGGCCGGGGATTCTCGACCTTCCTCATCTCGGTCGATGCTACTTCTTTCCAAAGCTGGGACCGGGGCACGTTTAAGGGGGTATAATAGTCATATTTACTTTTAGAGTCCGGCTTTTTGCTAGAGGGCTTATTGTCCGAACCTTTCCCACGGCGATCTTGCTTGCGACCCTCGGACTGGCTTTTATCCATTGGCGGGGTGCTCTTGTCCGGGTCTTTTCTAGCATTTGCTTGCCGCATTTGTTCCACCTCGAGGTACTTCTTTGACCGAGTCATGAAGTCGTTTATGTTTTTTGCCGGCTTTTTGAAGAATGATTCAGCTAGTCGTGTCGAGCTATCTAGGCCGTCGGCCAAGAGGTGAACGTGCACTTCCTCCTTGATCCCTGTACTTGCAAGGCCGCATGATTGAAGCGATCCAAATAGCTTTGGAGTAATTCGCCGGGCCGCTGCCTGATCTTGGACAGGGTATATTGAGACTTCGGCTGTCGCTTACTGGTTGCAAACTGGAGTTCGAAGGCCTCGGCAAGGTCATCAAATTTGTGAATCGACCCCACCGGCAGAGTGTGGAGCCACTTTAACGCCTGACCTCCGTCTCCTGCGTGCTTCTCGGGTGCCGGGAGCTTTCAGAGTTTTGGTCTTCCTTCCAGGTCCTATCATGCCTGTTTCCATGTGAGGAGGCCGAATCCTTTGTCTTGGACCGCCCTTCCATTCGCTCGAAGTGGAGGGTGTGCCGTTTGTCCATATTTTCCATCCGCCTTATCATCGCGGCCAAAGTATTTTGGACAAGGAGCATATCAGGAGTTGGGGGCGAGATTTCCGCGCGAACCTCCTAGTTCGGAGGTGGAGGTTGGTGGCCATGATTTTACGGGGCCGAGGACTCCGTGTCGGGAGGGTTGCCCTCCGGACGCCCGTTATCGTTAGGGACGTCGTGTTCCTCAAGTCGTGCTGTCCGTCGTTACCGACGGGTATGTTCGGTGGCTCAATCCGCGGTGGTTGCCGAGGTGGAGGTGGTTGACGATGATCTCCTGTTCGAGCCATCTCGGACTACTTCAGGCTTGAGCTACGGGTATTCACCCTCATTGGTCACGGGAATCGAAATTTATCGATCCCCACGGTCGACGACACTGTTCTGGTGTAGAACACAGATGTCAGCCGTGTGTATGGGTAGTGATTTGATATTGGATCAAGGGTCTCGGCACAGGTGCGTATGTAGAAGCACACAGACGGAGACGGGATCACTGAACACAACCAGGCTCTTTAGCCGAGGGTGTGGGGTGTGTGCTCGCACAAAAGAGGTAAATAGTCTAGGTTAGAGCGTGTGTACCTTAGGCCGTTGCTTGGGTATTTATAGAACCTACCGGAACAACTTTGGCGTGATTCCAGCCCATAATCCGAACTCGCCTATCCTTATGCGGAGATACTCCTATATTTCCGGGGTAGTTAAGATCTTCCAGGATCGCGGATATGACGGATCTGACACGTCTACCCATGGTTGGGCCTTACTCCAATTGGGCCTTATCCGGATCCGTAACAAAAAGTAATTAATGTTTCTTGAAAATAAGTATGTACCTTATAAAAAAGATTCAATAAACTTGTTAATTGATACATTATAATAAGAACAAGAGGGAGTATATATAATAAAAACATGCCTCGCAAAATTGGTTCTATTGGCAAGATAGAATTAAATTTAATATTGATGTAAAACTTTATTGGTAAGCACGGGGAAGGGAAGAGTTGAGATTAGTTAGAGTTGAGTTGGGTTCACATTAGGTACTTTTCCCTTAGGTGATTCTTATGTGCTTTTCTCTCTAATTAGAGGGATTAAGCATTTTTTTTAAAATTTTTTATAGATTATATTTATTTAGATTAGATTATATGTTCATCGTGTTTTTTTTTTTTTTTTGCACCTAGTATCTCAAATTAATTAATTTCCATTTCTGCATTCGAAATATTTTTCCTATAACTCTAGTATTTAAAAATTAATTAATTTGAGATATTGGGGTAAATTTTTTCCAAGATGCAGCATATAATTTAATCTTAATAAATAGAATATATAAAAAAAAGTTAAAAAAAATGTATAATCCCTCTAATTAGAAGGAAAAATATAAAAAAAAACACCTAAGAGAAAAACACCTAATGTAAATTTAGGTGAGTTGCAGCGAGCATGACAATGTAACTTGAGGAATTGCACATAACCCGCCTCTTTTTGTGTTGCTTTTCAGATGGACCTTGACCCAATTTGCTGGGATACGAGCTGATACATCAAATTAGCAAGCGGCTTTCTACCAAAAAAAAAAAAAAAAATAGCAAGCGGCTTGCTCAACCCTGGTTGAGACTTTTTATCTGAATAAGTCAAATGTTAGTCGGTCCATGTGTTTACTTCTATAGTACCTGTTTGGATGAACGAAAGAGTCTACTTTTCTAATATGATTTAGAGTAAATACCCTTTTAGGTCCCTGGAAAAACACGTTCTACCTATTTTGGTCCCTGAGTAAAAAAAATGTCATTTCGGTCCTTTTTAGGGACTAAAAATGATTTTTTGGGAATTTGTGAGGGATTAAAATGACCACAAAAATGACTAAAAGGACTAAAAGGGACCTTTTTTTTACTGTTGAAGGACTAAAAATGACATTTTTTTTACTCAGGGACCAAAATGGGTACCGCGTGTTATTTCAGGGACCAAAAAGGGTATTTACTCTATGATTTATGATATATAAGGTAAGTTTGAGATGAATTTTGTCTCAACTTGCATGAATGTACTTTTCTATTGTAAACCCAAAATGGCCCAATGTAAGCAATTTTATTTCAGTCAACCCTCACAAGATTATGAAATTTCATTGCATACCTGAGGTCAAAATGAAATTAAATTTTGTTAGGAAAAAATATAATAATACCCCTACTTATTTTTTCATAAGAGTATTTATAAGAAAAATATGGGTATTTAGAAGACAAATAAAGATATTTACAAGACAAATAAAGGCATTTACATGACAAATAAAGAGATTTAAAAGAATGTAGTTAACGTCCTTGCTATATCTGCTACCTAAGAAATTGATTATTTACTTTTAGACTTAACAAAAGTTAATTGTGTTGGTGTACATTTGGAAATAGTTCATTGCTAAATTTCAGTATAAAAAGTAACAAAAGTTAATCAAGGTTAATAGCTTTGCTATAGTTGCTATCTAAAAATTTGATTATGTCTATTTTTAGACTTAACAAAAGTTAATTATGTTAGGTGCACATTGAAAAGTAGTTCATTACTAAATTTGCACCTTCACCCATAAAAGAAAAAATCTAACCCATCATCTTGACACCTGCATTGATCTTAATAATCCTATTTAATTCAAATTACTTGAAATTTTTTAATAAAAAAAAAAAATAAAAAATTACATTATTGTCAACCAAGTATGCACTATTGTTAAAAAAATGGTTAAGGTGTATATTTGCCAACGAACTATTACCCGAGGAGCGTCTGACACAAAAAACAATTGAGGGGACCAAATTGGCCAACGAACTATTAAAAAGTGAAAAAAGTACCAAATAACTATTAAAAAAGAACAACTATCACAATTACGTTAAAATATGAGGCACTGGTGTAGGATGGTGGCGGAGACGCTGGAGAAAAGAGCAGTTAAGCCTTCTTGTTGGATACGCCAACAGAGATGGGACCCATGCGAGCAGGCGTTGTGGCAGCGGCAGTTGCTGCTTGTGGCATCGGAGGGATGTAACTAGGGTGCAAGGCGCGTGCCGGTCGAAAGCTGTGGATTGCTGGATGAGTTCAAGAGGGTAAGTGGAACACCCAGTAATAATGGAAACTTTGGAGATGCCGACGTCGCTGACACTATGACAGTCAATGGAAGACAGAGACACCAAGACAGTGACGGGTAATAGTTCGTTGGCGACTCTGCACCAAATTGTGTTTTTCTTCACTTTTTAATAGTTCGTTGGCCAATTTGGTCTCCTCAATTATTTTTTGTGCCAGACACTCCTCAAGTAATAGTTCGTTGGCAAATCTGCACCTTAACCTTTAAAAAAAATATACAAGTATATACTTGAATGGATTGGATGATAACTGTGAAGGCAATATATCTCAAAGTGGATTTGATATTAAGATATTAAGATTATATTATTTGAATATTTTAAATATTAATACCAAGATACGATTGTTATAATATTTTCCATTAGGCTCTTAGTACTAACATGTATATATATATATATATATATATACCTCTAATCTCTTAATATAATGAAACACATACAATTCTTTCTTAGCCTATTTCAATATTTCACAAACTTTAACTGCTTCTACATCCCTTCAAAAATATATGTTAATGAATTGAAATTCGACTCAATAGGTTTAATCTCAATGAGAATTATTATAATCAATGGTTAATCGCCTACTTCGATTTAAATTTATAATTATCGATGAATAATGTCAATTATTGAATGACATGTTGTTAATTTATAATATTAAGAAAGTATTATTTTAATTACCACCAATTTGCATCATATGACATTTATTCTTTCTCAGCTTAATTGTTTTTGCTTGTGGATAAGCAAAAGTCTGAATGCGTGATAAGTTATACTCCCTCCGGTCCTAATTATATGACATATTTAACCGATTTTGGGGAGATTAAGGAAAGAAGTTAAATTAGTTAATTTTACTCATTTTCCTAAAATGTCCTTATATAAATTTAAAATGACCTAAGTGAAAGTAAATCAATAGCTCCTACCACATGCCTCTCCAACCTAAATTTTTTTTTTTTCTATATGTTATCTAATTAAAATAATGGTCTTACTATATATACATATATATATGTATATATATAGACACACACACACATATATGTATGCGTGTGTACATATATCAATAGACACATAGGCACACACACCCCCACACATATATAAACACACACACACACACAAAGATATACATGTATATATGTGTGTGTTTATATTTGTACACACACATATTGACAAACACACAAATATACATATATGTACACACACCCACACACACACACACATATATATATATGTGTGTGTGTGTGTTTGTGTGTGTGTGTGACTATATATATTTGTGCGCGCACACACACATAAAATATATATGTGTAGACACACACACACACATATTTGTGTGCACACACACACATACATACACACATACATACATACATACATACATACATACATACATACATACATACATACATACATACATACATACATACATACATACATACATACATACATACATACATACATACATACATACATACATACATACATACATACATACATACATACATACATACATACATACATACATACATACATACATACATACATACATACATACATACATACATACATACATACATACATACATACATACATACATACATACATACATACATACATACATACATACATACATACATACATACATACATACATACATACATACATACATACATACATACATACATACATACATACATACATACATACATACATACATACATACATACATACATACATACATACATACATACATACATACATACATACATACATACATACATACATACATACATACATACATACATACATACATACATACATACATACATACATACATACATACATACATACATACATACATACATACATACATACATACATACATACATACATACATACATACATACATACATACATACATACATACATACATACATACATACATACATACATACATACATACATACATACATACATACATACATACATACATACATACATACATACATACATACATACATACATACATATATGCAGACACACGCATATATTTGTGTGTACACAAAAAATATATATATATATGTGTGTGTAGATACACACATATATACATACATAGACACACACATATGTGTGTGTGTCTATAGTGTCTATAGATATTTGTATGTAGACACACACATATATACATACATAGATACATACACACATATATATCTAAAAGTTTCGTTGACTGGAAGAGTATACGTGTCCACATATATATACTCACAAAAAATCAAACACACTTGAGAGAATAAAATAGGGGTATTTTAGGAAAAAATTCACAATTATTAGAATGTTATCTTATAATTAAGACGAAAGCAACTCTCAAATGTTGTCTTATAATTAGGACCGGAGGGAGTAGTTTTTTTGTTCTTCTTGTACTTTTATCCCAATACTATTACAAAAAGTAGATTTAACGACACCAATTAATGTCTTTCTTTTAAAAAAAATAAAAGTAAAAAAGGGTGGCATTTTTGAAATTTTTTCTTAACATTTCACAGTTGTTCTAATAAAACCAGTCCTTACAAGACACTTTCAATGGTTGTTCATGAAAACAATCATTGATATTTAAGCCCAAAAATTAAAAATAATTAATAATTTTTAGTTACAACAACTGGTTTTCATAACCAATCATTGAATGCTAAAATTCAATGATTGGTTTTATAGTCCCAGTCGTTGAAACTCTTTTTTTATTTTGAGATACAACGACGGCTTGATAAAAACCAGTCGTTGAACATTTCAAAAAGATGGTGTCTTGGCGCAGTTGGCGTGACCCTTTGCTAAGTGTTCCTGAGGTCGAGGTTTCGAGTCTCCTTGACCTCATCATTTTTTTCCAGTTACAATGACGGTTTTGGAGAAACTAGTTAAAACTTCAGAGTTTAGTGGAGTGCGGGTACTACATTATACTAACATCATCATTAGTGGAGTTACTTCAGAGTTTGAGCATGTAATCATTTCTTCATTCTCTAATGATTTTCATTTTTGTTCTTGTAAGTGAATTGTTAGTTATTCACTACTATAAAATATAGATTTTGCTTCCCTAAAAAAGGTCCTTATTTTGAAAAGGGAAATAAAAAATAAAGGCGATGAAATTTTCATAATTATCTGCTAGAATTTTGACACATTGTACGTTCTCTTTTGAATTGGGATGCCTAAAGTCCACTTTAGGCATCCCAATTTAGAAAGAGGGTGCCAAAATGGAGTTTTTGGTGCTAAGAGAAAACTTTCGGCGTCTCCAAAACAAATAAGGATGCCTAAATTTCACTTTATGCGTCCAAATTATGTTTAAGGACACCTAAAGTGTCTCTTTTAAGCATCCCAATTATATATAGGGTTAAGGTATAAAAATGTACATATGCTTTACCCCAAAGAGCGTTCAATACCAAGTACTTTTTTTAGGTGTAAAAGTGCACACGTGGTTACAAATTAGGTACAAAAATACCTTTTGACCATTAAGTTTGATTTTTTTGCTGATTGGACGATGATGTAACATGATTTATGAAGACGTGTTTGTTACCACGGATTCATTCATGTACATAACATGATTTATGAAAATAGATTTGTTACCACGGATTCATACATGTACAAAACATGATTTATGAAAACAAGTTTGTTTACCTCGGATTCATACATGAAAATAGACTTGGCGGCATTGTCGTCGCAACATGATTTATGAAAACAGGTTTGTTTACCTCAGATTCATACATGTATCTAACATGATTTACGAAGACGGGTTTGTTACCACAAATTCATACATGTACATAACATGATTTATGAAAACAGGTTTGGTACCACGGATTCATACATGTAAATTAGACTTAGCGGCCTTGCCGTCACATATGGTTTCCCGTAGGAATTTACATAGACTTGCGACAGTGTCGCCTCAAAATAATCCCAGTGAAGGAATTTACCATAGACTTGCGACAGTGTCGCCTCTACACAGAGCCTGAATTTAACTAGATTTAGTTTAACTGGGTTCGCCTTCAAAACTTTACACGGATCCTGAATTTTAACTAGATTCAGTTTAACCGGGGTCTTCCTTCAAAAATTTACCCGGAGCCCGGATTTTAACTAGATTCAGTTTAACTAGGGTCCGCCTTCTTTTCCTTTGCCTCAAAACTTTACACGGAGCCCGGATTTTAACCAGATTCGGTTTAACCGGGTCCGTCTTGTTTTCTCTTTTTAGAGGTGGGCTCCTCCTCAACGTATCATGGAACTCGGATTTTAATTGCAATACAGTTTAACCGGGTTCCGTCTTTTTCCCACAATCGACAGGCTTCCTGCAACTTATCATTTTTGCGAAAGCCATCAAGTAATATGTTATAAGACCTAGCAGAGGCCATACCGTTTTTACAACATGCATTGAGAATAGAATTATAGATAAAGCTACCAGGTTGGACATTTTTTTGAGTCATATCATTCACCAACCGTAAAGCGTCATCCAGATTTCTGTATGCTTGGGTAAAAGCTTCATATGTAGATGTATTGGGTTTTGATTGTCTTGCCATCATTTCTTCCAAATAAGTCTTTGCGTCTTTTATCTTCTGGGCCCCACATAGTTGCTTTGAAATATTTCACATATTTCAAAGTTTCAAAGAAAACTGTGAAGTATTCTTCCTAGGGTGTTACTTGTCACCATTTTCACAAATTGATGGCATCAAAGTATTGTATCCTCCTGTTGGTTGATTTCCTTGATGGCAAGTGAACTAGTCGAACAAATAATAAAGAGTAAGTAGAGTATCGTCTCACAGAGACTTGGGATACCGAATGTTGATGCCTAATCATGAATTCAGTTGTAATTGAAAAGAAAATATATCTGATTTGGGTTGAGATTTATAGCTATGCTAAAAACAAGAAAAGAAATAGTTGGTCGTAGTTGAAAGGATATTAGTAAATGTCAGGCTAAACTCAGAATACTCCCTAAGCATGTTAATCCCCCAGTTTCCTTTTGCACAATGCTATAGCATCTATACTGTACAGCTCTCGCAATTGCTACAGACATAGACATCGTTGACACAACTATTCGGTTAACCTAACACTCTAGTCTATGAAGCTCTCGCGTCCGATACGTTCAAACCTAACTTACTTCTCCCATACATCTATGGCGATTTTCTAGTTAAGTTGTTCACTACAATTCAAGATGTTATGGTTATGAGCGGTAGACCTATCTCTGAAGCCTACAATAATAGGTCAAGCCTTGCACAAGCCTGCCGAAGCCACTGATCTAGTCTTTAGCTCTCGCTAATCGACAAGAAATTAAATCACTGATAAGAAAATTGAATGTATTGAATTAAAACTAGCAACTGGGTTCATTCCACACTTAGGACATCATCCTCGCTTAGCCAAAGAAATTTTAGTTCATGACTGATGAGGGAAACAATAAACAGAGTTCAACAGAATAGCCCATGATCAAATGAATGACTAGAATAAATGAAAGCAAAACAGAAAGCTTGATGGAGGTTCGACGGCGTGGAAGAAGCCCTGTCACATCATAGCTCCACGTCTTCTTATCTCTATCTCACTCGTAAGGACGGATGCTGGGTTCTCTTGAATATCTCGTGCTCTGTAACTTCTCTTAGTCTCCTCTTGAATTTGGTCGTGAAAGGTGGTTTCTTCCTTTTCAGAAGTACTTCGACGCTTTTAGGGTTGGCTTTTGTTTCCTTATATAGTCGGGATTACTTTTTGAGTACATCCAACGAGATGGGCCTTTCCTAATCTGTCGAGGTTCAATCGTATCTTCCCTTCCACATCTCGGTTGATTAATTCTGCTGATATTGCAGGATTCTTCAAATCTTTAGTTTTGATACTCCGCGTCTTCTATCCCCTTATGACAGCAATCTAACCGTTTACCCATCTGCTCTTTGTTTCCTGAAATAACCTTGACAAAAAATCAGAACAAATGCCGCATAACATTGCTTCATTTACTCTGCTATAGCTTCAGGGAATGCATTGTATTGCGCTTCGAGGAGGCAGTCCTGATGCTATAACATTGTATCGGCCATGCTGTGCGTCTTTCACATAAAACACGATCTTTTTCTCAGCACATGTTTAGGATGCTTATGTGATTTATTCATGTTTATAAACTTCATCCTTAAGTTCCCCATATAATGAATTAATGCCTTTTTTCTTGGATTGAATGCAATTAAGCTTATGTTTGCCACACAATTCAGTCATAGGATACAGGGAAAACATGACATAAATAGTGCCCATAACCTCCCAAGCATCACAATACAGTTGCTCAAAGATCCCATGGAAGGGGTTGAAACCAATGCAGGTTGTTGGAGCTGTTATGTTTCAAAATAGACGGCTTGAAATTCCAGAAGATGTTGATGGTAAAATTATTGCATGTCCCAATGAATCACCAATGAGCTCTGAAATATACTTGGTTGTAATTAATATCCCCTTCCTTGATGTTTATTGCTACAAACTTTGACCTGGTATTATTCAATATCACAGGCATATCACAGGAGATTGATAATAATTTCCCGAAAGTACCACAAGGAAGTTCGACATCATTGTGCTTTAAGAAGTCTCAGTTTTTAGCTTTGAACTGATGTACGATTCTTTTAAGAGCCAGAAAAACCAGCTACATAGATTATATCAAAAATCTAGGGATATAGCTCCTGAGATTCCACGCTCCTCTCGAACATGTTTCATACTCAATTTTCCACCAATAGGTAGCAAACACAGGAACTTATTCAACTAATGCGCTTGAACCAATAAATAAGTGGAGTTCATTGCAAAGCATAGAACCACATGTGCTTTCAGCAAAAATAGAGAGATAAACTCAGGTCATAGAGTAGATAACTATGAAGACAAAGAGCAGACCGATTAACATTTGTAATTTCAGCGATTTCTTGCTCCTCACAAGCCAAAGTAACTCGGATATCAAAATCCAAGTCTACTTTTCATGGCCATTATCTGTAGCATTGGTGGAACGGACAACAAGCCTCTCGAGCATTGTCCCACAATAAGATTCATCAGCATACTGTCTAAATAGCAACATATAGAGTAACTTCACAAATTCTTTCACACATGGATCTCTGGGCAGTGCTAATATTTCAGCAAGGCCAAGAACTGAAGTAACATAATCCTCTTGAACTCCAATGGGTTCATTGGCATTTCCCTCTGCTACAAAATCGGAACATGGAATTATTAATCAATCGCAATTCATGTATTGCAGCAATTAGTCAGCTAGGATTCTGATTGACATAACTATTCCCTTTCATGTCGGCAGATGCCAATTTTCTGTTAGCTCGAAAGAACTAAGAACTCTGACAAGTAGCAGATGGCAAACTGTCAGAACCCTCATATGCATTGTATACATTTTTCTTTAGAACCTCAACAAGATCCAACCACAATCTCATTGGCAACAAACGAGCACTAGAAGATCCTATCATAATTAAATCTCCATAGGGTAGCAACAAGAATCAATCACCACCATCAAATGGTTTTATTTGGTTGTGCATTAATTTTGGATGAATCAGAGTCTTCCTTTACTTGGCTATTCAGGACATGGCTATCTACAATGAATGATCGACCTCCTGTTTCAATAAACATAGACCAGGATAAAGCTATTCAAGCTGCTGTTGCCAAGGCCTCTCCAGGAACTCGCCATTGTATTTGTAAATGATAATAGAGATCGCTGAGTATCAACTTATTTAAATTCTTCCCTTCACTGTAACCACGTTAGGCAACACTAATGTGGCCTAAGCCCAAATAATGAAAATAAGAAAAACTAGAAAGAAACTAATCAGGGAAATATGCCAAAATCAGCTGGTGCTATCTGACTTGATGAAAACAAGTAGAATAGTTGGCAAATATTGCTCTATCAATCTCCTTTTTCCTAAGTAATTTTCTGCATTTTTTTAGACTACCAGAAAATCAAGGCACATACCAGGGCAGTAGCAGATGAGATAGTATGTGCTTTTCATTATAACGAGGTTGCAATAGAGACCATCACTTCTGAGATAGCCTTTGAGCAGAGTCTGATGTAGCCACCATTTTTACTTCTTCCTTCAAAATTTGCTTCACAGTAAACAAAACCCCACCACCTGAGAAAGAATATGCCTTTTATAAGCTACGCATGTGAAGCTTATGGGCACGATATGATTTTGCATTGGAATCACTCCACCATCGACAAAGTTCCGAACCTTCCTCTAGTTTAGTCTCAGAATTTACAAAAGAATCAGTCCCAACCTTTGACTTCTTCCAAGGTTTTTTATTTAATAATCCAATTACGGTACAGTGTCTTAGTCTCATCGTCAACCATCCTCCTCTGCCACGCGTCCCTCGCCGGGAATCAATCACCGTCTTAGAAGCTTCCAAATCCACCAAAGAACTAATCACCCCATTTTTGCCTCAAATGCTCCAACAACCACTACCGTCGAGCACCTAGGACCACCATGCACCGACCTCTGATGCTTGCGACCACTAGTGGAAAAAAGGATATTAAGACCGGACGAAACAGGTATATTAGGAGCGGACCCGCGACAGGTCTTGTTCCAGGCGGTATTAAAAGTCTCCCTATTAAGACCGGACACATAGAACCGGTCTTAAAGATTTTCTTTAAGACCGGACATTTTAAACCTTCGGTCTTAAAATTCGTACTAAATAGATCTGAAATATTTTTGTTCGGTCCTAAAACTCAAACTTTAAGACCGGAAAAAACTAGACCGCTCTTAAAAGATCCGAATATTAAGACCAGGACAAAAATAAACCCGGTCCTAAAAATAGTAATATCCTAGACCAGATCCGGTCTTAAAAGACTCGACTTTCAAGACTGGATGTTATATACATCCGGTCTTAAAAATTGAACTTTTAGACCGCACTTATAAATGGACCGGTCTTAAAAGACCGACTTTTAAGACCGGCTTAATACCTTTAAGAGCGGTCATAGATATACATCTGGTCTTAACAATTGAACATTTAAGACCGTCTTATTTATTTACGCTCTAAATTTTCCCGAATTTTTTTCCCTGTTCTGTTCTTCCTGATCATATATAATACACAAAAATCCACCATCCAAAACAGCACATAAAAGTCGATATACTTAATTTAAGCTACAAGCTATGAACATGAATAAATTGAATTGGGAAAAAGAATACAAATAATTATCCACCATGAGTTATGTGGCCTTAAGTCTACAACAACTAAAGTAATTTATACAATAAGCTAAGATATATAACTAATTACAATCACAATGAGTTACAATACAAAGACGTAAATCAACATACATGTAGTCCAATATATTATTCACCATGCCTTCATCTCGATTCCCACCCAACAACGTAACATGCATCCTCTTTATAACATGCCCCTTTGAATCGGATCCCGCCACAAAAACAAAACAAGAACAAATTCATAGTCGGCGTGACATTATATTGTTTAATTAAGAACGTAACATAGAAGGAATATATAATATATATAGTTAAAACCTTAAAGTTTTCTAAGAATTCTGCATATGAATATTACCTTATGAATTGACTCTTTTATAAAGTGATATCCTCCCATATCCCTTCTTGATGATCATTTCTTATGCCGGGTTCATTATCCGCTTCATCTTCTTCGCTCATGTCAGGTAGACCCCTTGAAAAAGAGTACTATCGGGAAGACCATAATTTGAATGACTTTCCTCATCAATATCAATGACCCTCTTTCCTTGGAGAGCTACGAACCACATTTTATTTTCTTGATCGGTGATATAGAAACTTGTTTCGCATGGTGCCGCCATAATAAAAGGTTCATCTCCAAAACTTCTACTATTGACATCGACTAAAGTAAATCCTAGCCGATCGATATGAACACCATTATTGACATTAACCCACTTGCATTTGAAGATGGGTAGTCCACCTCCCAAATCTCTTCAATAACCCCATAATATGGCATGACTGCCAATTTAGGCCTCTTGTCTTTCAAACTGGAGAAGTGCATAGATTCAGCCTCTAACATAACACCACTGTTCTGGACTGTGCTCCTTTCATCTAGGGACTTCGTGTAAAATGTATAACCATTGATCACATACGAATTCCAACTTATGACTTCAACCTCAGGACCACGTGCTAACCATTTCATTGTGTCAGAAACACATTCAGATCCCTCGACCTTTTGTTTGAACCATTTTGCAAAAGTTTTGTTATGCTCCCTAATCAACCTTTGTTCGGTCATTCGATGGTTTTCTTTCCTTATGACCTCTTTATGTGCGTATATGCTGGATTGAACTTCATCAACATTATTCAATATGTATAAGTGGACTTGTGACAATTCATCACGATCCACACTCTTACCGAAGCCCCACGTCTACCCCCTTCAAAGATGCCGACGTTTTGGAAGCCCAATATGTCTTACTTTGGCCAAATAATTTTGACAAAATTCCATGGCCTCTTGAAACATATTTCGAACAATTGATGCTTCCGCCGGTACGCGTTCTTCACATACCCTTTTAGGAATTTCATAGATCTTTCAATAGGGTACATCCACCGTAAATGGATAGGGCCGCACAACTTTATCTCCCTCACTAGATAAACAATGAGATGAACCATGATGTCAAAAAATGAAGGAACAAAAAACTTTTCAAGGTGGCACAAGATAAGATATCCTTCATTCTCCAATTCATCCAACTTTTCAATCTTGAAAATTTTACTACAAACCGCATTGAAGAAGAAACAAAGTCTAGTCAAAACGACCAAGATCATATTCGGCGATCCCTCAAATAGCTATTGGGAGTAGCTGTTGCATCAAGACATGACAGTCATGAGACTTTTGGCCTACTAATTTCAAGTCCTTCATCGAGACAAGCCTCTTAAAATTTGAAGAATACCCCGAGGGAACTTTTGTGCCATGTAAACACTCACAAAGCTTCGTTTCTCATCCTTAGACAAAGTATGAGAAGCCGGGGACAATAAGTTCTCTTCCCATATTGCCTTGGATGCAAGTCTTCGCGTATTCCCATTGCTTGCAAATCCAATCTTGCCTTCACACCATCCTTCGAACTACCTTGTATGTTGAGAAGCGTGCCCACAATACTATCACATACGTTCTTCTCCACATGCATGACATCAATACAAGTTGTCTCACATCAAGATTGCGCCAATAGGGAAGATCAAAGAATACAGATCTCTTCTTCCATATATTTGTTTCTTTTCTACTCTTTCCAAAGCTTACCGAAGATGACACCGATATTTTTAACCTTTTCATACACTTGCTCCCACCAATGCCACCGAGCTTCTTCATACTCTTGGCCACCAAAAAAGGCCTTCTTTAATCGACGATATGGGTGGCCCCGTCTAAGAAATCTCCTATGTCCAAGATACACCGTCTTTCTTCCATGTTGAAGTTGATGGTAGCATGTGCCTTCTTCACAAACCGGACATGCTTTATGGCCTTTTACACTATACTCGACAAGTTCCCATATCTTTGGGAAGTCGTTTATAGTACAAAATATCATGGCTCTCATTTTAAAGACCTCCTTCTTGAAAGAGTCAAAAACATCGACACCTTCTTCCCACAATTCCTTCAAGTCTTCGATCAAGGGCTCTGTGTAAACATCTATGTCATTTCCGGTTGTTTTGGTCCCGAAATCAACATAGACAAAGATGATGTACTTTCGTTTCATGCATAACATAGGAGATAAGTTGTAAACAATCGGGAGTACAAAGCCATGAGCTATGTATGCCGCTAAGGCTTCCATAGGGATTCATGCCATCCGTGCTAAGGGCAAGCCCGAGGTTCCTAGGTTCTTCGCCGAAGTTCGGAAATAATTGATCGATCTTCTTCCATTGAGAAGAATCGGCCGATGTCGAAGCCGTCCATCCGAAATCCTCTCATCTCGCATGCCACCTCAGATTTTTGCATCATTTTCATTCGCAAACAACCGCTTGAACCTTGGTATGATTGGAAGATACCACAACACTTTTGCAGCCCCTTATCCGACTTGTACCGTGGGGTTTCACATATCGGACAACTCGCTTCTCTTCAAACTCTTTTCTATACAATACGCAATCATTCGGGCATGCATGGATCTTTTTGTACTCCATCCCCAATGGACAAAGTATCTTCTTAGCATCATAGTAGCGATGCGGCAACACGTTATCATTCGGAAGCATGTCCTTCAAAGCCTCAAGCAATTCTCAAAACTCTTGTCGCTCCATCCATGACGTGCCTTCAAGCTTACCAATTTCAATACGGCGTTCAACAATTGGTATTTTTACACCCACGGTATAGCGGTGTCTCCGCATCACCGCACATATTACCATATGCATGTGATCGCTCAAAAGCCTCTTCTCCTACATCACGGATAATGTCCTCTATGCGATCATCCATATCCGTGTCATTATCATCAAAGGCCACTTCCCCATGTTTTTCCCACTTGATGGCACTTGTTCACCATGCCATACCCATACCGTATAAGTCTTACAAAATCCGTGACAAATTAAATGTGTGCGTATAACTTCGTGACATAGTCGACACTCATTCAAACATTTTACACAAGGGCAATAATACTTCCCCATCATCATGGGCATTTTGTGTAGCAAATTCTATAAATTCCCTAACCCCATTCGATATTCAACACTCGCTCGTAAAGCATCTATCCAACCGTGATCCATAGTAGAATTCCTATATATTATAGACGAAAATCATTGATCATACATAATCCGAAAATTGAAACTTGCATATAAAATAAGCCAACTCCAAAAGCAAATATTGTCTCAAAGAATCACTTTTACGGGGAACTTGCCCATTAAATGCATAACAAATTAAGAATCACTTTTGGTCATAAATGCATCACAAGAGGAACTTGCCCATTAAATGCATAACAAATTAAGAATCACTTTTGGTCATAAATGCATCACGGTGAATCCAAGAACCAAAGTAAATGCAAGACGAGGAAATTAAATGTAGGGATGAAGGTCTTGTGGACTAACCCGTAGCATATAAATTCAAATGCGTTAGCCGAGTCGTCTTACTTCTCCGCTCACGAACGTTGAAGTTGCACAAGACAACAAGAGTAACCTAAAAACACTTGTTGGACAGTTGGGTAAGTCTAAAGTGCAAATATAATCTTCAAAAACAATATTCATTAACAACAGAGAATACCCATAACAACATTACACCGATTTCGTTAAACCCATGAAAACAAAGAACGATAAGTCGGAAAATAATAAAGTTTTAACCGAAAGATCTCTTACGCCTTCGTCTATAGACGTTTAGCTAAGGAACCAGAGAGTGATTGTCGAGAGAGGTACGCGAAGCAGCGACGAAGCTGAGAGGGAAATTTCGAGTCGGAACCTGAGTATTCACTTTGGGCAAGACAAGAGAGCAGAGAGGGAAATTTAATTTTTCCCCGCGACAAAGATACCTTATTTAGCTTTTTGGATTTTATTAATACCGGTTATTAATTAAATGTCCGGTCCTAAAGATACAACTAACATTTTAAGACCGGAGTTTTAAAAGTATCCGGTCCTAAAATTTTATTAGTCTTTTAAGTTTTAAGACCGGAGGTTTACAAAACATCCGGTCCTAAAATTCAAATACTCTTTAGATCCGTTACTTATAAAATGTCCAGTCTTAATGGCCTTGGTGATAGCAATATTAAATAAATAAAATAAAGGATATTTTTAGGACAAAAATTAAGGAAAATTGGAGAATATCTTAATGAATTACCGGAGAACAACTAAAAATTCATAGTGTTCTTAATGTTTCTTACATTACTTCGAATATATACACAACAAAAAAAACAAGCCGAATAATATCATCCACAAGAATCCGATCAACAACCTCGGCGATTTCGGCGTGAAGAGCATTAATTTCCCACGGAGATCGCAAGTTGTTGTCTTATTCTCTCCACCCGCAATATGAATGGATCATTACAGGAGAGCGGAGAGGGGTCGAGGTAGGCGCGCCTGGGCCAACAGTTGGAGAGGGGGATTACGAACATCCTAGATAGCAGGAGAGATAAACATCGATGATGAATTTTTCAATATAATGAATTTAATGTTTCTACTTTAAGAGCGTATTTGTTCAAAATATCCGGTCCTAATAGTCATTTACTTTTAACAAACTTTTAAGACCGAACTTTTATCTTGTATCCGGTCCTAAAACTAATTTTTAATTCAATTACTTTTAAGACCGTCCTTTTATCATATATCCGGTCCTAAAAATCATAAGACCGATATTTTACTTTGTATCCTAGTTCTAAAACTCATTTATTATTATATATTTCAATTTATTTTTTCAAGTAAGAATTTTTGGTTAAAAATATTACTTTTAAGAACGGATCTTACACAAGATCCGGTATTAAAAGTTCATTCT
Source organism: Acacia pycnantha (assembly GCA_025563575.1). Classification (NCBI taxonomy): domain Eukaryota; kingdom Viridiplantae; phylum Streptophyta; class Magnoliopsida; order Fabales; family Fabaceae; genus Acacia; species Acacia pycnantha. Next base: position 327,390 of record JAMWYP010000413.1, on the reverse strand, counting down.
TTTCAAAGAGTCCCTTCCCCATGTTGAAATGAATGATTCGTAGTCTCTTCGGCTTCCACATAAACTTCCCAACTAGGCGTCTCCTCGTATTCGAGCAAATATGCGTCTCCTCGTTAATGTTTCCAGCGCTTTCACATTCTTCAGATGGGTTCTCTATTTAAACCCGTTGTTACTTTCTTCACATTCATCTCCATCTCCTCCTAGAACCTCCACCGTAATGGCTTCTCCACCACGACGAGGTCCTCCTTCCGGGCGAAATCCCGAGGCACCTCCATATCCTCCTCCGTTGCCTCCGAAACCGAACTTCGGCGATGCCGGAGCACTGATAGCCCGCGTCGATCATATAGACCGAAGCTTGGGCAAACTGCTTCAGTCTATCACGCCGTCAACAACAAGCCGAAAGCTGTACTCGACGCCAATGACGTTGAGTACCATACCTCGATGACGACTTCTTCGACCCTTCCCTCCTCCGACAACGATGGGGAGGATTAGAATTTTTAAGTTTTTTTTTGTACCGTCGCCTCACAAGGCAGCAGTAAAAAAAATATTATTCAATAAAATTTTTATTTCCCAATCGCCTTCCTTGTTTGTCTTTAACTTTATGTTCTTTTTCTCCGACAACAAGAACAAACAAAACATTGTCCTCTTCGTGGTGAACAATCTTAAAAATTTGCGTAATAAAGTTAACAGTTGCGACCATACAAAACAAAAAAAAAACATTATTTACCTTTTTCGAATAAAAACAAACAGAGTGACGACTCTTTTCAAGTTTGGACCATCGTTGTCTTCCCTCGAAAACCGAGTCACCAACTCTATTTAAATGAAGAATATTAGGACCGGACGTATAATAAATCCCCGGTCCTAAAAATTAAGCCTTATTTTAAAATTTAAAGTTAGGAGCAGACAACTACCAAATATACGGTCCTAAAGGTTTCGGCAATCTATTAAATAAAATGAAGACTTTTAGGAGCGGACAACTAACAAATATACGGTCCTAATATTTTAGCCATATATTTTCTAGACTTTTAGGACCGGATACTTGACATATATACGGTCCTAAAAGTCTCAACCCATATTTTTAGAATTAGACGAAGACATTTAGGACCGGATATATGTTAAATATACGGTCTTAAATGGACGAAGACTTTTAGGATCGTACTTTTAACAAATATACGGTCCTAAAAGTCTCTACCCATATTTTTAGAATTAGACGAAGACTTTTAGGACCGGATATTTGTTAAATATACGGTCTTAAAATGGACGAAGACCTTTAGGACCGTAATTTTAACAAATATACTGGCCCTAAAAGTCGCGAATACTTTTCGTGAGCCTCTTATGGCTCATTTTCAACATCCGCCTGTACCTCAAATTTCAAGCACTAAATAGCTTTATCCACCAATCCATTCATTCAGAAACCCAAAATGGACACACACAAATTGTTCGAAAAAATAAACAAATTTATTATTGAATTGCATTGCGTTATATTTACAAAAGAAAGAATTAGCTAGTCGAAAAAATAAACAAATGTATGTATCAAGGCTATTGTTGCTACAACATATATTATTTACAAATGAATTAATTTAGGACATTAATTATTGTCCCGACTTTGATTTTCTAAGACCAGCTTTATACGAGATATTTACAAAACACATCGCGTATGTGCTCCACTTCATCATCGAAAATGGCTTTTTACAGAAAACCTCGTAACATCAAAGACAAATGTAAATAACATATTATTACGTGCATATTTCATATGTAACATTAAGCCATGTTGATCGAATTCACCATAACATTTTACCTTTAAAGTGAGTTTAGTCTTTCCTCCGTCACAATATCATATATGTGTTTCATGACGTACGGCCACATAAGTTCGATTCTTCCGTTGCCGACGGGTCTAAAAATAACAATAAATATATATAAGAGCATATATAGCTTACTGACCAACTTCAGAAGGCAATTATGCCATGTCCAAATATGTACTAACATCAATTATGTGCCATTTAGGATTTTTGATCTGAACCCCATGCTTTTTTTTACATCAACTTGGAAGGTCTTCATGCCACTATCATCAAAATCACAAATTTATCAGTAATGTTCACTGAAAATTCACAACAGAGATTTCGAACAAGACAATCAAAATGACATTCTTACTCGTTGATGATCCGCTTCAACACAAGCGATGGATCCAGTGAATGGAGCATAAGAAGATAACATAATGCGACTCCATGTTCATGACGACCAACCGCGGTGGTTGCTGAAAATTCACAAATAAAGAAAGTATCAGTGATATATATATATATATATATATATATATATATGTAGCATAATTAAGTGAATTGCAGACAAGAATTGTGATATATATGTACCCGAGCCAAGATGGAAACAAGTACACCTTTCTTGGCACTTGACACAACCTCTTTGATATGTACTCTGTCTCAATTCCGAGGTAGTGTTGTACTTGCATACACCGGGCACAAGAATCCAAAATCCAAATTTTGCCTCTTAAACCAGCTCGTGCATGCACCTACAAGAATGACATCGATCGTGGAATTAGTATATATGTATGTGTGTCTAAACGGTGCATTTAAATTATGTAATCAAGGAAGAAGATACTTACTTCATAAATATTTGAACACATGGACTAGTAACTGCTTTCCAGAAGCAAAGCATGGTCTCTACATCTTCATTATCAAAGTAAACCTAGGTTCAGATTTGGGATGCCTACTACTTCATCGATAGGCCACGATTTATCTTTAAACCATTTTTGGCTACCAAATCTTTTATTTTTCCTTGGCCGTCAAGTTAGCGGTAGGGGATGGAACTTGAGGAGGGTGGAGCTTGAGGAGGATGGAGATTGAGGAGGGGTGAAGCTTGATGAGGGGGTGGAGCTTGAGGAGGAGTAGAGACATCTACAAGCTTCACCGGCCAAGAGATGAAGGTTCCCTTGACATCACTCACAAGCTTCACTCATCAGGTTGGGAGAGGGACAGTGCATCAAAGATCACCTCTTCAACCGACACTCGACTTCATCATCGACCATTTGTTCGTGGTGTACAGCTTGATCCCAAGTTGTGGACATCCCTTTAGCAACCAATTGTCTATGACCATCACGATCCTCCACATACGATGACAAGGTTGCTCGACCGTCCAACAATGCAACTCCTCTAGTGCTCGTTGCCGCATAGGTGCACCAAGGTGTCAAGGGATCCACACTGGTCTCTCGGCCGAGAGCTCGGGAGGGACTTCATTTTCTCCATCTCCTCCTTCATCTTGCTCATCTCGATTGAAACATCCTCAATGCAAGATCTTTCGCCGCCGATTCCTCACTTAATTTGGCAAGCGTCCCGATCCATCTCCTCCCGGTAACCATACTTTGTCTGTGGCGTTTGGATTTACCAAAGTATTGCTTTAGGCCTACCCGTCCTCCAATCGCCCTTACACGCCCCGAGTGATCTGGTTTTCCGGTCGCAGCGGTCAGAACATCATTCCTCCCGTCCGACGCAAAAGATCCCTCTGCCTCTTTCTTTTTAAGATCTTCCTGTAAGATACAGATAACGAGAAGCTTAGCGATGAAACATGTTTAGTAAGTAAAAATAACAATATCGATACTTACAATTCGTTCAACAACTACACGAGTTTTTTCACTCGTGTAGGCGCCGCTTGGCTTTTGCCGAATATACAACCACAGCTCCTCGCGACGTATTGGAGATGGGGGCTGGTCAACTACCGTAGAAGGATTGGATTCAGCTTCATCTTCCAATCTCTTCCGTTTGGCTGCCATCAAATCTTTTTCGGCCTTTTCATATCCGCCGCGAGAAGCCCTGTGTGGGCAATCATTCTTTCTCCCAATCTCCTGATATTTTTCCCTTATTTTTCGTGAATCAGATTGAAAACAACTATATATCAATTATGAATTCCGGCCATGTCACTAACGAAATTAGAGAACTTCGCTTGATATGAACGTCAAACATTAGTCAAATTCACTTCATCAAGTTTCAACATTTTACTTAAGGAAGATGTAGCATTGTAGAAGAAATTGGGAAAACCAAAGGAAAGGGAGTTGCGAAATGCCGCCAACTCACCAATTCATTCATTCATCATAAATGGTTCCTACACATATTAGAATAACTAACTAACTACTTGCACCGAAACCATTACACGCTTAACATACTTACTAACTAACAAAGAACGTCTAACCATGGCCATTACACGCTTTACATATCGACTTGCATGGAACTAGGAAATGCTCCTCTCATGCGGGACAAAGGCAGCAAATGTATACTTCTATTCACACACCAAACCATTTAACTAACAGGATTAGATGTACACAATAACAATTCACATATCCGCACAAAGTTAATAAGCAAACAAAAGTGCAAACAAAAATAAATATAAACTCACCGAGCTTCAGAGTGGTCCGCTTCGAACAAATTGTTGTCAAGTTTGTTCATCAAGAAATTTGTACTTGTCCTGTGGTTGATAGTCGCTTCTCCTCAAGAAAATATAAGTTTAGCTTGAAAGGTCTTAAACTTCCGAACCGCTCAAAGACAATAAGACAATGTTGAGGCTTTCAACTTCTCGGACTCGTGGACGGTGAATGTAAGCCGGATAGTGTCCCACATAGGATCCTTTATTGTTTTTTGGTCCACATTTTTCCACTCATCAGTCAAAATGCTAACCTTACCGCGTACTAGAGCGCCGACAAAACTAGTATATGTGCTTTTATTAGGACCGAAAGGTTGCAAATTTTCATCAAAAAGAATCTCGAGCTTCGTCCCGAATTCCGACTAAGGGATACTTCCATCATTCGTGTGCCGCTTCTACCACGGCGTGCACGGCGCTGAGGAGGCTCAATGTGAGATGAAGAGGGTTCATTCGTCCGACCCTCACCACCAAACCAGATCGGAGTTTCAAGAACACGAGTGGAATCGTTTTCACCGTTCATTTTCAAGACAGAAGAGAGGAATGCCCGAGAAAATGAGGGAGTAACAGAGGCTAACAGACGCTGGGCGAGGAAGAGAGGTAATAGAACAGAAGGGTTTCGCAACGTGAACAGGGGTTCTTCGGTGAGAGCGACAAAAGCTTCGCGCGAAGTTAACGTTTGGCGCTTTGGTTGTATGAGATTTCTCCAAAAGTAATTGATATTTCAATTTTTTTAATAACATTTTTAAGATCGGTTGTTATTTTAACAGGTCTGGATAAGATCTATGAAAAAATGATCCAGTGTAAGAAGATCTTTATATTTACAAATCTGCCACCGGTCATATTGTTAGGAGCGGTCCTTATATAGTCCGGTCTTAATGTGGCAGTCTTAAAGCACTTTAGCGTATAAGAAGTTCTTTTTATTTACAAAACTGCCACCGGTCACACCTTTAAGAGTGGGGCGTCGATGATCCGCTCTAAATGAGGCGATCTTAAATCCCTTTTTTGCACTAGTGGACGTCTGAATTTGGAGGGATTAGCGAGCATGTTGCGAGTTGCAACACAGCACAAATGGCCTTTGAGTATTGTTCTGGATTTGGGTTTGATGATGCTTCACTCAACTTGAATTTGCTTTGGAGCGAGCTTGCTTCTTTTTGGCATGTTCGTGCGACAATGGATTGGACTCGGCGATATTTGTTTGATTGCTCATCACATAATCTCGGCATACAATCTTGGCACCCTGCCTATGTCGGCATACATACAATCTCGGCATACTGTCTTGGAATGTATATCTCAATAGATGCTTGGAAGACCTGTGTAACTTCCTGCATAAAACTCATCTTGGACATATCTAGGCATTAGAATCTCGGCTCTCCTATAATAGCCGGCATTCAACACAAGTTTCAAGTATTTACTAATCGTTTCACTTGACCTACCAAACTCAAACTAATCACTATGTCCTTCAAATGATGCCCTAATACGTGAAGGAACATTAACACTTGCTCATCAATTAACATATGTTTAGTTGGTCTTAATCCACTAGTTGTGCCTCATATATGACATAATTTATTAAATGTTGCCCGATACATCCTAATTTGATTGAAGAAAGTGGTATCACTACTATATATCATAGCCCTCAAATTCACTCACTTGGCATGAAAATCTAATCGTATCTAGTAAGTGCCTTAGTCTACCAGCTCCCACAACAACTATTATTATCACAATCAACCTCCATCCTGATAAAAGAAAAGCTAAGCACCCAACCAATATTGCAAACATTTGATCCAATTCTCTCTCCATACCTACACAATTTTTCCCACACCCATGTCCTTTTCATTACAATCAACAAAGTCCTATTTCCAAACTACCACTTAATGCATTTAAGGGTTAAGGTGCAAATTGGCCAACTATGTTTTACACTAAGAGAACCTGGCACAAAATGTTTTGAAGGGACCATAAGTACCAATCAATAATTAAAAATGGACAAGAATACCAATGAACAATTAAAATGGGCAAATATCACAATCTCGTTAACTTCAAATTAACCGTCGTTTATCTCTCCTCCAATGCACGCCTTTGACATTGTATGGAATAAGAATGAAATATTTCAAGAAGGATGTGGTGGTGTCAATGGATTCACAAAGCTGCCACCGTTCATTCTTGCCGCCAACAATTATGATCTCCGACGAGGAACAACCACGACTGCTTTATTCATATTAGAATGTAATGAGTGGTTTTGCCGCAAGACTCACTTAGGATCAACTGAGAGACATACAGTAGAAAAATGGATTTGTTTTAGCTCATCTTGGGAGAATCCTACGTTGCCAAACCACATACACACCCAAGTTTTTACGGGTAATGAAAAACAGAGGATTTTGGAAAGAATCAAACTTTGAAAGAGGAATCATCATCGCAATGATGGACTCTAGTACAGTGATTAACCACCCTCATTTAGGGGTGCCAGAATTGCACCACCTCCTGTAAATGGAAAGCAAATGTGAAGTGAACTCGTCGTTGGAATGCTACAATAAGATAATCGGACCAAGATCATTCAACAATATGGCTAAGGTTAGAGGATAGAAAATAGACTCGTCGTTTGATGACGACGGCCATGAAACTCATATGGCAAGTATGGAAGTTGGTGCATTTGTCGACAACTGTCAAGTTCTCAGAAATGCCAAAGGCACAACATCTGGAATAGTACCTTGTCTTGAAAGTGATATACTAGTTGGATTAGAAGTCACCGTCGAAGATGGCGTAGATGTAATATCAATGTTTGTCGGTTCCAACCACGCGTCACCGTTCTTTAATGACAACATTTCAATTGGCTCATTTGTAGCATTTCAGAAGGGAATATTTGTGAACAATTCCGCCGGAAACTCTGGCCCTACTGTGGCTCTGTTCTTATCGGAGCCCCATGGATACTCACAGTTAAGGAAAGCACTATTAACAAAACCATTTTAGCCACAACGAAGCTCAGAAACGATGAAGAATTTAGCAGTGAATCTGTTTTCCGGCCTTATGACTTCCCTCCGACATGCTGCCACTGGTATATGCTGGCAAATATGGCCAAAAAGATTCAAACTTTTGTGCTTACGGATCCTTGAGTGGCAATGATTATAGAGGAAAAGTTGTTTTATATGGGAAAGGAGGAGGCATTACAAGAATTCACAAAGGCGAATAAGTGGAAAGATTTGGTGGGGCTACCATAATCTTGGTGATGCTGGCCATAGATGACATCGATGAGGACAAAGAAGAATCAGTTTACAAAACAAGGACGTGCACCAAATAACCGTTACCTGATTTTAACGGGATAATGATATTTGCCCATTTTAATTGTTCATTGGTATTCTTGTCCGTTTTTGATGGTTGATTGGTACTTATGGTCCCTTCAAAACATTTTTGTGTTGGGTGCTCTTAGCATAAAACTTTGTTGGTCATTCTGCACTTTAACCCTACATTTAAACATATCTTATTTACATCCCAACCAATTAAAAATACAACAGCACTTTTTAGATAATAAACACAGGACACTGTCAGTCAAAAACCGTCAAACTTATTGTACCTTTCAACTGTGTTGCTTTCTCTTTCACTGGTTCTGCATACGGGTTTTCATTCAAGAATACCTACAACAACAAAAATTTAACTAAATCCACAGTTAAGCATTTATCGTTTACATCTTAACTGTTTTCAATCAGAACCCACTTTCAATTGTAGTAAACACTTGAATATACATAAACACTTGAAAGATTATGGTCAGCTTCAATATTTCAAAGAAAACATAGCACCCTGTAGAGTATAACAAAAGCAACATTATCACATCTTTCAACTGGCTTTATGCTTTACAATTGCTAACTCAAAAATACCTACACCACAATCAACATAAACAACAAACATTCAAGAAGATGAGTTATTCGAAAAACTTAACATCTAAGCAACATAAACAAACATTAATTAGTATAAACAACAAACATTCATTATTTTAACAAAAAAAAAAACACAATCAACAACAAAAAAATTGATGAAAACCGAAGTAAAATTCGTTCAAAAATAAAAATAAAAAACAATTTCTCAACTGATGTAAATCTTTTCACTTTCACATGTACATTCATCGTTTTCATCCATAAATATGAATGAAATACTCAAATCAATCAAAGATACAAACAAAACCACCCAATCAAAGCACAAAACGCAAAAACGCAAATGGGGGTTCGCATAAACTCAAAAACGACAGCAGAAATTCGAAATGGAGATGAGAACATACCGAAATCAACACAAATGACACTAGATTGAAGTTTCCTTCGCAACCCACCAACGAATTCAGCAAGGATTTGGTGAAAAAAACAGAGGGGGAGAGGTTTGGGGAGGTTTAATAGTCGATTAGGGTTTGGTTGTCGTGATTGGGGGTTTTTAAAAATCCACTCTGCGTGCGATGTAATCGACTAAGCACTGTAGCTTAGTTGATTACATCGCGGGGAAATTCAAAAAAAAAAAGGCCGCGTAGTCGATTACATCTTGGGGTGTAATCAACTAAGGGAAAATTATAATAAAGGACCTAAGAAAAATAATATTTATTAAGAAGGACCATAAAAATGGTAATTATTTTGAAGGACCAAAAATTAAAACATTAAAATAGAAAGACTAAATTGCCCTTGGTCAGATTTCCTATATTATCTCTAATTAAATCAGAATCTAAAGTGATTAATTAAAAATGATAAATAGAGATCAAATCAGAATCTAGAATATGTAAGTTAGAGTCTCTACCGGTAATTTTTTATCTCTCCGTGGAGGAACAGTAGGCTCTTCCGTTAACAAATATCTCCCAAGCCTCCTCCCCCTATGTTCAATGATCTTCAAGCCCCTCTCCTTGATAATTTTTTATCTCTCCATTTTCTTTTGATTTAGTTCTTGTTATCATCGTTAAAACCTGATTAATCTTTGCCCCTTTAGTATTGTATCTTTTTCAAACTTCTATTTTTAATTATCGAAGACAAATTCACAATGTCCTTCCTTTTTCTTTCTTTCTATAGAATGAAAGGTTCCTAGATATTATTGTTAAAAAAAAAAGTTCCCAGATATTGACCTCTAATTATTATTTTTTTGTTAATTAGATATTTCATTTGATACTTTTTGATTTTGAAACTTATTTAATATTATTCAGGAAATTGGTTCAACAATAATAAAGCCTAGAAAATAATTTTGGATTTGGAAACTTATTTAATATTATTCAGGAAATTGATAAAAAAATTGTAGAACCAAGGACAATTTAGTCTTTTTATTTGAATGTTTTAATTTTTGGTCCTTCAAAATAATTACCATTTTTATGGTCCTTCTTAATAAATATTATTTTTCTTAGGTCTTTTATTATAATTTTCCCATCAACTAAACATGGGCAGATTGAGAATATGTTTCCAAACAGGGCATTTTGGTAATTATTTATTTAATTAGGGGAAAATTGGTCAAAAAGCCAAAAAAATTAGTTCATAAACTTTGACTTCATGCAACTTAAGTACTACAATATAATCATTTAAAATACTAGTCATTATATTTTTTTAAAGAATAAAATTATCTATTTTATAGCAAAACTTATTTAGGGATTAAAGTTTTAAATGGTTAAAACTATAACCATTGGGTTATGTTGAATGAAATTTTAGAGATTAGAGTTTCAACTGAGCTAAAATTATAGAACTAAATTGTTAGATATGATTAATTTAGATGATGTCAATTATAGATGATAAATATTAAGAGAAAAAAGTTTACATAATGTATTTATGATATACATTGACTAACTAATATGTTTAATGTGAAATATATCTTGTAGACTAGTCAAGCAAAGATTAGAAGATATCAAGTTGAATTATGGAGATGATCAAGAGGAAGAATAAGAAGATATTGAAGAATGAAATTATCAAATATGGGGAAGGGAAGTGAAGTGAAGAAAGGAGTTATTAAGTTTGATTACTAGGAATGATCAAGAAGGATAACAAGGAACAAGATAAGAGATTGAAGAAAACAGAACTTATAAGATATAATGGGAATATCAAGATTCAAGTTCTTAGATTTGATATTAGAGGTCTCTATAATAAAATGGAAGTTAGAATGGCTTCATCGGAAGTTAAAGTGTCTTATATGGAAGTCATATCAATTTCACTTGAGTTATACTTCATTATCACTCGAGTTGCACCTATATATGTGATTTCTACATGTTTCACTCGAGTTAAGGAAGGTCCACTCAAGTGCTAATCATATTTCAGCATGCATTGTTTTCATTCAGCATGACAAAGGTTCACTAATATCTCTCAAACTACAAATGCGATTGAGGTGAAACTTGTTTCATATGAAACTAACTCTAAATGCAATTTATGGACATCTATTTCATGCTCAAAGAGTTTTAGATGAAGAGATATGAACTTCAAAAGTTGGTTCCTAAAATCAATGTTGTGTTTCAGACTAGTAGTTACTAATTTGATCATAAAGTTTGGAAGACAACGAATTTGGGACAAGTTCTTGTTGCATTAGAAAGAAGACTTAAAGATAGTTTTGGTTATAGGTCATTTGCCAAATTTGAAGTTACAGTTGAAGAGTTATGCCCACTAGAAGTTGACCTTTGTGCCAAATTCTCAACCTGGAAGTATTCAATGAAAATCCTTTTTCATCACTCGAGTGATGAAGGATCACTCCAGTGATATGCCTTATCACTAACAAGTTACTATCCAATGATCTCTTTGAAAACTTGAAGGATCACTTGGGTGATGTTCTATTTTTTATGTGATCACTAGAAAGGTGCCAGAAAGTGATTGAGTGATTCTGTGAAATTCTGACAGATCACTCAAGTGATGCCCAAAAATTATGAATCATGATCCAGTAACCAAAAAGTGATGAATGACTTCTCTTTTAAAAAAAGTTAAGGAATCACCTAGGTGCAATAAGGTAACTCGAGTGATGTTTGCAAAGCTGAGTCATCACTTTCTAGTAACCTAACAGTGATATGATATAGTCTTGAATTCAAACTCAAATTACTCCAATGCCCATATAGATCACTCAAGTTATGGTTCTTCACAGAATTTAATCACTGTCTCAGATTTTTTGAAATTTTTTAAAACTCATTTAAACCTTCATTATATTGCTTTTAATAATTGCTAATTATTACTAATAAAGTTTATATGAAGATTACAGATTATTAAACTTGGATTAAAGCTCAACAACCAAAAATCAACTTCTTGTCAGAAACTTTAATGACTACTTCCAATCAGGGGCGGACCTAAGGGGGGGCTAGGGGTGGCCCCTGCCCCCCTAAAATTTGAAAAAACAAGTATAGGAGGTGACATTGTGAAGGAGAAGCACCAAGACGGCTCTGGATTCAATGATCCAATAGGCTAAGGCGCCTCACCTGGTTAAGTATTACAAATCCTATGCGTGGCATTACAACGACGCCATGAATGGCGTGAAGAAGACTAAACAAATGCTGGAGAATGGCGACTACTTTGGGATGGACATCGCCGCCTCCGTCGTGATGACTCACATGGACCATTGTGCGTCGTTGGAAGCACCATGATCCCTCCATTTTTCTCTTGAAGACCAATAAGGATTTGGAGAATCTTTGCGTCATCGTCATCATCGCTAATTGTTTCTCAGGTGATTGAAATGTTAGTTAGCTTAAAATGATTCATCACAATTATTTGATTTAGTTATCCCATGTGTCATGTACGTCTTGTTGAATGATTATCGTTTTTTTTTTTTGCTTGATTGAGATTTTTAGGAGCTTAATTATATTTGTTCGATCCAGGAATGTTATTGGGATTGAACATAAACTGTTGAAATTCATTCGTAAATTGTGAGATATCTGTATTTGGATTAAATACTATTTTTATTGTTGGGTTTTAAATATATAAAGAACTTGGTAATTAGGCTCTATGTAACCCTGTATCCATCTTCCGACCCTCGATTTCTCCCCGTCATTAAAATTTCTTGGTCCGCCACTGCTTCCAACAGACTTCTAGTGGTCATATTCTCAACAAGAAGAATAAAAAGCTCAATGGAAAAATACTCTTTATCAACTATAAATAGAAGATCATTCAAAATAAAAGGAAGAGAGAGTCTCGTGCATACATCGTCGAAATGTCAACACTTTGATTCCAACGTTCATCTAACATAGTCTCTGTTTTCTCAGTGCTTATTCTATTTACTTTAGGAGAGACATTATTTATATTGTGCTTCAATGATGACCATTATGCACTTCTGATAAAGAAGATTGATTGTAAACATTTGTCATCAAGCGAGATTATAACCTTACGGTGTGGAAGGGGGAGTTATTAACATGGTGAGAAGATTGTAAGTGGTTACATAAGTGCCAGATCAAACTTGTGGGATTATAGAGGTTTTCAAGTATTCGGTTAAACTCTAGGGAGATAGTGGATTGAAATTAGGGGTGAGCAAAACACCCACAACCCACAGATCCGCTCGCGCTCTGTAGTTTTTTGTCCCATTTAAGCCCGCCTATATTGGGCCTGTAATGGGTATGGGCTGCTCGTACCTGTATATGTTAAATAGGGCAGGACAAGGGGTAGGGCACGTGCTGCCTGTATATATTTATCTTTTTAAAAAAATATATATATTAATTACATTATAATTTACTAAGTTTTCAACATATATTACAACATTGGCAGTTGGTTCCGTGGTAAGGAATGCGTTCTTCACCCATAAAGTTTGTGGTTCGATCCTTGGAGCTGAAAGTTGGCATATTTTTTTTCTGCTTGGCACAATTTTTAATTTTTATATTTTTAAAAATTTTAAATATCAAAATTAAAGAAAACCGTAACTTACTTACTCTAATTCCCTCTTCCCTCATTACATTTTGTTTCGCCGCCTCCCCCTTCTCTTTCTCTCCTCTCTTAATCTTCACCTTCAATCTTCAATCTTGCATTGCACCTCTCAACCGTTTATTAACTTCATTTTTTACCCTCCTTACTCGGCGGTTCTGTTTCGGCAACGACGCCATCGATCTTTTCAGCTGTGTCGTTATTATTGGTTGTTGACGTCGATTTCTGTGACAGTCGACACCTCTCCGTCGAGCATCACAGATCTACCCACCATATTTTCTTTCATCTCATCATCTCATCTCATATCTACTTGGTTCTCTTTATTCTGAGTTTCTTTGGTGGATTCTGCTTTTTATTTTTTTAACTTGAAGGTATAAACGGGGAACTGTCGTAGATATTTTTGGTTGTGTCGTTATTATTGGTTGTTGCCATTGATCTCTGTGACAGTCGTCATCTCGCCGTAGAGCATCACAGATCTACCCACCATCTTTTCTTTCATCTCGTCATCTCATCTCTAGTTTGTTTGGTTCTCTTTGTTCTGAATTTCTTTGGTAGGTTCTAAACTTCTGATTTTGTGTGTTTTTTTTTTTAAAAACTTGAAGGTATAAATGGGGAACCTTGAACTTGTCGGGACCACTCGTGTTTGCATGTACCCATGTATCATGGGTCAAACAGGTTATGACATGGGTATAGGGTAGCCCGTACCCATGAAAAATAAACAGGCGGGATATGGGTTAGGCCACGGGCCAGCCCCACCCGCTAGTTGCTCACCCTTAATTGAAATCTCAGAAGGAGCCTACTGATTGAACGTAGGTGATCGTGGATTGGACAAAATCCGGATAAATCATAATTTGCATCTTCTCCTTCCTAAGCTCTTATATTTTTAGCATGTATGATTTGAGTAACTAACTATAGATTTATAATTCATCATTTTCATACCTATTGCTTTTATTAAGATGCAAAAAGTTTTTCAAAGTTCTTAAATTTTTATCTTATATCCAATTCCCTCCCTTGCCCTTTTCCCTTTTGAGGGAATTCTAGCAAAGCCCCCTATCAGAACCTTCACCATGAATACACATGGAGGTGATATCGACGGAGAGGGGGGAAACAACACCCTGCAGAGGGTTCTTTTTCTTCCCCGAAGGCTGCTCAAAGCAACAATTTAGTCAATTAAGGAGGCTAAAAGTTAGTTTTTCTTCAATTTGTTTAGTTTTAATTAGAAGCTTGATCCATGGGGAAAAAGAAAAAAGCTTGATGCGGATCAAGTCGAGGCATCACCGTTACTTTTTTTCTGCTCAAGAGGCATCACCGTTACTGAACAAAGATATATTAAAGACTAAGATAGCGCATTGGCATCCTTGTGGGTTCACATTAGTTGTTTGTCCTAATGTGCTTCTTATGTGCTTGTCCTTCTAATTAGAGGAACAATCACATTTTATTTTATTTTTTTTAATTTTTTTATATGTTGTATTTATTTAGATTAAAATTATATGTTGCTTTCTGAATTTTTATTTTTCACCCAGTATCTCAAATTAATTAGTTTCCAGGATACTAGTGTTACATGACAAATATTTCATGTGCGAACCTAACTAATTAATTTGAGATATTGAGTGCAAAAAAAATTCAGAAAGTAACATATAATTTTAATCTAAATAAATAAAACATATAAAAAAAATTTAAAAAATAAAATAAAATGTGATTGTCCCTAGAGGGACAAGCACATAAGAAGCACATAAGGAAGAATCACCTCTATCTATTCCGGTTCGATCCCTACCAACACCATTAGGTTCCAATGAAAAAATAAAATAAAATAAAGATTAGATCTGAGAAATCCACCAACCCCACTTTCAATCTCCACCGTCCATTTCAACTTTCAAACCTATTAATACCCCCTCTCGCTTCCTATTATCCTCGCTCTTAGCCTCACCACTCTTCCCCTTACTCTGTTCACATACAGAGAAATTCTTCTTCTTCAGACGCTGTTGCCATGGCCTTGGTCGTCGAGAAAACTACCGCTGGCCGTGAGTACAAGGTCAAGGACCTCTCTCAGGCTGACTTCGGTCGCCTCGAGATCGAGCTCGCTGAGGTCGAAATGCCCGGACTCATGTCTTGCCGTTCTGAGTTCGGCCCTTCCCAACCTTTCAAGGGCTCCAAAATCACTGGTTCCCTCCACATGACCATTCAAACCGCCGTCCTCATCGAAACCCTAACTGCTCTTGGTGCTGAAGTTCGCTGGTGCTCCTGCAACATCTTCTCCACTCAAGATCACGCTGCCGCCGCCATCGCGCGTGACAGCGCCTCCGTCTTCGCCTGGAAAGGGGAGACTCTTCAGGAATACTGGTGGTGTACCGAGCGTGCGCTTGACTGGGGTCCTGGTGGTGGTCCCGATCTGATTGTTGACGACGGTGGCGACGCTACCCTCTTGATCCATGAGGGTGTGAAAGCTGAAGAGGTCTATGCTAAGACTGGTCAGTTGCCAGACCCTTCTTCTACAGATAATGCTGAGTTTCAGATTGTTCTCACTATTATCAGGGATGGGTTGAAGACTAATCCCACGAGGTACCACAAGATGAAGGAGAGACTCGTAGGTGTCTCTGAAGAGACCACCACTGGTGTTAAGAGGCTCTACCAGATGGAAGCTAATGGAACTCTGTTGTTCCCTGCCATCAATGTCAACGACTCTGTCACCAAGAGCAAGGTAACTATCAGTTACAATTTATAGTTTATTCTTAGATCTGTTTCAGATCTGTTTCAGATTCTTATAGTTTATAGCAGCTAGTAAGTCGTCTTTAGAGTCAATTCTTCAGATCTAATGAGTTTGAACCTTCATACACTTGGGAATAATATTCTTCTACTTGTGGAGTATTAGATCTAACATATGACCCATGTTTTGTGTCGGTTCTGGTTATAATTTTTAGGCGTTGTGTCGGTCTTGCTTCTAACTTGTTGAAGTTCTGTAATTTCGGGTAGGTCTTATTGGAAAACTAAACATAAATTTAGCAATTGAATTTTGAATCTATGATCTGTTTGATATATGTCCTGTAAGTAGGGTAGAATACGTAGTGTCAAGTGGAAACTAAAATTTGTGATGTGGGGCATTAATTGTCATGTGTACGTTGATTTTCACTTTGATTGTAAGTACTTGTGTCTTACTTCTGGGTCCATGGTGAGATGGTGGATGGATCTAACTATTATCAATTCTGTTATTTTCTACCATAAATTTAGTCTTGGAGATTTTCAGTAGTACCAGTGGCCAATTTGGTAAATGTTTGCTTTGCTTTGTGTTTGTTTAACAGTTTGACAACTTGTACGGTTGCCGTCACTCTCTCCCTGATGGACTGATGAGAGCCACAGATGTTATGATTGCTGGGAAGGTGGCTGTGGTGTTTGGTTATGGTGATGTCGGCAAGGGCTGTGCTGCTGCCTTGAAGCAGGCTGGTGCTCGTGTGGTTGTGACTGAGATTGACCCCATTTGTGCCCTTCAAGCTCTCATGGAAGGTCTCCAAGTTCTGACTATCGAGGATGTTGTCTCTGTTGCTGACATTTTTGTCACCACGACGGGCAACAAGGATATCATCATGGTTGAACACATGAGGAAGATGAAGAACAATGCCATTGTTTGCAACATTGGTCACTTCGACAATGAAATTGATATCCTTGGACTTGAGACATATCCTGGCATCAAGCGCATTACCATCAAGCCTCAGACAGACAGATGGGTCTTCCCTGAGACCAACAGCGGCATCATTGTGTTGGCTGAAGGACGTTTGATGAACTTGGGTTGTGCCACAGGACACCCTAGTTTTGTGATGTCTTGCTCCTTCACAAACCAGGTGATTGCCCAGCTTGAGCTGTGGAAGGAAAAGGCAACTGGTAAGTATGAGAAGAAGGTTTATGTTTTGCCTAAGCATCTTGATGAGAAGGTGGCAGCTCTTCACCTTGGCAAGCTTGGAGCCAAACTGACCAAATTGAGCAAAGAGCAAGCTGACTACATTAGTGTGCCAGTTGAAGGACCATACAAGCCTCCTCACTACAGGTATTAAGTTGATGAAAAGGGTTCAGATGAGAAATTTCTGTATGGATCGGCTTGATTTCCCTTTTTGTTGTTTTTTTGTTTGTCTGGGTTGATTCTCAAATCGAGGTAGAGCATTAGGCATCTGATCTTTTGCAGGATTTCTGTTTCTGTGAGGTTGAAAGAAAGGAAAAATGTATTGACGTCTCATCTGAGATCAAATAAGTCTTTGACTAGATCTGCGTCTGAGGGCAGAGTATGTAGTTTGTGTTTTGTGTCGTGTTCCGTTGCATCTCAATTTTTAAAATGAAAATTCCAGGAAAAAAATATATATGTTACCATTAAGTTGTGTTAAATTATTGATCGTCTACCAAAAATTGCAGCATATATGGTTGTAATTTTTAGAATTTGTCTCAAGACTTGATTTGAATGATGGCCATAAGAAAAAGGGAAAATTTTAATTAAATATCTTCAATTTTTTGTTTTTTTTTACTAAATATCCTCAGAATTTGAAATCAAATTTGCAATTTCCATTAAAACGTGTTGACATTCATATAGTAAATAACTAATGAAATGTAAAATTAAATCAAGTTTATTAGGGAGCAAAGTCTCCTAGCTAATAGTATATCCATCTTTTCAAGTTTAAAGTTAGATGTTTCTTCCAATCCTAATTATAATTAAAGGATAAAGTTTGTAGTGTAAATTATATTACAAACTTTGACTTATAATTAGAAGTTTAGAACTAGAGGTAGTACAATTTTTTAAGATGTAATTTATGATATTAAATATAAATAAATTTTAATTTCTTTTCGTTTTTAAACATATTTAATAACTTAATCTCTATGTTTTTTTTTTTTAAAGTGAGTGGAAGTGTCATATCTTGTAAATTGTAATAAGGAGAGAATTGAGTATTTGGATAACGTCCAAACGTTCTTCCCATTCTTTTCCGGTTTTCCCACCCACTTTCTCACCAATCTGTTCTCCCATTGGCCATTCTCCTCATCTCATTGCCATGACTCTATAGTCAATAAAACTTAATTATTGAGTAGAATTATAACTTTTTCTATGTCATGACATAGTCATGGCCCACTTTTTGAATATTGGTTTTAAAAATAGGCTAATAAAAAAACAAAGACAATTTAACGTGGCATTGCAAAACCCGTTTCTGCTAGGGTCTTTGTGGAGGAACGTCACCATCCTTTGTGGCAGTGAAGAGAGGCCGGGTCCCTTTGGATCACTACAAATCAGGAGAGGAAAATCAAATTTTCCGTCCAGTGGTGCCATTTGATTCACCATTTTCCTTAGAGAATATTTTCCGGCGGCGGCCAAACCTCCATCCATGTGAATACTGTTTCCTTTCATTATTGGTGGGAACCTATTTTCCCTACAGTAGTAAATTCCTTAATAAACCCTCTATTTCTTCATTACGGTGGGAACCTATTTTCCCTACAGTATTTTCCTCCATCCATTGAAAATGAATTTTTTCTTGTTGGTTTTCAAAGTAGGGACGATTACATGGAGGCATTAGCAGAGGACCATAGGTGATTTTGGATTCTTATTTGTCTGCTGCAAGATGGAAGCTTGAATGAGATTTCCACATCTCCCAACACATTTATTTGACAAAAATTCTTATTGAATTTTGGGAATGCTCTAGGCAAAGCTATACGGCTGGATATTCACACTACACAATGAAACATGGGTAAATTGGCTAGAATGTGTATTGAATTGGATTAAACAAAACCCTTAGTGCTAGAATTTGAGGTGGAGGGGGAGTTGTTGAGTGTGGAATATGAGTGTATGGGGTTGCTTTGCAAAAAGTGTGGAAGGTACTGACATTTGAAAGAGAATTGTGATGAGTTTTATAAAAAGAATGATAGCGAAAGGAAGGTAGGGAGACTGGGAATATTAGTGGAAATGCTAAGGAAGAGTGGGACTTATGGAAGACTGTTCAGAGGGTGCATAGACAAAGAAAAGTGGAAACTAAAGGGTAGCTTCGTCAATAGGGCTCAAGGTTTGCTCCTTTAGTTAATGAGGAATATGTGGCAAGGGATATGATGGCATGAGATGGGGTAAATCAGAAGGTTATGGGGGACTCTATTAATGTGAAGAGAAGAAGAGTGGAGAAAAGGAACTCTTTGAAATATAATAAGAAGAATGTTCAGGAGGTGGAGACAACTGTGGAAAGTGAGGTTGGGAGGGGTAATGGAAATTCTGTGTCGATTGGGTATGTTTGGTTTGAGGGAAGGGGAGAAAAAAAAAAGGAGGGGAGAGGAAAATATGTGGGCCCCACTACACTCAATTTTCAAAAAAAAAATCTCTCCTCTCATTTTTTCTCTCTCCCCTCCCCTCCCCTCAAACCAAATATACCCTAAGGGCAGTAAGGAAGAAAGGATGGAAAATGAATTTAAGTTGAAAAATGCCATATTGAGAAGTAGAGGACAACTGAGCAGGAGTTGAACTAAAAATTTTGATGGAGATTATGAAAGGCAAGTGAAGGAAGAAAGGAGGAACATGAAGTAGAGATGAGTGATAAGAAAAATATGGACCCACGGGACCATATATTTCAGATGAAGGAGAAGTCTAATATTGATCTGGGACAGATGGGCATTGATGGTGTAACATCCCACATTTTGGGATTTGAAAATTGGATAATACATGGAGATTACTTATAAATATTGGTTTAAAATAATTATTTAGAACATTAAGAATTTATTTTCCTTGTAATAATTGGGAATAAAATCAAGAAAATAATTGCAAGAGATAATTTTTAGAATAAACCCAACATGTAACCTTCCTTCATGATTCAATAAAACACAGCCCATTAACTCCCTTAACCCAGCACGTGATGATAGTCATACTCCCTCAGTTTATTTAGTCCATTTAGTAAAACAAGGCCCAACAATTAAACCAACCCATTTTACTTGCACCAGAACGCAACAGCAGAAGCAAAATTCATTAAATCAGTTTTCCCTTTTCTTTACTTGCACACTTCAGCCTAATCACGTAAGAGGCGCTGGACACAGTCAGCAAATCAGCCATTAGCCATACTTCTCCAGCGTGATTATCTTACTCTCCGTACACGCAAGATCAGAAATACCATACTCTTTCAGCGGCTTAAACGCTCAAACACTCATGACAGCATACCCTCCATACGCCCTTATTTAAATGTTGTTCTTTGATCTTCATTCATTCACTTTGCTTAGCTCAAGTGAAACTGAGAGCAAGAGAGAAACGTGGGAGAGTGAGAAAGAGAGAGGACCACGGTCGGAGAAAATGAAGGAGCTGATCGTGAAGCTTGAGGAATCAACTAAGGTGAGTTCCTTAAGCATTATCCTTCCTATTTTCGTAGCTTTAATCTGCTGCAAGTAGTTTAGTTAGAAGAAAAACGTAATCATACTCTGTTTTTCTTATATGAAACAGAGAACCTTGTGTCTTTCTATTTCGTAGTCAAAAGTTTGAGTTTTTCGACGAAATTTTTACAGTAGATAGTAGACTCAATAAGGTCTAAAACGAGAAAACGAACAGCCAAAAAGTTGAAAGTAGATGGTGCATCCAAAGATAGGTGCAGTAAAGTTGAAAGTAGATGGTGCAGCTAAAGGGCAACCTAGACTTGCTAGTTGTGGAGGATTAATCGAGACCATGGAGGTAGCTGGATCAAAGGATTCTCTAGGAAGATGGACTTTTGGACAGCTATAAAAGCTGAAATATGGGGAGTTATAACAGGTTTGAAAATGGCTTTTGATGCTGGATTGCTTCGGTTAATTGTTGAATATGATTCAGTTTTTGTTGTGAATATTTTGAATAGGATTAATTAGAGAGGATAGAGATGTTAGTTCCAGTTTGTTAAAAATTGTAAAACTTGAGATGAGCTGGTTTGAGGAAATTAGTTTCTAGCATATGTTCAGGGAAGGCAACTTTTGTGCTGATTACCTTTCCAATTTGAGTTTTGAGTTAGAGGAGGTGATTACTGTTTTTGAAAACCCTCTTCAAAAGATTAGGAAATACTTGTACTAGGCTTGTATGGGTGTTTCGTTCCCACTAATGATATTGGAATAGATGCATGAGCTCTAGCCTGTCTCTCACACACAAAAAGGCTAATATATGCATATTAAATTAAATATAGAGACTAAATTTGTGCATGACAATAAATTTCCTTATATTTATTATTTGAATTTGGAGATCGGAGTTAAAGTTGAAAATCCAGAAATTTTAAAAACAAAAGTGATTCAAATGGTATTAGAAGACTTTTTCACATGATACAAACTAATGTAATATCCCGAATTTTAGGTCTAAAGATTTGATAATAAGCCTATTTTTGGAAGACTACTAGGCCCTATTTTTGAAGAATGACAAATTTGGAATCAGTATTTTATGGGTAATTAAGTAATTTTAGGATGATTTCTTAAGTATTTTAAGGTTTAAAGGAGATCTAGAGGAAAAATTTATTTTTTCAAAAATAAATAAATAAATAAATATTTTTATATTTAATTATTATTATAATGTATTATTATATTATTAAATTATATTATTATACTATATATATACAAAGTAAGGAGTAGGGACGGACGGACGGTGGAATTATTATACTATAATTATTATATTATATTATATTATTATATTATTATATTATATAATTATTATATTATATATATTATATTACAGGACGAATGAGAAACTCACGGGCAAAGAAAAACATTAGAAACAAAACAAAACATGTGGGACCCACTGGAAAATAATTTCAAACTTTCCGACAGTCTTCACGTGAAGTTTTGAAAATTTGGCACGGGGAAAATTACGTAGAATGACCCAGAGGTGTAAATTACAGTTAAGGACCCATTTTCCTTTTCTATATAAACTCACGCACACACAACGCAGAACGCAGAAAGAAAAGAGAAAGGAAAGAGAGGAGAGAGAAAGAAAGGAAAGAGAGAGAGAAAGGAAGGAATAAAGAGAAGGAGAGTGAGGTGGTAATTATTTGGGGATACCGGTAGTTACTCTTGGTGATTATTTGGGGAGTTAGCGAGTAACAGTAACTACGGATATTTTTCCTTATACTTGTGAATTATGTATGATTATATTTTTATGCTTATACTATTTATTTTAGTCGATATATATGATACAATATTTTATGGGTGGTAAGGTTTTAAGATTCTGCTATGGAAATTTTAGATTGTATTTGTACATGGCACTAAATGCACGTATTATACATACCAAATTACTGTTTACTATTTACTGTTTACTGTTTACTATTTACTATTTACTATTTACGAATGGTAAATTACTATTCACGAATACATACAGTGATACTATTTATTGATCATGAATTTCAATGGTTTTATTTGATATTAATGGAAGCGTAATGCATTATTTTTGAATGAGTGCATTTATCATGGCGGTTGTATTTGTGATGGGATGGAGTTTGGAGGAATCTGATATGTTAAGATTTTATGCCACCACTCGGTGCACAGTGGATTGGTACTTTTCAGGGCCCCTTCTTTCATGTTTTCCTCTGGCCGGGATTACATTAGAGTTGTGGGACATGTGACACCTCCTTTATTACGATAAGGAGGGAGCCATAGTCCATACTTAAGCTCTATACTTTTGGCCGGGTATATCTTAAGTTTTGGTGAGCTTGGAACAATTCATCACATGAATATGTTTTGTTGGTATAAGGACGGAAGAGGATATAAGGGTGGTTGCATCTGCATGTTATATTATTGAATGGTTTAAGTTGATTAAATGATAAACGTTTTTGTAAAATCTTTTTATGAGAACTTTTGGATTATATATATAGTTATATAAAAAAAAATGTATTTCATTATCTCTTATTTTTAGTCATATATGATTTGCTTGTGTACGGTAGAATATTCAGTGAATTCTTGAGATGTGGAAATCTCATCCCATATTAACATTTTTCAGGCGAATATCCTAGTAAGGAGCAAGGGAAGACACCTATGGAGTGAGCTTTGAAGGCTCTTTGTACTCTGTAGTTTATGTTATGTTATTTCTATTTGCAAGACCCTAAGACTTCCGCTTTGTATTAAACTCTGAAATATTTTGGAGACATATTTTGGGTTTTGTATTATAATTTCTATTTTAAACGGTTATATTTTTGAATGATTTGGTTAATGATTATCCTAGTGGGAGATATTTCAAATATTTTGGCCAAGTTTTCGGGTGATGGATTTGAGGTGTTACATTTTTGGTATCAGAGCTAAAGGTTCCATGAAAATTTTGTTTTTCTAAAATGATTTTTTTTGAAATCTTTTTAGAGGTCGTGGCAAATTAAATATCATAACATGTGCCCTTCTCTTTGATTAGATTTAGAATTTATTTAGCTACTTAACCCTTACTTAGCATCCATATAGTGTAGATCATAGGATAAGAAAATGGGAGAACTCGAAGGACTAATACAACCCCGCTTCACGACAAAATGGTCCCTCTTCGCATCAAAATGTCCCCCTCCTCAGGATAACAATGCCCTTCTAGCAGAATTACGCGATGCAATCCTGGAGGTAAGTAGAAGAAAAAAAAAATTTATTAGATGTTGAATTCTGTAGGCAAAATTCCTTTTAGAAGGAGAGGAACATTATTAGTAACCATTGGTGTCTAGAAAAATGATTCAGAGATTAAATCTTTATTTGGAGGTTGTTCGATTAGTTACCATAGTAAAAACGAAGAGACTCCCACCGGATAAACACTTACCTAGCTAATTTATATAGCTAATGGATGGCAATATTAGAAAAGTATACCGATATAGTTTTGATTATACAATATGCTAGTAGATATATATATATAAATTCGGTATGTTGTAGTATATGCGAACCTGTCATGTTTCTATCTAAGGGTTTTATATGAAAAGTTATAAAAATGATAAATTCTTTTCCTTATAGTGAAAGAAATCGAGTATCGGTTTGGATAAGGTTTTTGGAAAAAGGATTTGACAAAACTTAGTTATTTTAAAAACATGATGAGGACTTTTGATGGAGGCTTACCCTCAACGTACCTTACGAGTTCTACTATACGAGTAGAAATTTTGGCTTTTGGTTAGTATGCCCAGGATAATGTGAATAGTATAATTTTGAGTGGCAAGTTGGAATTAGAAAAGAAATTTTGGTAATAGAATTATCTGCTCAGAATTTAGAAGTTCAGTTAGAACATAAGTTTTGACAAATAATTTAGAATTTACCTGCTCGAGCTTAAACTGATGCGATAAATTAGATTTGGCGGAAAAATATTCAAATTTGAAAGGACGCATAAACCTTAGAATAAAAGGTGCAATCAGAAACAAGAAGACTAAGAAGAAAAGACAATATTATTTCAAGTGAACCATCTCATTCTGAAGCAACCTAATTTTATCTTGAATGGAAGCTCTTGATGTGGGATTTCGATTAGGTAATTTCTTTCTCAGAATAGAGACTTGCCTCATAAGACATTGAAGCTTTTTTGTGTGGCCATCTTTTTAACCCGTTCCTTCGATATATTCCTTTTATGGCAGTTCTTTTCAAATTAATCTGTTGGCTTGCCTCTTCAAGGGTTAGATGGAAAAGATCACTAAAATCTTTCAGTGACATTGATTTTATTCTCGGCGTTGTTCAACTCCCTGCCTATATGCTTCACTCAAAGCGAGGGTTGAATAATCATTTGGTAAATTATTTTCAACCGCGGGCTCTTTTCCTTTAGAAGATATATTCTCGTGTTGATTGGGAATGAACTACCGAGGGTTTCATTTTGATTTATAGTCCATTCTAAACCAATACAGAGAGCTTCATAATAGGCGAGATAAGGGATCGACACCAAGACATAACCTAATGATTTTGGTACGAGCAATCTTTGTTCTAGGAAATGTTTGATTTCTTCTATATTTTTATTACTAAAATCAAACATTTGAAGATTATCGGCATTGGAAGAACCTCTTTGTACATCTTGGTGAAAGATAGCATGACATATCATACCTATTCTCCCATGAACCTCAAGTTTATGATATTGAAGTCCATTTGTATGGATGATCTCCCGTAAAACGTGGCGGCAACTACATGAGAGAGGATTGGTGGTTTCGGACGGGTTGGAAGCGAGATTCCTTGGTGCGAGAAGGTCTCGTAGACTCCTGCCATATTACGACATTTCTTGACAGGTCGCTTTGATGGACCTGCTTCAGATTCTTCTCTGTTAGTAATCATAGGGTTAGAATCTTGAACCCTCGGAGGAGAGGTTGGAATATGAATTATTGAGGCAGAAGGAGGAATATTCATTTCTAAGGGATTCTGAGGAAGTAAAGAAGAATAGGAAATTGGTGCATTATTAGACAAGTCACCAACATGTTAGGCGATTGTCATTTAGTAAAGCTTCAAGAAAGAAAGGGTTGTATGAATCAAAGCGGGAATGTAGTTGTTTGGACTGCCATGTTCGAAGAAAGTAGGAAGTAGTAAGGAGAAAGAGATGAACGAAGGAAACGTAAGAGAGTAAACCGGTTTCTCGAAGCTTGAGAATGAAAGAAAGCGATACCTATGCCTTCCATGTTTTATAACACAAGTAATATTGTTTTATTTTTGAAATCAAGCAGCGCCGCATCCTAATCTGTCGTTAGCTCAAAACCGTGTAGACCTTTTGATCACGTAGAACTTTACAGCGCTGTACCCTAATGTACCCCTAATAAACTCTAGCAACCCCTAACCTTGAGTACATTAAGGTTTTTTTGCACATGCGTGATAAATATTTATGACCTTGTCTCGGGTAAACTTGGAGAATACGCCAATTTGAGTTGGTGTGTTAGCATTGAATGCGACGATTAGAGAGAAGCTCGGGAGTTTGAATGATTATGTTTTGTGTAATTGAACTTGGGAGCACCTTTCACCGAGTATCGAGAGAAGTTTATGAACTAGTCACGATAACTCAAAGATCAACCGAGAGGGAGAAAGCTACTTACAGAGGAATCGATTGGAAAGAGCTACCCACGGAGGATTACGATCGGAGGAGGCTGACCGATTAAAGTGGAAAGCAATAAGTGAAGTACCATAAAATGGAGTCACCGTGGCGGTGAAGCGTAGAGTACAATCGTCGTGATAACAAATCGTAAAGTTATCGGGGAATCGACCTTTGAGGTTAGTGAAGTATCAGAAGGATTTCTTAATAGAAGGTACGAAAAATGATGATCTTAGGAATGCTAATAAAATGTTCGAATGACTATGGTAGAGATTGAGGGTAGGCATGAATTCGAACTAACCTGAACTAGTGAATAGGTCAAAATGTTTAAACTCATGAAGGTATGAATTGTGTGATTAAGGATAAAATGTTAGTATATTATTTGAGTATGATTAATGGTTAACTATGAGGTAAATGAATGATGTTTAGTGTATGTTTGTGATATTACGAATTGAATTAGAACCCTGTGCATAATACTAGGTTGTGAGAATAATATTTGAATGTTTTGAAGATTAGTCTAGGAATTGTGGATTTTGATTTTAGAATGTACTTTGGGTATTGTTGAGGAAACATGACATCTCAGCCTAGCTGATATTGAGGTTTTGAGAGTTCATTTGACGATTATCACTTTTGGGAATGTTTAAAGATAGTACTTGAACGTTATAGGCCAGGAATGATGTTGCTAGCATGATTATTTGGTATGGTCGAGGATTCAGAATTTGAATGATGAACTTGAAATATGTTTAGGTTTCCAGAAGATTGCTACCAACTGAAATGTGACATAAGAATCCGACTTGATAGTTGAACTGATTCGTTAAGCGTATGATCGATTTAATAAATTGAGATACTATAATATGATATTAGATGATTGAATACATTAGAATGTGGAATTAAAGTATATGAGGTATTCAGAGGTTACTAGTTGCTTATTTAATGTAGGAGATGATCTTAATCTCAGAATATTACCTTAGCAGGAATGAATAGAGTATTCTATGAATTAGTTTAGTATGAGTTGAATCTTGGATTATATTCAAAGTCGATGACCATTCAAAACAATTGTCTGGTTCCTGAGTAAGATTGAAAAATTAAAATTCTAACTTGCTAGTGCACCTGTTATACTTGAGAATTCTTGAACAAATTATTTTCGAAAGGATTTAAGGTCAATCTGTGGCAATCATACCTGAATTATGTTGTCGCATGGAAAGGATTCCTGTAAGACCAGAATTGGAAATGCATTTTTAATTATGCATATGGTGGAAGCAGTACAGAGCTAGAGAAGGTCAGAAACTATTGTATACATATTGTTTTACTAAGCATTGCCAAATGTATTTAGAATATTTGTTTTTAAATAGTTTGTTATTTTTAGAAACACATTTAAATGGTGAATTGGAAGGTGGTGCAGTTGGAGATTATGATGATACAAGCACAAAAAAAATTGATAAGAATGGTCTAGAACTTTAAATTGATTAAGTTAAATAGTTTTTGCTGGTAATAGTGCTAGTTTAGAAGAATATTGTGTGAAAACTTAGATTAGAAAAGCTCAGGCACATGATAGACAAGAATAAAATTGAATGAGTAAATTTCTAGAATTTGAGTTCTCGAAGGAATGTAGAGAAAGGAAACTCGTTAACAATAGTTTTGAGGTATTACTAAAAATCAGACCAGTAGCAAATTTCGAGGACGAAATTTATTTAACGGGGGAGGAAACGTAATATCCCGAATTTTAGGTCTAAAGATTTGATAATAAGCCTATTTTTGGAAGACTACTAGGCCCTATTTTTGAAGAATGACAAATTTGGAATCAGTATTTTATGGGTAATTAAGTAATTTTAGGATGATTTCTTAAGTATTTTAAGGTTTAAAGGAGATCTAGAGGAAAAATTTATTTTTTCAAAAATAAATAAATAAATATATATTTTTATATTTAATTATTATTATAATGTATTATTATATTATTAAATTATATTATTATACTATATATATACAAAGTAAGGAGTAGGGACGGACGGACGGTGGAATTATTATACTATAATTATTATATTATATTATATTATTATATTATTATATTATATAATTATTATATTATATATATTATATTACATATATGTAAGGACGAATGAGAAACTCACGGGCAAAGAAAAACATTAGAAACAAAACAAAACATGTGGGACCCACTGGAAAATAATTTCAAACTTTCCGACAGTCTTCACGTGAAGTTTTGAAAATTTGGCACGGGGAAAATTACGTAGAATGACCCAGAGGTGTAAATTACAGTTAAGGACCCATTTTCCTTTTCTATATAAACTCACGCACACACAACGCAGAACGCAGAAAGAAAAGAGAAAGGAAAGAGAGGAGAGAGAAAGAAAGGAAAGAGAGAGAGAAAGGAAGGAATAAAGAGAAGGAGAGTGAGGTGGTAATTATTTGGGGATACCGGTAGTTACTTTTTGGTGATTATTTGGGGAGTTAGCGAGTAACAGGTAACTCTGGATATTTTTCCTTATACTTGTGAATTATGTATGATTATATTTTTATGCTTATACTATTTATTTTAGACTGATATATATGATACAATATTTTATGGGTGGTAAGGTTTTAAGATTCTGCTATGGAAATTTTAGATTGTATTTGTACATGGCACTAAATGCACGTATTATACATACCAAATTATTACTATTTACTATTTACTATTTACGAATGGTAAATTACTATTCACGAATACATACAGTGATACTATTTATTGATCATGAATTTCAATGGTTTTATTTGATATTAATGGAAGCGTAATGCATTATTTTTGAATGAGTGCATTTATCATGGCGGTTGTATTTGTGATGGGATGGAGTTTGGAGGAATCTGATATGTTAAGATTTTATGCCACCACTCGGTGCACGGTGGATTGGTACTTTTCGGGCCCCTTCTTTCATGTTTTCCTCGCCGGGATTACATTAGAGTTGTGGGACATGTGACACCTCCTTTATTCGATAAGGAGGAGCCATAGTCCATACTTAAGCTCTATACTTTTGTAGGGTATATCTTAAGTTTTGGTGAGCTTGGAACAATTCGATCACATGAATATGTTTGTTGGACTATGTGTTAGCCTATGGCTCCGGTCAAGCGGTATAAGGACGGAAGAGGATATAAGGGTGGTTGCATCTGCATGTTATATTATTGAATGGTTTAAGTTGATTAAATGATAAACGTTTTTGTAAAATCTTTTTATGAGAACTTTTGGATTATATATATAGTTATATAAAAAAATGTATTTCATTATCTCTTATTTTTAGTCATATATGATTTGCTTGTGTACGGTAGAATATTCGTGAGTTCTTGAGATGTGGAAATCTCATCCCATATTAACATTTTTCGGCGAATATCCTAGTAAGGAGCAAGGGAAGGCACCTATGGAGTGAGCTTTGAAGGCTCTTTGTACTCCTGTAGTTTATGTTATGTTATTTCTATTTGCCAAGACCCTAAGACTTCCGCTTTGTATTAAACTCTGAAATATTTTGGAGACATATTTTGGGTTTTGTATTATAATTTCTATTTTAAACGGTTATATTTTTGAATGATTTGGTTAATGATTATCCTAGTGGGAGATATTTCAAATATTTTGGCCAAGTTTTCGGGTGATGGATTTGAGGTGTTACAACTAACATGGCTTATAATATCATATGTTGAAGGTCATCAGTTATTCGGCCAAAAAAAGTAATCAGTTTTGATATTTTTGTTGGCAAGGGAACCATACCTAGAGCTGTCAAAACGAGCCACTTTGACTTGTTAGGACCTAGTCCACGCGGGCTAGGACAAAAAAACCCACAGGACCAAAAAGCCCACATGTTTAATAGCCCGCACGGGCCAAAAAATTATATAACCCTAAGGATTAGGGCCAGCTCGCAGACCAAAAATCATTTTAGAACAATCAACTTAGGCTTGAATAATCAACTTTATTTCCAACCAGAATATTGTTCACAACCATTCATTATCTGACTATATAGAGGGAAGTACAAAATAATCAAGTTGTCATCTGCATCATGGGCGGACCCACGTTCATGGTTTGGGCTTTTTAAAAAAAATAAAAAATAAATTCAAGTTAAAGGAGTTAGAATTAGTAACTTGAATATAATGGTTTCAAATTTTCATTAGCATTAGTATTATTTATGTACTTTCTTTGAATTAATACATATTTGAATGATTGTCCACCCTTAAATTAAGTGTCCACCCTTAATAAATCAAGATTGCACTTCGTAATCGGATGAAGATGAATGGTTGAATGATTAATTAGTACTTTATATTGAAAAATATGTATTTGATAGCATTGATAATAATGAAATTATGATGGAATTCCAAAACATAAGGCCTAGAAGGATGACATTGTAATTATTTTTATTATAATTTAATTTAATTTTTTATTAAAATATATGTCTTGAACTTATTGAGTGTCCACCCTTCATTGTAATTTATATAGCTGCATTTCTAACAGTATTTAACCTTGCTTTTCTAAATGACAAGTTTGTAAACTAATTTCCTCTTTTATTACATCATCAATATTCACTTGATTTCATAAATATTTTTTTTATATATATATTTTTCTTGTTTATATATATTCTTTTGTTTTTTAATGCATTTAAAAAATTTGAAGCGCCGCCCGAACCCCGAATCCCCCCACCAATTGTGCCCCCCCTTCTGTAATTTTCTGGGTCCGCCCCTGATCTGCATTACACGTATCAAAAAGACAAGGAACCTATTCTATTAATGCAACAATCAAGTCACCAATAAATCAAAGGTAAGAAAAATATCTAATTAAACCAGTGTCTTTTTTATTTTTATTAAACCTTTTAATTATACTCTTTTAATTAGCATCTTAACTCTTGTAACTTTGCTCTTGTTAACCCTTATACAATAATAATAATAATTATTATTATTGAGCTAACTGGGCAAAATTCAATGATCTAACGAGAAGAACATAATATAGAGATGCCAAATTAAACTATAGATAATTCAATAATGGTTTTCCATAAAATATAGGGTAAAAGTGTAAAAATACACATATGCTTTATCCTCAGGAGCGTCTAACACCATAGGCTTTTTTTAGGTCCAAAAATACACATGAACTTTCCAAATTGGTTCAAAAATACCACTGCCGTTAAATTGAGTTAAC
Source organism: Acacia pycnantha (assembly GCA_025563575.1). Taxonomy (NCBI): domain Eukaryota; kingdom Viridiplantae; phylum Streptophyta; class Magnoliopsida; order Fabales; family Fabaceae; genus Acacia; species Acacia pycnantha. The sequence goes on along the minus strand of JAMWYP010000413.1, from coordinate 296,054 downwards.
TGAAGTTATCTTTATGGTGGGTCCCACGCCATTTAAAAAATAAAAAAACCTAACTTTTTCTAATTCCCTATTTTGCCCTTTCCTCACTTTTCAAATCCTTCTTCTCTTCCAAAATGCAGGACGGCGCGACAATGGCAGACGAGACGGAGAAGAGAGAGAGAGAGGGAGGCGATCGGTGTTGGAATCCCATGAAGCGTTAATCACTGGAGTCAGAGTTGGAACCTCGCGCCGTAAGAAGCATTCTTGCGAGCAAGAAAACCAGACGCAAGCTTCTGGGTATTCGAATCTGAAGCGGAACGTTTCCGATCCTGCCTCTTCACTAGTTTCCCAAACACCATCTTCTTCGATTCGAACTTTATCTTACTCTCTTCTTCACTAATTTCCCCTACACTCACCGCCACAGTATGAATCTTGGTCCCTCTTCACCAACGGAATCCTACTCATTGTTCTTTATTTTATCTTCTTCAGTGACTCTGGCGCAAAGATCGTAACCCTAGATGTCTATAAAGCCAAGAATCTGATCCAAAGTGACCATGTTTATCTCGATGTCAGGTAAAAATCCTAATTACCTCTTTGTTTTTCTGTTTCCATCGTCAAATTTCAGAGATCTAATTACTGATTCTGCCCCATATTTCGATTTCTCTTCTTCAGTGACTCTGGCTAGCCATTGTTGCCGATTTCTGGTACGATGCCCTTTGATTTCTTCGATTTCGATTTTGTTGTCTTCTTTATGATGCTTCGTTGGTTTCTTGTATTTTTGGATCTTGATTTCCATTGTGAACTTTGATGTTTGATTATTAAATTATTAAATTCTGCTTTTATTTTTGTGTGGGGATTCTTGTTTGTGGTCTGATTTCTTATTTGGGATCTTGATTTCTTTCTCCATGGCTAAAGTGCTGGTGGCCATTGGTGGTGGTTTTTACCAGTGGATGGCTGACAGAGAAGAAAGAGGAAGGGATGAATTGAAGGGGGTTTCAAGGGTATTTTGGTATTTTCATATTGTTTGTAACATCTGTTAACTCAATTTAACGTTACTGGTATTTTTGCACTAATTTGGAAAGTTTATGGGTATTTTTGGACCTAAAAAAAGCCTATGGTGTTAGACGCTCCTGAGGGTAAAGTATATGTGCATTTTTGCACCTTTACCCTAAAATATAATAAGCATACAAAATTTAATAAAATATTAATTATGGTCCATACTTACCTCCACTCACCTTCCTCATGAAGTTGATGGATATTTTATTTAAAAAAACTTGAGAGGCGTATTGACCTCATATTTTATTGGGCTGAGCAATTTGGATATTTATTTTATAATTATACGACAGGGATCTTACCTTTATTTTAATGGAAGTACTAAAATCATGAAATAATGTCGTCATCTAATTGTCCCACTATAATAAACTAGTGGGGTCTGAATTTTTTATTTTGCTCAAAGGTCTGAATTCATTTGGTAGGCAAATAGTAATATAGTATTTATATAAAAAAGTAAATTTTATATTGATTATTCTTTCTTTACTAAATTTTTTTTAAGATATTGAAAACCAAATTGATCCAGAAAATAGTTGAAGTCTTCGTGATTGAGGAAATAATAAATAAAAATTCACTATTTTTTAGATTTTTTTTTTCCTTTCCTAATCTCTTGAACATAAATGATTTTATAAAAACGATGTTTAGAAATAATTTTCTCAACTAATAATTTAATAAAATACATAAAGCCCCTCCTCTAATGGTCCTCAAGATTTTCTAACTTCATAAATGTTTTTTTTATCGTTTTGTCTCATTAGATTCTACAAAAATCAGTAATCCTTTTTTTTTCTTGCCTAAAAATGACAATTAGATATATTATGAATAAAAACGGTGCATTTTTCCTTTTTTTTACAAGTTTTTTTTAAAAACACTCTAGATTATATATATATATATATATATATATATATATATATATATATATATATATATATATATATATCATTTTAGAGAATTTTTTTCTTTGAAAAAGGGTAAAAAAAAACGTTAAAAATGTACAAATTTTTTATCCATAATTATCAAAATGTAATTTGTTTTATGTAGAATGTGATGATAAAAGAGAGAGAGAGAGAGAGAGAGAGAGAGAGAGAGAACATTTGAAAAATAGGGTAAATTTGAGGGACATAAGAGAGGGTATTAATTATTTTTTGATAAAAATACAAAATTACATCAAATAACATAAGTTTACAAATTACAAATAGTATTGAACTAAAATGAGTTCCTAGATAATTTTTTTTTGATACATAAAAGTTTTGGAGGGGTTCGACATCGCCTCCCACTGAGTCGAGCGCGGGCCCGGCCTATGACCACTTACTAGGACTTACGAGATCGTCTACCAAAGGAGTCCCAGCTATGGGGAGGGAATCGAACCCACGACCCAAGAACCTAGTCCTGGATTCTTTACTATCTATGCCAACTTACATTGGCAGTTCCTAGATAATTGTAAAACAAGATATTGGACAGAAAAATCATAAAGCAAATCCATCATGTCCTGCCAATTAATAGCTTAGACGCCAAGCCCATATTGATGAGGCCTCTCGTCTCGTCCGTTTGAGAAGTCAGTGGTGAAACAGAACCAGAGAACAAGCTTGGTTCCCATGATGTCGTTTTGCTCTCACCATCTCTTGAATTCGTCTTGCATAACTGGAGGCGTCTCCACAATTCCGACAACTTCACTTCCAGCTTCTTCTGTGAAGTTTCCCCAAATTTCTGGTAGGGGTTTGGCAATCGGAATTGCGTTTCTCAGAGACACAACTTCCAGGCGAAATCAACAGATGCAGACGTAGAAACTAGCGAGCCATCGACCTCAATTTCTGTGAACAACGGCAATGCTTCCAGTTCCGGGCCATCAACAAGTTTTCTATCCCTTCTCTGTCCCTTGCTCAAGCTTTTCTCGGTACGCACCGCTATACTTTTTGTCTCTTTCTTCTTTAATCCATCTAGTATTTGATATATATATATATATATATTTTTTTTTTTGATTTAATATAAATTTTTTCAGTAAAGTTGTCATATATGTATATTGAATTAGTCCCTCAAGAAGAGTAATTAGATAATTTGGTCCAACCGACCGTGTGGTGAGTTAGTGATAAAAATAAGGACTACAGCACTAGGAGGAATGACATTCCAGAAATTGAATATTGTAGATAATGTTAACTTCGAATAGAAGATGGGTTGAAGCAATTGTAATTTTATGAAACAATGTGAATTTTGTTTTGGTGAACATTACCTTTGTGTAAACTGGATTGATATTTACCTATAATTAGGTGGAGAGAGAAAATGTAAAAAAATTAATTAAATTGGTATAACATATTTATAACTTAAATCAAATATAATCCAAATTCTATACCTATTTTAACTATAAAATATGCACTTATCAATTTTTCTCCATTTTAATATACATTATCCAGTCCAACATCATTATTTATCATCTTTCTCTTTTGGCAGGGAGGGGATCCTTCTCAGCAACGAAATTATAGTTTGGAGGTTGGTAACCCTTCTAAGAATCTCAGATTTTGTATTGGGGCAGTGGTTTATGAATATTTTATTAGTTCTTCTGTTCATCTTTCACAATTTTAGTCAAGGCCCTTCATGATGCGTCATATCAGATAAAATATGACATCAGCTGTGGGCTATATCATCTTTGGTAGATGAACAAGCGCTCTCTTTTCTTTACCATCTTAACTAGTTTTTGTTGGTGATTCAGTTCTCTTAATTTTGATGGAGACATGAAATGGGTGGTGTGGCATAGCAATCAAGTTTCATCATTTAGCATTATCATTATTCTGAATGACTCTTTAATAGCTCTTAAGAGGAGAAGGATGTTTTTATCAAATCCATTAATCTCTTCATCAAGTAGTAGTTTGATCATCTTCAATGGAATTATATTTATATTACTGTAACATTGTTGCCCTTCCATGTGTTTATATGTTATAAGAGCATAGAGGCAAAGCTGTGACTGTGCTACAGATTCTTTACATGATTGATGCTTGTTTTAAATAACACGCCTTTTATATGTTATGCTGATAAATGGTAGGCGGCAACATCTTCCTTGGCTTCCTTGGCAAGATTTGCATGGGGATCAAAATCCGTAGTGGGCAGTTCAATGAACAAAGAGATCACTTCAAATTTTCCTATGCGTTTGCAGCTTTATGAATTTGGTACGTCTTCCACCTTACCTAAATTTTTGGAAAAAGTCCTCACTTTATATTGATCCCAATAATGGGAGAAAGCTCCTTTTCTTTCCTCTTACCTAGTCATTAAATTGATTAAAATGTTACAAGATGATTTGTTTTGATTGAATATTTCAGTATTCTTAGCTCATATGTTGGTGATTTACTAATTCTATATCGTGAAAAAAAAAACTATTTATTCTACTATTAAACTTCAAATTATAGGACATTCCAACTATTTTTTTAAATGTTTTCATTTATAGTAAATTTGATGTAAATATAATAAACTATCCGACTGATGCAAATTGAGGTAAATATAAAGGGAAGAAACGCAAAACTGAGGGAAGGGAGAGAGATAAGAAGTAAGGAAGGAGAGAAACAGAATGAGAGAGTGGAAAAGAATGAGAGGGAGAGGTAATGTAAATCTGAATCTCACAGTAAGCAAAGTGAAAATACAATCATCCAAGTCTAGTTTTCAGAATACGCAAAGGCTATATATGTGTGTGTGTGTGAATCTTTGACTTATATAGTAAAAATAATGAAAAAAAAAAGAGAAAAAATTATTTCCTTCTATAGCAAGTTATCCCATATTTCCTATCAATATATAGCAGCTGTTCAATGATATAACAACTAACATTTAGTTTCCCTTACTAAATCTGACTCCTTCAGTCTTTGAAATATCATCTATCAACAGAGGCATGCCCCTTTTGTAGAAGGGTTCGAGAGGCCTTGACTGAGCTAGATCTTACTGTAGAGGTTAGCACTTGGCTGCATCTGCTTCACATAAAATTATCATATTATCACTATTTAATGATACCTTGGTATACTCTATTTTTAAAAAAACGACATTTTCTCATAGCTGTAACAACAATGCTTGTAATATTTGAGGCCTATATATAGATCTTTGTCTTTTCTTCTGAACAAATGTTGACCCACCCAAACAACTCCTCTTTCTCAGCCACTAGCACTCATAGAAATTTAAGGTGTCTAATTTGTTAGAAATTGGAAGGGCATCAATCTGTTGCTTCTAAGAAGAATTCAATAAAAGTATGGGAATATCTCATTTTTATTATTTACAAATTTTGGAAGAATTTATTTATTTAGGATATAGATACTTTGAACATTTCCTAAGCAGCATATCCAATCTCTATCGTGATTATAAGGGAGCTTATTGAAACGTTTACTCTGTATTCCTTCAAATACGAAAGTGTTGTCTTTGCTGCGTTTTGACCAATAAGAATTATCTATAAAAAGTCATTTATTAGACTTGATACCTTTACTACTTACTTATTTCAGAATGCTGGGTTAACATAGCCAATTCTACTTTGAGGGTAAAATATAGTTTACTACTTTGGGATATGTGGTATGTTCCATTTCAGTATTTCACTCAAACTACCCTGATGTACATAATTGTGTTTGAACACTTAGTCCTTTGCTCCCTCAGTACTTTGCCTTCTTGTTGGTTTCATCCAATGTTTGATAGGAGTACTTGTCTGGCACTTGCCTTGGTCCACAAATTAGTCAAAAGCCCTAATCTATAATCTTCATCAGTACTGAAAGCTGAAGTTCCTCCCAAATCACTATAGGTGGTTTAATTCGAGACAAACAATATTCAAAGAACATGCCATGCTATCTATAATCTATTGCCACATAATAATTATAAATACAATAGGGTTATCAAAGGCAAGAACCTAGACATGATTGTGTAGATCCTGGGACAATGAGCTTAACTTGGTGAGGTTTGGAAGAATTGGCGTTTTGTTCTTTGACAGCCTTGGGGACTTAAAATGAACAACTTGTGGCTAAAGACTTTAGGCTCATATTTGTCCAAAAAACAAAAAGAACGAGATATATTGCATATTCTACCACAAATATTTGACAGAAAGTAAGCAGATGATACTATGATGCTTATGGATCAATGCCCAGACTACATGAATGCAAACTTTTGAACCACAATGTAGACAAGTGAAAACAGGGCATGCCACATGAGCCTAAGAAGTGCTTCTTTAGCTTGATAGCTTAGAAGAGTGCAAACAGTTATTTTGTATGAGATGATTTAATTAATGCCAATTACTTGTCATTCTTTTCTGTGCTTCTTACGACAAATTGATTTCTGGTTTACTTTTGTCAATCAATGCCCCTGATGTAAACTTATTGGTCCATCAATTAACAGGTCTATCCTTGTCCTAAGGGTTCTTCAAGGCACAGAGAGGTGGTCAAAAGATCTGGTGGAAGGGAGCAGTATGTAGTCTACACCATTTTTGTTTTTCGTCTTTATTGATGATTCCACTGTGACATAATTACAGACAAAAGTGCAGTATTTATGTGTGTCTAGTTTATTTGGCAGTATGCATTTTTTTAATCAAAATAATGACAACCTTTTATTTATTTTTATTTTTTTGTTTTCAGCATTTTATGCATCTTCCTGTCATCTCTTTATTATTTTGCAAAATATTTAATACCAAAATATGTTAACAGTTTCCATGCTTCTTTTAATATACGTTGCTATGACATTTTGCAGATTTCCTTTCCTCATTGATCCAAATAGTGGTATCTCAATGCACGAAAGTGGTAAGCAATGAAGCCGCCTTCTTCCCCTAGTACTTATTCAAATGGATGCAGTTTATTTTGTTTAGTATCGATGTTATAATGCCATAATTACCACCATCCTATTTTCAAATTTGTCGAGATTTATTCATTCATATTTAGGCTTGTGCATTCCTGCCTCGCCCCGGGCCCCAAAAAATAACAAAAACTTTTGCTACTGTCGTTGTTTCAGTTGTCTTCGTAAAAGTCTTTTAAATAATTTATACGTTGAACATTTACTTTTTTGATTATTGAATTTATTTAATATACTAAATCAAAAGTATATCCCTTTCCTCAATCATTATATCAGATACCCATGGCTTTCTTTTTTCAATTTTTCTATTCTTAATGTAGGCGACATTGTAAAATACTTGTTTGAGCGATATGGAGGTGGCAGAAGTCCATCAACAGGTCTTTTGGAGAGGTATCTGATATGGGAGATCTGTTTTTGGTTGAGAATGTTACTGCTACAGATAATATCTTGTAGGGAAGAAGAGCAGAATTGAATCATCACTAAATAACATTGGGGTAATATTGCGCAAGGAAAGGACTATAATATTTTTGAATGTTCTTAAACCTACATGCAAGCATCGCAACATGTAATTTGTTTCTAAATCTTTGCTTTGGGCTACACATTAACTCTTAGGGACTTAAGAACAGGTTTCCTTAGTAAATACAAAATATCTTTTTAACAAAAACACTGTATAGTCTACCATATTTCTCATGGTTCCATATTTTTGCTGCTCGTTAGAGAGGAATCTTAATTTTCTTTGGTTCTCACGCAGCACCTTGTTCACCGGATGGGTGCCAACATTACTTCGAGCAGGCAGAGGAATGACACTATGGGAACGTTCAAGTCCTGATCCTCCACCTGAAAAATTGGAGCTCTTCTCTTATGAAAACAATGCTGTGAGATAATCCTTCTCATTCTACAATTTACCCCGGCTACTTTTATTTTTGTTTTTGGTATTAGTTTCTATCTGTGGATGTGTCAACCTTTTGTTTTTTATTTAGTTTTCAAATAGCATCCTCTAGCTGAGTTCATACACTGGAAAATGAGTTTTTCCTTGCTTTTCATAATCAGTTGGACCATTTTTGTGTGCTTATGGTTATGGTTCCACCATTTACTTTCATTTTTTTCCAGTATGCAAGAATTGTGCGTGAGGCATTATGTGAACTGGAGCTCCCTTATATTCTTCAAAATGTGGGAGATAGATCTTGTCGAAACGACTTGCTCTTTAAAGCTTCAGGATCTAAAGAGGTTAGATTTTAGCGGATATTTTTTTTTAACTGCACATGAATATGGATGTGAATCTCATAGGTCCCTGATATATAATTGTTGGAATGCATGAGAGTGGGCTTCTAATTCCTTTATTCCAGATGCGCAGGGTTTTTTTTTTTCCCTTCTCTGTGATTTGTTTTATTTTGTTCTACTATTATCTTAGTATTAATCTCCTTAACAGAATCTATATTCTACCATTGGGCTTTAGGCCCATGTTCAACATCCTCACAGTAATAGCAATATAACAAAATTAGGAAACGAAGTTAGAAAAGATTAATGCAAAAGAATGAGGGCTTCCCTGACATTTGATCAGCAGGACTTTTCCCAAGTCAACAGTCTTGCATTTTTCCTTTGCAACAAGTCCCTAGAAAACCAACTTACTGGGTCCCACATTGCATCAGAGTTCATTTATTAGACCTGCTGGCTTCTGAGGCCCTATTTCTTTTACGCGTTTCCTTCAAGTTTTGGTGCCTTGGGTCCTATTTCTCTTGCAGGTTTGTGGGAGAAGATATGAGCTTTTGTGATAATTGATTTTTCATTGCAATTCCATTGTAAAATAGGGTCTGATATTGACATGAAATGATGAAAATGTCGGAATTGCAGCCTAATAATTCTCCTATAAAAAGATGAGAAAAATTAAAATAAATCACAAATATTCATATCCCTAAATAATACTCGTAGATTCTAGGTTTAGACTAGTCAATGTATTATCTTGTTCTCCTGCTGAATCACAACGCAAAACAAAACTATTGTGTAACAATCAAGTTGTCTTGCATTTCACGCTTGATCCTGTCTTTCATGAGCACGCCAAGCAGATTGAGATTGCCATTTGTTCAAGGAAAATAATTATATCTACAGGACATGTTGAAACATGAGATCAATTGGGGGATATTTTCACAAAAACTTTAAATGGGGATCAGGTTAATTATATTTTTAAAAAGTTGGACTTAGTTAATATCTATGGTCTAAATTGAGGGTTGTGCTAGAATATGCTTTGCTTTTCTATATATGTATATATCCTTGTTGATATAATACGAGTGATTGCAAAGATTGATATTGATGAGGGATTGATTTGTATAAATTAGGCATGATAAGGGTGGTTGTAGGGATTGATTATATAAAGGGTTTAAGTACATTTTTTCCTTAGAAGTATTTATGGAGGAGCTATAGGCATTCTAAAGAGAATTGTTGAGCAATGTTGCTTATAATCTTTCAAAATCAGTATATTGTTGCCAATTTTTAACAACCAACGTCAAGTCAACAATGGGACAAAAAAATGTCTCGCAACGCATACTAACAACTGACTTTGGGTTAACTATTAAAAAATGACAGCATGCACCAAGTTTTAAAGACTATATGCAACATTTTTACTTAGGGTGTCCATAGCTCCTCTGAAAATACTTATAGGACAAAAATGTGATTTAACCCTTTATATAATCAATTCCTAATAATCCCATTTGCTTTTGGATTCCATCTAAAATTGTTTGACTCGACCTCGTTAACCACTATCATCACCATAAATCTTTCTTTAGCTTCAAGCAGGGTTGGATGGTCATTTTCTGTGCCTTCAATAATGATAATAATAATTATCACAAAAAAATAATGCAAATAATAAACGCAACAATGCCCATGATTACAAGTCATTAAATGCTAATGCTCTCGGCTTAGAAGCTTTCCTTCACATGTTATATGTTTATTGGAAGATTTGTTGGAAAACATATGAGTAACATATGTCCAGTCCAATCATGGAAATGCCCTCAGAAAGAAAAGATTGGAAGTTACAAAAATTCTCCATATATATTTGGGCTTGTGTTATGTTTTATTGTCACAAACATTACATGTTCAGGAAATTTCTCTTGACAGGTTCCTTACTTCATTGATCGTAACACTGGTTTTCAATCCGGAGACTACAAGATGATCATATCCTATTTGTTCCAAACCTACTCAGTAGCGACCATGTAATATATACTTACTAGTTGAATTTTGCTCTAAATCTTTAAAAAAATGTGTTGAGGTCTGTATTGGCTTGTAAACAAAATAGCCCAGAAACTGCCAGTAGAAAGTTTGGAATACTTAATTACATGTGATTTTGAATTGGTCGTTTTGATTTTAAATTGTTCGTCTGGATTAGTGGTGGCAACTATAATTTTAAATAATCATAATTTTCATGTGACATTGGTTAGAAGTGATGTTTGTTGATCCTAATTTATTTCTGGATACTTTTTTCCATAACTATGAGAAATTTAATTATGTTTGGGTTTTATTTATTAAATTTAATAAATTTGTTTATATTTCAATAATTATATTTAATAATAATTATTATAAAGTATAAGTCAAGCTTCATCGAGATTTTCTAAACTCATAAGCAATCCTTAGTCTTATACTCAAACATGCGGTAGAAAACTAGAAATTGAAGTCACGATTTATCATGATTTCAAACCAAAAAAAAAAAAAAAATAGCCAAAAAGGATTAATAGGCTTTATAATCACTTATTAAATTGCATGTGAAAGTAAATAATGGTACATTGTTGAATTAATTTTGTATGATTGTAATGTATTTATTTATATATCTCAAGAATTTTCAGTTCAGAAATGCATAAAGGGTTTATTAAATATATGCTCATATATCACTTTTGGGAGCATTCTTTTGGAGTATTTATTACATCTGGGATGTCAAGAGAATGTTAATAAATTGATAAAAGGTAGATCATGTGCGACACAAAACTCGATCAGAAATAAAAATGACTACAGTTTTGGGTATTCATTAAATATAAGAATCTTTCAACCAAATGCAATGCATTTATAAATAGAAAGAGACTCTATTAAAGGAGATAAAAATCCAAGACCATGGCCGCAAAGGAAGCTCTAGAGATTCTATTAAAAATTGAAGTCATGGAAGAGGACTGTCATCACCATAAATCTTTCAGATCCGTGGCCATTGTCGAGGCAGCCACCTGCTCTCTAGATGTTGCCTCAGTGGCAGTTGCCAAGGCTCGCTTAGCTTCATAGCCTTTAAGGCCTGCCTTGATGGCTTCCTTAGCAAACATGCCGTAGTGAAGCTTAAATGGACGACACGATAGATGCCTGGCAAATTCTCTGTAGGATAACCATCATCAGCTATTTGAGTCATTTCATTTCAACAACTCAAGAGAGAAGAGACTAGAACCAAGAACCATGAAAGCATAACCATCACCCAAAAAATCCAAAACTGATATGCAGCTGATTTAAATAGTTTTGCAATATCATTATTCCTAATTATGCAGGTTTATCAAACAAAAAATATTAATAAGAGGGAAGTAGAGCAGTCAGCATCCAGGAAGAGATGAAAACCAGAAGATACATTGTATAGAATATTAACACACTACCAGCTTCAAAACATACTCTGCCCAGAACATTTTATTATGTTTGTAAGCACTCATGTTGTCTTCCCTAGTTAACCATTTATACAGATTAAAAGCATCTTTCACTGTACACCTATCTCTACTTCAACAACTGCCCTTTTCCTTCCAATATGTTAGAAGGGTGCTTCATTGTTTTCTACGATAAATTGTAAATTGGTAAACCTCAGAAGGCATTAGCGTACTCATACCTTACTCCCCGGCTCTAGGGACACAATTATAAATTTTCTTTCTCCTTTGGCTTATAACTAAATACACTCACCCTTTTAAATATATCAGAGCATTTCCATTCGTAAAAAGATAAAATTATCCAATTTTCTCTTCAGATTTATCACAAACTACTCACTTAGACTCCATAAGCAGTTCATAGTGTAGATTCTAGCAAGTCAGAGAAATGACACAACCCTCTATTGGGAAGCAAGTAATTTCTCTACACAACCTGAAGGCTGAAGCTTTCCAATCCCAGCCTTGTAGTTGAAGTTCAGTAGCAGACTAGCACAATCCCTCTTTCTTTGTAAAACAAAGAAAGCAATAATATAGATGGGCAGAAGTTCAAAATATATTGCATCTCATCATGTCAGAAAAGGAAGACTTTTTTTTTTTCTCCCCCTCAACAAAGGCAGAATATTTACATCAATAATTATAATTCCATTTTTCAGAAGTTCAGTTGATGTAAATATAGCCTCCCTTTCCAAGCTAGGATAATTGATTCACTGATAATTGTGGGCTACAACACATTTGTTTTAGAGGGATTGTATATATATTCCATGAAAATGTAGTTAAAAAAGAGAAAGAGAGAGAAAAAACCCACACGCACATATTGTTGTCCACAACTAGTATACTTTCATCTTCAAATAATTGCTAATGAGGATCAACACTTTGCCTTACATAGCAAGTAAATCATATGATAGACATCTTTCAAATGAGGATCAACACGGCTCATATCAGGCTAAATAGAAATTTCAGTCAGGAAAATAACATGTATTTGTATCAGGCTAAATAGAAATTTCAGTCAGGAAAATAACATGTATTTGTATCATATACTCGATCCCCAGAGTTAAGGATACTTACATGTTCTTGATGGATGAAACTCCATCCATTTGATTTCCTTTTACCTATCCAGTAGCTGAAAAGTGAGAAATAAAAAAGTAAATAACATTTTTAATGAGGATAAGGTACCCTTGAGCAAACTATCACACCAAAAAATTCATAATACAAATTTAACAGCTATTGAGTTTTCACTTGGCCCAATTCAGGTCATCATCCCTGCACATTACTCTTTCATATGCTAAAATCCTATTTCTTAAATCAGTGCCAATTCATGAACTAAAGCACCTAGATAAAAAGAATCACCTACAAACTTACACAGCCACACCAAACAAAAGGGCCAAGAATGAAAGACAGAAAAAGGGACTGTCCTGAACAAAACTCATCAAAGTTGATACTCATGCAGATGTCCAGTTTAATACATCTATTTTGTAGTGCCCTCTAAGTCAGTCAATTGAAAGCATTCATCACAGAAAAGAGCCTTAGTCCATCAACACAATCATATTCTGATAATCCAACTCATGCTTGTTCGTTCTCCATACTGGGAAATAAAAAATAGCGTGTAAAAAAATGTCTTCCATCAAGATAAAATAGAAATTGAGAAACTCCAGAAAGATATTAAAAAAAAAAACGTTTAGAAAAGCCATTTGTTCGAATTCCAACACCCCTATACACAAATGGAGAAAAACAAGAAAATTTTGTAGCGAAACACCCAAAGCAAAGCACAGATTCATCCCAATTTTTCTTTATTTCAACAAACAAAAATAAAGAAAGGGAAAGGGATAAAAGGAAATTCACAGGATCACGTGCCTCTAGACGAAGAGGCACCCAAACCACAGCCGAAGGTCTTGGAGCGAGCATTAACAATCTTTCTGGCCTTTTCATCACCTTAAATATGGATTTTCATGTCATCCCCACAAGCTAAGATTTTGTTTTTGTTTCTTTTTTTTCAAATTATTATTATTTTTTTAAATTGAATTTTTCATATGGCTCATAAGCCAACCATGATTAAAATGATCTAATTTGTTATGCTTTCAGAGTTCAAACTACATGGTACTCTTTGATGAGTGTGTAAGCATTTCTTGTGGCATAGCTGCTAATGGACATGTGACAACATCTAGATGTGTCATGTGGTTTTTTATTATTTTAAAAAAAAATCTTTTAGTTCTTCAACTTGTAACTTACTTATAATACATTCTCTCAAGTATGACTTTGACTTATTTCATGGACTTTTGA